>JBBBDQ010001147.1:395000-682500 GCA_037127315.1 Ascarosepion bandense
CCTGGAGATTGTAGCTGTCGGGGAAGCAAGCATGTGAAAGGGAATTCCACAGGCGGGAAGTGCGAGAAAAGAAGCTGTTGGAGTAGAAATTGCAGTTACATTTTATCAGTTTCACTGTAAAAGGGTTGGATATAGTTGCTAATCTAGTATCTCGTGCAAATTCATAACTCGGGGGCGCCAGTGATCTAAGTTCATCAGAGCAAAAGCTGTGAAAGTATTTATAGAAGAGGCACAGGGAAGCCACGTCACACCGATGATAGAGTGACTGCAGCCGATCTGCCAAGTCGGTATGGATCACATTACAGACTCTCCGTTGTATTTTGTCAAGAACCCCCAGGAGAACAGCAGGGGCACCCGACCAGATGTGGCCGCAGTATTCAATGCACGGACAGATGGTTTATTTCTATATGTGCAGGATAGATTCAGATGGAAAAAACTTCCAGGCCCTGCACAGAGAACCGACTTTCATAGCAGCGGATTTAGCAATGGATTTGATATAGTCATTCCACTTAAGGTCCACTGAGAGTGTGAGGCCAAGGAGGCGTAGTGTTTTACTCTCTGGGAGGCAAGCCTGTTCCATGCTAATGGGAGGTAGGTGCGATTGTCTCTGATGGTTAATTGATAGCAGCTTTGTTTTGGAAGCATTAAAATTTACGAGCCATTTCTTACCTCAGTCCACTACGGATTGGAGGTCCTTTTCAAGCTTGGCAGCGAGGTTCGCTTTGTCGCCCACACCAGATTTTTTGATTGAGGTGAGAGTAAACTGTGGTCTCATCGACGTACATACCTATGTGGCTGCTGATGCCCTCCAATGAGTGGATGAAGTGATTTACAGTGTGGAGGTCTGCTTATGAAACTTTGGAGTCAAAATCTTAACGTATTTCTGAATTTTTTTCTTTCCAGGTAATTTTTCTTTCAATCTATTGTTACTCAGAACACCTAAAGTTTATTCAGAGCTATAAGGGACAGGAAGTTATGGAGAGCCATGATCACCTACGTCTTGAAGAGTCATGGCATATAAAAAAAGAATCCTCATGATACTATTAAAATACATTATAATTTTAATATGATTTAAAAACAACCCAACCATATTGTTAAAAAACATTATCTGTACAATACTATTAACAAAGTGATCTTTACAATACAATTAAAGAACATTCAGTCAGTCAGTTAAGTGCTATACGTGATACACGCTTGGGCAATCATGTCTTGAAAGAGGCATGACTGACTGGGCAGAAGATTATCCCGCAGTAGGTTGCCATTGCTTTCTGCGGTAGACTGGTTGCCGGCCAAGGCTATAGAACCCAATCTGTCCTGCTATTTAACCCACAACTGGAAGGAATAGATGGATTAATACCTTTCCCAAGGGTATTTGCGCATAAGTGAATGCAATGAATTCAGCTGGAATTCAAACTCGGCTTTAAATTTAACTAATGTCTATATTCATTGGGCCATATGTTCTTGAGGACATCAGTGCATGAATTTTTAGGACTTATGAAATAATGTCTCAGTAACAATTTTTTTTTACCGGAGTTCATATTGGAATCTTTTGATGCTAATGATTTTCTGATTTTTTATGCTAATGATTTTTATAACAAGAGGAAGAGTCCATTCCTCATAAAAGGATACCATAACAATTATGATGCGCTCAAATTTAAATGCAACATCAATTGCCAACTTCTATCAACCTGAAACCTTTTTTATTGCATCTTAGTGGCTTTATTGCCTTGTTGCTTTGAGAGAAATGATTAAAAAAAAAAAGAAGTCCTTATTCCGTTTGAGCTGGCATGTAGATAAATGCCAACAAGTTCTGAGTTCAACAGAAAAAAAAGAACTCACTGGTAGCCTTGCATATTAACCCCTGTACTATGAGTAGGCACAGTTACATAATTACAAAGGAATGCAACTCCATCAATATAAAAGAGTAAATCGTAGACCTTTAGAAGATGAAAATGTCTGCTCATGAAAATAATGAGTGAATAAAGAATAATGTCAAGAATTGGGATTTAATGCCATCATGGTTGTTTAATTTAAAAATATCTGAGTTGACACAACTTGGGTCAGCCCACTCAAGAAATTCCCTTGAGGACAGGCTCGGACCAACATAATGTATTCGTAATTTCTTATTTCAACTCTATAGAGAGAAGTTTAGTTAGTTTATTTTACCAGCATATCTACCCTTTTGGTTCATTTAATGCTGAAGAATTTATTTGGTTTTTGTTTACTGCTTGTTGATCTTTTGTGAGTCTATTGCTGTCGAGATATAAGTAGAGGTGTTGTGATTTGATGTGCGATGGTTATATGCTATCTTCTTTTGCAACTTTTTTTTTTTTTTTTTTTTTTTTAATCATATCACCCCGAGCAAGGCGGTAACGCCACTGATGCGCAGGGGGCTACGTAAGGGTAAAAAGAATGGAAAAGAGAAAGCCGGAAACCACATCCTAAACAGGAAACAAGGGATGAGCCTCTTCACCTGTTCAATAGATGTGGGTGGAGTGTGAACCAGGCGATAGTTTAGTCTATGTTGTGTTTTATAATTTTGTTGTTTTTAGAAATTCTGAAAGATAGATAGATAGATAGATAGATAGATAGATAGATAGATTAGTTTCGTTGTTTGTTTTACCAGCATATCTACCCTTTTGGGTCATTTAATGCTGAAGAATTTGTTCGGTTTTTGTTTACTGCTTGTTGATCTTTTGTGAGTCTATTGCAGTCGAGATATAAGTAGAGGTGTTGTGATTTGATGTGCGATGGTTATATGCTATCTTCTTTTGCAACTATGTTGTGTTTTATAATTTTGTTGCTTTTAGAAATTCTAAAAAGTCATTTGGGTCAGCTTTGATACTGACTTGGCAGACCGGCTGCAGCCGCTCTCACACCAGCGTGATGTAGCTTCCCTGTGCCTCTTCTACAAGTACTTTCATGGCTTCTGCTCCGATGAGCTTAGATCACTGGTGCCGCCTAAGCACGAATTTACACGAGATACTAGATTAGCAACTAGGTCCCACCCTTTTACAGTTAAACAAATAAGATGTAACCGTAAATTCTACTCCAACAGCTTCTTTTCTCGCGCTTCCCGCCTGTGGAACTCCCTTCCACAACTCTGCTTTCCCGACAGTTACAATCTCCAGGTGTTTAAATGTAGGGTCAATAGACACCTCCTATCACACTAACTCCCAACTATTCTCACAACACTCTCATCTACCCAACCCTCATTCTCGGTATCCTCACCCGCCTATCACCCACCCTCTGTTATTTCCTATATTTAATCAGCCTTTCTCCACTCTACGTAGCCCCCTGCACAGTAGTGGCAGTGACATGCCTTGCTCGGGGTGAAACGCTTATAAAAAAACAAAAAAAAAAAAAATGTCTTTCAGATTGTTTTCTTGATAGTATCTTAATCACATTTGTTCAAGATCTATGCAGCTTGTTAGTATATGTTTCACTGTGTAGAGCTCCTGGCGTGGAATGCAAATTGGTCCCTCCTCACCTTTTAGTAGGTGTGAATGGGTGACAGCGGTGTGTCCTATTTGAGGTCTAGTCATTACTACTTCTTCTCTTCTTGATATTTTCTGATTTGAAATTTTAACTTCTATCTATTCTTTGAGGATGGGTTTAATTTTGTAGAGAGAAGGTAGCTAAAAAACACAGGTACACATAAACCAAACTAGCAATATTACTCGAAGTTGCCTTGGCTAAAATACTTTGTGAATTCATAACAAATTTTTGTTTCATTCACTTCTGTACAAAAACCCTTGGGAAAACTATTAATCTATCTCTTTCCCCTCTAGCTATGATTTAAATAACAGGACATACTGGGTTCTATAGCCTTGGTTGGCAACCAGTCTACTGCAGAAAGTAATGGCAACCTACTGCAGGACAATTTCTGCCTAGTCAATCATGTTTCTTTCGAGACACGATTGCCCAATCGTGTATCACATATAGCACTTAGCTGACTGACGGAAGATACATAGCAGGACAGATTGGGCTCTATGGCCCTGGTTGGTAACTTGTCTACTGCAGAAAGTAATGGCAACTTACTGTGGGAAAATCTTCTGCCTAGTCACTCATGTCCTGGAAGAGACATGGTCACCCAAGCATGTATTACATATGGCAATTGACTGGCTGACTGAATCATATCTCAACATAGAGAAATTCAAAATAATGGTAATTAGTGCCAATGTCATCATGGACAGTGAACGACCAGAGGAAGTACCAAGTACAATCAAACATTTAAACTCCTGGAGGTTGTAGCCGTCAGGGAAGCAAGCATGTGAAAGGGAATTCCACAGGCGGGAAGTGCGAGAAAAGAAGCTGTTGGAGTAGAAATTGCGGTTACATTTCATTGGTCTCACTGTAAAAAGGTAGGACCTAGTTGCTAATTTAGTATCTCGTGCAAATTCACACCTAGGGGGCACCAGTGATTTAAGTTCATCAGAGCAGAAGCCGTGAAAGTATTTATAGGAGAGGCATGAAACAAATTCTTGAGAAAACTCCTCCTACTGGGAGCACAAAGTCAATGACTGTGTATGAAGTAAGGTCAACAATTTTGTGAACCGCTAGACGGGAACTTCAGTTTGTCTCAATTAAATATTGGTGGACGTCATGGTTTGGCATAAGACCATTATGCAATACATTGTTGAAAGATTTCTCTATGTTTCAAGATTCTTAAGAATTTGTCATTTTTATGGATTAGAGATTGTGTGGATCAATAAGTTCATATCTCTTAAGGATTGGGTATTTTTTTACGAGGAGTGGATCAATAAGCTTGTATCTTTTTATGGTTTATACATTGTTTACTGTGGTGAATCAATATCTTTGTATCTTTTTACAGATTATAATTTAAGCGAGTGGATAAGTAAGTTTGTATCTCTTGTATGGATTAAACATTGTTTATGGTGTAGATCAATAAGTTTGTATCTTTTTTTATGATTTAGACATTGTTTACAAGTGTAGATCAACAAGTTTATATCTCTTTTAGGGATTGGGCATTGCTCATGAGGGTAGATCAATATCTTTGTATGTTTTTTATGGATTAGACATTGTTTACAAGTGTGGATCAATAAGTTCATATCTCTTTTAGGGATTGGGCATTGCTCATGAGGGTGGATCAATAAGTTTGTATCTTTCTTATAGTTATACATTGTTTACTAAGATGGATCAATATCTTTGTATCTTTTTACAGATTATAATTTAAGAGAGTGGATAAGTAAGTTTGTATCTCTTGTATAGATTAAACATTGTTTATGGTGTAGATCAATAAGTTTGTACCTTTTTTTATGGATTAGATATTGTTTACAAGTGTGGATCAATAAGTTCATATCTTTTTAGGGAAACAGATAGAAATCCAGCCATAAAATCAGTAAAACAAACTCAAGGCTAAAAAAATTACTCAGCCTGAAAATAAAAAAAATATGGAGAAGAAATTAAAATATTTCTTTGAGGTTTACAAAGAATCAGACGAGAAAGAAGGAGAGTAACAAAGAACCCTATTTTTTCATTTTGAAATAAAGAAATTGAAAGAGCAATCATTCCCCCTACCCTAGGCATCATCTCCACCCACAATAAAGGCAATCTAATTATTTGGTAATTTTATTTTAACCCTTTATTCTTACCGTTTTTTTTTGTTTTTGTTTTTTAAGCATTATGCCTCCTTGCCATTTTACCCTGTCAAAATATTGTTTCTTGCCTGATTGTATTTTCTAAGCATTGTAAAGAGAAACAAAGACATTTCCCTCCCACATTCCCAAAAAATGCTTACCGAATGCGAAAGTGTTGAGTGATTAGTGCTTCTTGCTGGGAATATAGAAAGAGAATTGGTTCAGTTAAATGTCAAAAGAAATCAGTGCCAAAAGCAAAATTCTTTGGAAGATTTTTGTTCTTTTTGGTCTTAAAATCTTTAAAAGAAACTTACTCAGGAGAACCCAAACTACTGTTAATCCCAAGCATCGACGGATCTAGATTCTCATATGGGAGTCATGCTTTGCATTCAACTCCTTCAGAAACGTTTAAACTATCATCTGTATATAACTATTTTCTCAGATCAACTTGCATTGAATACTACTGCCATATGTGGTCTGACACTCCTGCAATATTATTTTTTTTTCTTTAATCATTTCACCACAAGCAAGGCATTCCACTGCCACTATTGCGCAGGGGGTTACATAGGGAAAAGAGTGGTTAGATATATAAATGTCAGAAGGAGGGTGATAGACGGGTAAGGATACAGAGGATGAGCGTTGGGTAGATGGGAAGAGTGTTTGAGAGAATGGATGCAAGTTAGTGTGTTAGGAGGTGTCTATTGACCTTACATTTAAACTGTTGGGGAAGCAAGTATGTGGAAGGGAATTCCACAGGTGGGAAGTGCGAGAAAAGAAGCTGTTGGAGCAGAAATTGTGGTTACATTTTATCGGTTTCACCGAAAAAGAGTGTAAAAGAGTGGGATGTAGTTGCTAATCTAGTATCTCGTGCAAATTCGTACCTAGGGGGCACGAGTGATCTCAGTTAATATCTCAAGATTCTTGACAAAATACAAAGAAAGGTCAGTAATATAATCAATCTTTACCTGGTGTTTTGATTTTAGTCATTTACTCAACAACACGACTTCTTTCTGGCTTTTCTACAAATATTCTCATGGCAGCTACTCTGCTGAGTGGATGTGCATTGTGGTGCAATGGATATCGACTCAGAATGACAAATTGGGGAGCCGATATCGAATTCTGGTAGAATTTGTTGCATTCACTTATGCACAAATACCCTTGGGAAAGGTATTAATTTGTCTCTTCCCTCCAGTTATGGGTCAAATAATAGGACAGATTGGGTTCTGTAGCCTTGCCTGGCAACCAGTATACCTCAGAAAGAAATGGCAACCTTCTGCCCAGTCAGTCATTTCCCCTCTAGCTATAAGTCAAATAACAGGACAGGTAGGGTTCTATAGCCTTGGCTGGCAACCAGCCTACTGCAGAAAGTAATAACAACCTACTGCGGGATAATCTTCTGCCCAGTCAGAAATGTCTCTTTTGAGACATGATTGCCCAAAGTGTGTGTCACATATGCACTTAACTGACTGACTGAATATAATAGTTCAAAACATGATTAAGGCTTCTACTGGGCATAAAGTGGGGGATCAGTTTTATATTCTCATGAAGTAATAAACTGATCCCACACTAATTAATACTTAATAATATAATACATCTCTTTCCCCTCTTGTGATGAGACAAATAACAGGACAGATAGAGTTCTATAGCCTTGCTTGGCAACCAGTCTACTGCAGAAAGCAATGGCAACCTACTGTGGGATAATCTTCTACCCAGTCAGTTATGTCTCATTCGAGACATGATTGTCCAAAGAGTGTGTCACGTATGACACTTAATTGACTGACTCTGCTGAGCATTCTTTCTTTAGTTTTTCGACTGCATGAATTTAACCATGCTACTAAATTGGCAACAAGCGTTCACTGTTGAACAAGCCATATGCAACCAGCACTTTTATTGTAATGGTTTCTTTGGTTGCATTTCTCACCTTTGGAACTCTCTTTCCATTTCTTGATTCCCTACCACAGACAATTTTCAAACATTTTTATGCAACACCAATTGCCATCTTCTGTCTTCATAAACCTTGTTCCTTTATTGTCCTTTTCATCACTTCTCCTCACTAAAGTCTTCTCATCTCATTCTTGTTCACTCCGTCTAACTCACCTACAGAACTCTCTTCCAATTTCTTGATTCTCTCCCCCCTACAAATTTTCACTCTCGTTCACTCACTGTAACTCCATACATCCTTGTGACATTGTTACTGTATAGCTTGGAATGAAAAAAGTTTTGTATTTACTAATTTCATATCCTAAATTTTTATGCTGGATTCAGGGTGAGTATTATCCTTGTCAAAAGTACTCTGTCAAGAATTCACCGGGCTAAAGAGTGTACACTTTTTGGAAGAAATACAGATAAACTTATACTGAGCTTCATGGCAGAATAAAAAAAAAACAGGTGAGATAGGCCAATCCAACAACAAAGAATGTGGTTCTACTAGTTGGTGGCCGTGAGTTCAATTCTTGTGCTTGGAAATACATAGAATAACAATCAATGTTTTCATTCGAATTCTAGATGGTATCCTTTTTTTATATTTGTAGTTGTGGTAATGACTATATAGGAAGGACTTCACAGAGATTGGATTGTAGAATAAAACAGCATGTGCCACTAAGAATTCTCAAAACAGATGTTTGTGTGAGTCAAATTGTGAACACTTCCAGGTCAGCCATTGCTGAACACTTGATAAGTAGCAGAAATTGTGCAAATGGCTTCAGTGTGGACCAGTTCACTGTGTTGTCTGGTTCACACTCTACATTTCATCTACAACCATTGGAGTCAATATATATTAAAACCAGGACCCCGTCTCTCTGTACACAGAGAGAATGTTCTATCGGATTCCATATTAATACTATTTAGTGCCTGTCAGTCAGTGAGTTAACTGCCATAGGTGATACACGCTTGGGTGATCATGTCTCGAAAGAGACATGACTGACTGGGCAGAAGATTATGCCGCAGTAGGTTGCCATTGCTTTCTGCGGTAGACTGGTTGCCAGCCAAGGCTATAGAACCCAATCTGTCCTGTTATTTAACCCATAACTGGAAGGAAGAGATGAACTAATACCTTTCCCAAGGGTATTTGCACGTAAGTGAATGCAATGAATTCAACTGGAATTTGAACTTGGCTCCCCGATTTCTTGTTCAAAAGCTGATATCCACTGCACCACGATGCACATCCGCACATCCTGCCCGTACCTTTCCTAATTTGTTTTTTCCCCAGTTTGTCATGATTCATTTTCATCTTTTATTATTTTAATTCTTGAAAAATTGAATTAAAAAAAAAATCTCAGTTGACCCTGATGAAGAACGGAATTGAAACCAATCGGTCGTTTTCGTATTTCTTATTTTTTATTCCATTATAAATTCCTGTAAGTATGAAATTGACTTAGTTTCTTGCCATTATAAAATTCTGTGCCTACAATAATTTATTTTTCGTAAAAGTTTATCTTGAGTCCTATTTCTTGGAACTCTTGGTAGAGGACGTTGATTTTACATTTAAGATGGAAATGGCAAATTTCACCATAGAAAGAAAAAATTTGTTAAGTGAAGTCAAGACTGACAGAATGCGACTACTTTTGTAAGGTAGTATTAAAAATTGTCATTACTACAATAGTTGAGTAAGATTTATTAAACGAAGAATTAGATGGATTCAAGTGGGAATAGAGGTCACAGAGGAGAACTGATTTTAAGTTGAAGAGTTTTGAAAATCTTCAACATGGAATCAACATCATCAATTGATAAGACACTGTGTCGAAACAAAATAGATATTTTTGTAGTGATATTATACCATATTTATATTATAAATTCTTGATAAATATATATATATATATATATATATATGTGTGTGTGTGTGTGTGTGTGGTTGTATACAACACTTTTCAATGTCATCAAAAGAGTCTATTAAATATCAATCAGTTAAATATCAAGCAATGGCAACCTACTGCGGGAAAATCTTCTGCCCAGTCAGTCATTTCTCTAGTCAAAAGACGATCCCGCAAGCTTGTATCAAGTATGATATTTAACTAACTGATAGGTCAAATGTTATAGTAACTACTATTTTGACAATGTTATCCATAGCCACAAGGATTTTGTGGTATGCCTTGGTTAGGTTGATCTTAGAGAATATGTAGGTATCCTGTAGTCCCGACAGAAAGTCATGGATATGAGGGCCTATATTTCTCATCTTTGAAAGTACTTGTGTGATTATAAAATCTAATTTTAAGAGTCCTGTGTGGCACCTATGTAGGTCTTCGGTTTTTGTCATATATATATATATATATATAAGGTAGGTATAGATGGAATAAAATTCCATATCCAAAAAAACACTATTCTTAAAAAGTGCTTAATACAAAGTGGAGTGAATAATATTTATTTAGAGTTTGTAACATGAATATGTTATTATATCATTACATAAATAGACATTTTGTGCCTTATCAACTGAGTTTTAAAACACTTCAACTTGAAAGCAACATCATCACTTGATAAGACACAGTGTCGAAACAAAATGGCTATTTTTGTAATGATATTATAACATATTTATGTTATAAATTCTCAATAAATATATGTGTGTGTGTGTGTGTGTGCAACACTCTCCTATGTCATCAAAAGAGTTTATTAAATATCAATCAGTTAAATATCAAGTAATGGCAACCTACTGCAGGAAAATCTTCTGCCCAGTCTGTCATTTCTCTAGTCAATAGATGATCACACAAACTTGTATCAAGTATGGTACTTAATTGACTGATAGGTCAAATGTTATGGTAACTACTGTTTTGGCAATGTTATCCACAGCCGCAGGGATTTGGATTAGATTGATCTTAGAGAGTATGTAGGTATCATGTAGTCCTGATAGAAAGTCATGGATATGAGGGACTGGGTAATGATCAAAAATAAATCTAATTTGATCTAAACTTATTTATAAATGGAACTTTGTGTGTGTGTGTGTCCATTATCTATAGACTCTGAAATGGCTGAACTGATTTTCTTGAAAATTTACAGTTGTACTATAAGCGTCTGCAAGTGTTCTTAGCTAGGTTTTGTGTTGAGGTACCCTCAATAAATATCGAAAATTGATAATTGAAAAAATTGGGTTATAGAAGGAGTGGTCCAATTTTAATCAAATTTGATACACTCACAGACAAAGACATAAGAAACAATATTCAGAAGTTTCAAGGTTGCAGTTCTTATAATAGTACAGAAAATCGATAATATATATATATAAAAGGTAAGATGTTTGTGTGTGTGTGTGTCTGTTTATCTGTCTGTATATCCTTTATACAAATCCACAATTTTTATCCGATTCTCACCAAACTTCACACAAATATTCTTTAGGCTGAATCTGGGCTCCAGGGCCATGGATTAGTTTTAAAGCTTTCATTACACCTGTGCAACGCCGAGCTATACTGCTCGTATTTATAAAAATGAATCTGTCTGTCTGGGTGTGTGTTTTTGTGTCTCTATTCTAACAAACCCTACTCTTCTGAAACCCTTGGTCTGATTTCAACCAAAATTGGGTCACTTGTCGATCATGACATGAAGCTTTTATGTACACAAAAATTTTTCAAATCGATTTCCAGGTTGTCGCAGAAATCACTGAAATACTTAGAATTTACGAACACTTCTCCTCTGCAATGTCTTATGCGAATTCAACCAAAATCGGCTAACTTGTAGATCAAGGTCCAAACCTTTGACGCACACAAAATTTTTTTTAATCAATGTACAGGGTTTGTTAAAAATCAATGACAAACATAATTTCAGGTGGTCTTTTGCGTACTTTTATGAATTTCTCCAAGATGTTTCACTCAAACTCAACCAAAATTGAGTCACTGGCAGATCAAGGTCTGATGCCTTGATATGTGAACAAAAATTTTAATTGACACACAGAGTCAAAAATAACGGAAAATGTTGCTTCTTACAATTGTTTATTTCTCAAAAATGCTTAGTTGTATTCCAACAAAAATTGGGTCTTTTTTGTAACTTCTACTTTATCATATGCCATAACAATTTCATGTTTTCTACAAAGTGCCAACCCCCTTCAATGTTGCAGGGACAATGTATCCACTTCTGTGTTGCAATGTCATCACATCACAGGCTCCTGTTACCCTTGCCCTGTTCTTCAAATTGTACATACATAATTCTCGTTTATTGGCAAAATTGACCAAGCATGAATCCTGTTTTACAAATACAACAAAAACCAATACTTACTTTACAATTTTAATTTACTCATCATGGCAATTTCATACTGGAGCTTTTTGAGAAACCACTTGACCTTACCACTAAAAAACCCTTGAGCAACGCCGGGCTATACAGTTAAATATACAGCAAAAAGTAGATAAGCTGTATAATAACAAATCAACCAATCATATCCACACCTACAACCAACTATTTCAACTGCACATAAAAATATTTAAGCCTGAACCTACAGTTATCTGATGAAAGTTATGGATTTGTTTTAGCACAGTAGGTAAGTTTTCATGAAAGAAAATACAAAAGATGGCTGAAGAAAGACAGAAAGTAGTGATAAATGCTAGGAAATTGGTCCGAATGAATCAGGGAATGGTAATAACAAAAATTTTGTCTTAGAAATTAAGACAAAAACCGAATTAACTTACATTTAAGTTCGTTAAATGTAATGAAATAGGAGTTGCCTCCCTTGCATTAACAATGTTGAAAAGCCTTCAAAATGACTAGAAAAATTTCAATGCTTTAGAGTTCAGTTTCCTTATAATTATTAGTTGTAATATTATATAAGGAATATTGTTATTAGATGAAGGATTGCCAAGCATTATTCATTTTCGACTAGGATTTTTTTCATCTTCATTTCAGTTGTATTAGTAGTTTGTTTGTTTTTACTTTTTGTAAGTAGGGAGGAAATATAAGATATTTTTCCAAATGATTTTTTAAAAATCTGGGCAATGGAGACATTTTGGCTCCACTCTGGAAGCATTAATTAAATGAATGTTTACACTAACTGGCACAATAAAAGCCAAGAATTCAGTAATGTCATTGTAGATCATTCTAAGTAACTTGTGAATCTTCACTGGCATACTTTTGGGTTGTAAAAGGAATCAGATTTCCTTTTTCTATATTTGAAGGGACATGTTTCATTGTGAGATTTTTAATCTATCGCGGGTGAGTGAAGTAATAAACTTTAACTGCCCAATTAAATTTTTAATTGACTGAGTTGATCAGGTGAGTGAAACCTCAAAGGCTGGACATGAATATGGAAACCCTGTTGGACAAAAAAACAAGCATCTGTATTGTTGGTACCTGAACATGTTACAACATGACAGAAATCAGTGTCACAACTTGACACAATTGCGAGTTCACTGGACATATTGAATCAGTATACAGAAATCACACAGCCATTTAAGAATGCTGATTCAGAAGAGCATGAAACCTGGCACCAGATCAGAACAACTGGACAGCCAGCAAGTTTTCACCCATGACGATTGTTGCCGCACAAATATGACTTTTTTTTTTATAATCGTATTGCCCCAAACAAAGCATTTTACTGCCACCGTTTTGCAGGGGGTTACATAGGCAGAAAGTTATGAGAAAGAGTGACAGGTTATAGGGGTATCAGGAAGTGGGTAAGAGAAGGATAAGAATACTGATGAGAGTGAAGTGGGCAGAGAGAGAAGCATGAGAGAGAGGATGCATGGTGGTGAGATAGGAGATGACTCTTGACTTGACATTTAAATTCTTGGAGATTGTAGCCATCGGGGAAGCAAGTAAATGGAAGGAAATTCCACAGGGACATCACACAGGAAATCATGTAATGAGTCCGTTGTGAAGTAGTTTTCGCACTGAAAGTTATAATCGTGATATGTCGGTTGCTAATCGACTTAACGCACCCTAAATGATAGGAACTTAGTAATCTTCCACTGAAAAGCTGACTACTTAGTATTCAGCAGACTGAACTTCAATAGAACTCTAAAGAACTCTCTAGAACTCCTATGAACTTCCCAAGAACTTCTCGAGTTAACTTCCTGTTAACTATAATTAATATAGGCGGTAGAGTCCATTATCTGAGGAATAGGCGTGTTTCACTATAACAGAGTCCCAATTGGCTCTTTGGTAGCAGTAAGATATTGTGCTAGTCTGAGGTTCTTGGGTGGAGTGGGAGTGGAAGGAGATGTTAACAGAAACCATGGCATGGTCAAAGTTTCCGAGGGGGCAGAGTTGCTTGACATTGCAAGTGTCAGGGATGGAAGTAAAACAAATATCTAGTAGTGAGTCGTGTATATTAGGGTTATTAACCAAAGAAAGAGTTCCAGGAAATGATGAATGATATCATCTATCAGATCCTCACCACTATGCCTGGTCCTGAAATCAGAAAGCACAGATTTCCAAGTATGTGTTGATTACAGGAATTTCAGTTCCTCAACCATCACTGATCATTACGCAGTCCCTCATGTCCATGACTTTCCATCAGGACTACAGGATACCGACATATTCGCTGAGATCCACCTAACCAAGGCATACCACAAAATCCCTGTGGCCATGGATAACATTGCCAAAACAGTAGTTACCACAACATTTGACCTATCAGTCACTTAAGTACTATACTTAATACAAGCTTGCATGATCATCTTTTGACTAGAGAAATGACTGACTGAGCAGAAGATTTTCCCACAGTAGGTTGCCATTACTGGATATTTAACTGACTGATACTTAATGGACTCTTTTGATGACATAGGAAAGTGTTGCACACACACACACACACACACACACATATATTTATCGAGAATTTATAACATAAATATGTTATAATATCATTACAAAAATAGCCATTTTGTTTCGACACTGTGTCTTATCAAGTGATGATGTTGTTTTCAAGTTGAAGAGTTTCAAAACTCAGTTGATAAGACACAGTTAGTGTTATAACAAAATGGATATTTATGTAGTGATATAACATATTCATGTTACAAATTCTAAATAAATATTATTCGCTCCGCTTTGTACTGAGCACTTTTTAAGAATAGTGTTTTTTTTTGGATACAGAATTTTATTTCATCTATACCTACCTTATATATATATATATATATATATATATATATATATATATAAGACAAAAACCTAAGACCTACATAGGCTCCACAGAGGACTCCTTTAAAATTAGATTTTATAATCACACAAGTACTTTCAAAGATGAGGAATATAGGCATTGTACTACTCTAGCTACACATGTTTGGAATATAAAAACAACTCTGAATACGGACCCCATTTTAAAATGGGAAATACTTAAGCGTTGTTCAATGTATAGAGCTGGAAGTAAATTCTGTAAATTGTGCAGTGAGGAGAAGCGAGCGACTGCGTTATTCGAACCTGCACAGGATTTACTTAATCCTAAATCTGAGATTTTGCATAAATGAAGACACACAAAAAATTGCCTTCTTGCTTAGCCATTTTTTTTTTTGTCGATAAAGTGATTCACCCCCTCATTGTGCTTTTGGTGTATTCCATGTTTTAGTCATGTGGTTGAGTATCTATAAATTACCACTTTATTTCTTCTGTATTAGCCAACTTACCCTGACGAGCCGCAGGGTGAAACCTAGGTAGGTCTGTTGGCTCTTAGATTTATTCTTTCTATATATATATATATATATATATATATATATATATATATATGACAAAAATATAGTTTTAAGGTATGTTATGTTTATGGGTTAAAGTGCCCAATATTAAGGATAGAGCATCAGTCAGTTAAGTGCCACATGTGATACACGCTTGGGTGATCATGTCTCAAAGGAGATATGACTGACTGAGCAGATGATTTTCCTGCAGTAGATTGCCATTACTTTCTGCAATAGACAAGTTGCTAACCAGGGTGATAAAACCCGATCTGTCCTGCTATTTAACCCATAATTGGAAGGAGAAATGACAGACCTTTTCAAACGATATTTGCGCATAAGTGAATGCAATGAATTCAACTGAAATTCAAACTTGGCTCTCCGATTTATCTTTTCCGGGCTGATATCCACTGCACCATGATGCACATCCGATATGAATTCGTAAAAATGCCACTCAGACATTTCGACGCATAATTAATCAAGGGTTACATCATCTTCTCTTCACATACACAAATTGACATTTCCTATATTTAACCATTCTCGGTATCCCTACCCGCCTATCACCCACCCTCTGACATATCCTATATTTAACCATCCTTCCTCCACTCTATGTAGCCCCCTATGCAGTAGTGGCAGTGAAATGCCTTGCTCGGGGTGAAACGCTTATAAAAAAAAAAAAATTCTCTGATGTAATGAATATGCATACACCTTGGTCCCAAACACTAATGATAACAAGTTTTGGAACCCCATCATTCTGTCGAAGGGTATGCAGCATATATGTCATTTTCGTTGCAGTTTAATTATTGTCGTCTTGGTATATAGTATACAACATTATTTGTTGTTTAGTGAAATTGTGGCAACTAGGAAATTAAGAATTAAAATCAACCCTCTTCACATTTACAAAAATTCACAATGAAATGTGAAATCCTGGTTCTTCCCAAATAGAAAAAGGATTGACCATATGCTTAAAAAAGTCAAAACCAGATTTTGCAAGTAGGTGTTAAAATGATTTTCTGACCAATGGAAGTGATTTGCAAGACCAAAAAGAAAAAGGATTGACCATATGAACGACTGATATTTAATGGACTCTTTTGATGACATGGGAAGATTACATACACACACACACACACACACACACACACACATATATATATATATATTTATCAAGAATTTATAATACAAAAAATTGCCTTCTTGCTTAGATTTCGCAAGTAGGTGTTAAAATGATTTTCTGACCAATGGAAGCAATTTGCAAAACCAAAAAAGAACTTTGCGATCCAGTGTGAAAAATCTAGAGGATATATAAATGGCTTCAATTAGGATCACTCAGTCAGAGATAGGAGCAGCAGACACAACTAGAATGTAACAGGAGAAATTTCAACTATAACCCAGACATTCATCCTCTTTTTCCTTCTTTCTCGTGTGTTGATTCGTTTTACTTTTTCTCCCTTCAAAGACATTCCTAATGAACAAATGCTAATACATATGTATGCATATACTCTTTCCAGCAAATTACTACTACGAATATTTCTTGATACCCTTAACTTTCTCATTGAACATTAATTTCTACCACAATTCATGTTATCCTTTTCATTAATAAATTTCTATTTTAACATGAAAAATGTATATTTTTATTCTTCATTATTCCACACTATTCTACTATTCTTCATTATTCCACACTATTCTACTATTCTTCATTATTCCACACTAGTCTACTGTTCTTCATTATTCCACACTATTCTACTATTCTTCATTATTCCACATTATTCTACTATTCTTCATTATTCCACACTATTCTACTATTCTTCCACATAAATCCACACATTCCAACCTGCTACCAACTTTCTGATGATATTTCTGAATAAAACTTGTAAGCTGTAGGGTGTTTGGTTATCGATGACACAAGGTCGAATCAATAAACATTAACCATCTACCTGTAGTTACAAAATAATCATCTTTGGCAAATTGAAGAGGGTTACAATGAAAGAAAATAAGAAAAATTTAATGAAAATTTAATGAGGGCAGGTGAGGAAAAAAACATTAAAAGAACAGGATTCAGAAAGATAGAAGATGAAGACTGCCATTGCAGTTAAAATATTGAAGTTTGTAGGTGAGAGGGAATTAAGAAATCGGAAGAGGGTTACATAGGTGAGTTATAGGAAGAGAAAGAGAATTTGAGAAGAATTTAGGGAGGAGACGGGAGGAAAAGGACAATAAAGGAATGTTTCTGAAAGACAGAAAATGAAGACGGACATTGTAGTCAAATTATTGAAGATTATAGATAAGATGGAATCAAGAAATCGGAAGAGAATTACATAGGTGAGTTACAGGGAGAGAAAGAGAATTTGAGAAGAATTTAGGGAGGAGACGGGAAGAATAGGACAATAATGAACAAGATTCAGGAAGACAAAAGATGGTGATTAATGCTGAATTTAAATTTTTGAAGATTGTTAGTGGCAGTGAAGCAAGAAAACAGAAAGGGCGTTCCAAAGATGAGAAGAGTGAGAAAACAACCGTTAACTTTACAGACCTGGCATGAAAACTCATTGAGCACAAGTAATAATAATAATAATAAAATCAGGCAATTCATTTTTGAAGAAAGGCATGCTTTCCTACCTGTCTGCTATTCCCATCGGTGCAACACTCTCAATGCAAATAGATCGTTTCCCATTCCGGACAGAATGAGCTAATCCAATTCCTAAAGAGACCCCAGGAATTTTCTCGATTTCTACAAGTAACGGGCCAGTGGCATTTTGAACAGCATCTGAAATAAGAAATTTTAAAAGTAATGTAAATATTTACACCATTTAATTCTATGCAGTGATCAGTTAGGAATAAACATTGTTTCTTTGGGCATTCTTATAAATCTATCCTTCTTTATAAGTAAGGAATTTATCAAATAAAATGGATGCCAGAATCCTAACCAACAATAAGTCAGTTAAAAGAAAGATTTTTCAGAGAAAAAAATCCATCTATAAAGTATTTTCACCTTAATTCTAGCTTAGAATTTATCAAATAAAATGGATGCCAGAATCCTAACCAACAAGTCAGTTAAAAGAAAGATTTTTCAGAGAAAAAAATCCATCTATAAAGTATTTTCACCTTATTTCTAGCTTAGAATTTATCAAATAAAATGGACGCCAGAATCCTAACAAACAATAAGTCAGTTAAAAGAAAAATCTTTCAGAGAAAAAATCTATCTATAAAGTATTTTCACTTTTGTTGAATTTATCAAATAAAGTGGAGAGGCAAATTCACCAACAATGAGTCTATCAGAAAGAAGTTTTTTAAAGAAAACCTCATCTATAAAGGAAGTATTTTTTCTTTTGTTTAAGTTTAGAATTCATTAAATAAAATGAATGTGCAAATTCTTACCAACAACAAGTCAATAGTAAAAGTGATTTTCAAAGAATACCCGATCTATAAATTAACCATTTCATTCCCTTTCTTTAAGTTGGGAATTCATCAGATAACATGGTGCCTTAAATACTTATTAATAAGAAGTAAATATAAAAAGTGATTTTTAGAGTAAAAACATATAGAAACATTTTTTTCCTTTATCATTAAGCTCAAATGAAATAAAAATCAAATAAAACAAAATGGCGACATTGATCCTCACCAATAGACATACTTACCCATCACTGATACATCATATTCAATAAGGAAGGCTGTTCGAGACTCACACTCCTGCATCATTGCCACTGTTTCTGACAGACTTAAATGTGCCACATTGAAGCAGTTAATGGCTATTATCCGGTCTCCAGTTTTTAAGTGACCATCTCTGGATTTTCATAAATAAAAAATAGAAATTAGAAAGACTTATATGATTTTGATTAACATAAATGATTGTTAACATAAGAAGTGCTATGTATACAGATTGCTAAGGGATCATTTAAAGGTGTGACAGGTGTGGATGCGTTAATGAGTTTATCTGCAGACTCGTCACTGTGAATGAGAAGCTATTCTATCAGTTATAAGAAGCTATTCTATAAGCTATTAGCTATACAAAACCATTCTATCAGCTATTGGCTAAAAAAAGCTATTCTATAAATTAGTAGCTATGAGAAGCTATTCTATAAGCTATTGGCTAAAAGAAAAAAAGCTATTCTATAAGCTATAAGAAGCTATTCTATAAGCTACTGGTTATAAGAATCTATTTTATAAGCTATTGGCTAAAATAAGCAATTCCATAAGCTATTAGCTATAAGAAACTATTCTATAAGCTACTGGTTATAAGAATCTATTTTATAAGCTATTGGCTAAAAGAAGCTATTCTATAAGCTATTGGTTCTAAGAAGCTAGTCTATAATCTCTTTGCTATAAGAAGTTATTCTATAAGCTATTAGCTATATGAAACTATTTTGTAAGCTATAAGAAGCTATTCTATTAGCTATACGAAACTATTTTATAACCTATAAGAAGCTATTCTATAATGTTTTAGGTAAATAACACTATCCTATTATTTTTTTGCTTCTTTTTGGCAAAATACTGGCAATTCAAATCAAATCACTTTGCTTGGAATTATTTCGGATATATATATATATTAACAATTCAGCTTTTGCTTCTCTAGGTCAGTTGTTAAAATGCAAGTGGCATGACAGGCTCCTAAATATGAAGGTTAGAACTGGTGCAACCAAAGAATGCAGTTTGTCCAAGCATATTCTATGAAAGTAGCAACACAGACATTCTGCCTGTGTAACAGAAATTGGAAGATGGAAAATAATTTTTGAGGACTAGGCAGTTCCTGTCCAAATAGGACAACAGTACCGCATGCTCCGATGAGCTTAGATCACTGGTGCCGCCTAAGCACGAATTTACACGAGATACTAGATTAGCAACTAGGTCCCACCCTTTTACAGTTAAACAAATAAGATGTAACCGTAAATTCTACTCCAACAGCTTCTTTTCTCGCGCTTCCCGCCTGTGGAACTCCCTTCCACAAGTCTGCTTTCCCGACAGCTACAATCTCCAGGTGTTTAAATGTAGGGTCAATAGACACCTCCTATCACACTAACTCCCAACTATTCTCACAACACTCTCATCTACCCAACCCTCATTCTCGGTATCCTCACCCGCCTATCACCCACCCTCTGTTATTTCCTATATTTAATCAGCCTTTCTCCACTCTACGTAGCCCCCTGCACAGTAGTGGCAGTGACATGCCTTGCTCGGGGTGAAATGCTTATAAAAAAAAAAAAAAAAAATCTGGCTTTTGCAAAGTTAAAGGATAACATTAAGGGTCAGGTACTTACAGGAGTGGTACAGGGAGCCAATCATGTTACCCGCATCTTTAGTAATGGACCACATGTACAAGTTCCAATTGAAGACTTCTACTTCAATAGCTTCTTTTCTTGCACTTCCCGCCTGTGGAATTCCCTTCCATTTACTTGCTTCCCCAACAGCTACAATCTCCAGGAATTTAAATTTTAAGTCAATAGTGATCTCCTATCTCACTGATTTGCATCCTCTATCTTATGCTCCTTTCTCTGTCTACTCCACTCTCATCAGTATTCTCATCCTTCTTTTATCCACTTCCTGACACCCCATATAACCTATTCCTATTTCTAATCACTTTCCTCCTATGTAACCCCCTGCACACCAGTGGCATTTCAGCACCTTTTAGTTGTTTCTAATGAAATTTTAAGGTCAATAGACATCTCCTATCTCACTAACTCACATTGTTTCTCTCATGCTCTTTTCTATGTCCACTCCACTCTTATCACACCGGTATTCTCATTTTTCTCTTACCCACTTCCTGACACCCCCAATAACCTGTCACTCTTTCTCATCACCTTCCTCCCATGTAAACCCCTGCACACCAGTGGCAGTGAGGCTGCCTAGCTTGGGGTGAAATGATTAAAACAAAAAATTCAGGTGTAAATTTGAGGCCCATTATTTTCTCAAGGCAGGGATCCTCTCCATGGGGACACCCATTTATCATGACTGGCTGTAGTTCAAAGTCTGATTAGCAATGATGGAATGTAACTAGTTTTTGACACATTTAATATGACCATCAAATGTTTTTTTCCCCATTGGAAGTCAGTGCTAGAGAGGTCAGCTGTTTTAGAGGTTCACCCATATATCATCGTATCATTGGCATAAATGCTTACAAATGATCTGAGCCTATTTTTAGACAGATCATTTAAGTAAATCAGAAAGAGGGTCAGTCCGATAAGCGACCCCTGATATAAGCCTGCGTTGACTGTCAGAAAACTCAAAAGTAGGGGGATTGATATAGCATAGCAGTTCAGCGCCTTTTTGTTGTTTTTAATTCTAATATTTAGAATAGAACATATTGTTACATCGATTTCAACAGTAAAATGGTGAGACTTAGTTGTCAATCTAGTTGTATGCTTAAATTCATGCAATGAAATTGCCAAAGAGAAAAGCTTTAACTGGAACAATTGCCACTAACCCTGAAATGATTTTGCCAAAAATTCTTCATCTAAATTTAGTTCGCTTACCTAATTTTAATATCATCTTCGACAACATTCTGAAATTAGATTCATCTTAAAGCAATACTGCCACTAAGATTTAATGAGTTAGTAGTGAACGAGAATAAGAAGACATTACTGAGGAGAAAGGACAATAAAAGAACAGGTTTCAGGAAGAGAGAAGACGATATTATCACTAGGACTTAATGAGTTACTTGGAGTAAAAGAGAATGAGAAGACTTCAGTGAGGAGAACAGACAAGAAAAAAACAGGTTTCAGGGAAAGAGAAGATGATGATGATGCCACTAGGATGCAAGAGGTTATTGGTAGTGAAAGAGAATTTGAAGAATTTGGTGAGGCAAAAGAACAGTAAAAAACAGGGTTCAGGAAGACAGAAGATAATAATATAACCACTAGGCTGTAAAGAGTTACAGAAAGTGAAAAAGAGAGGGAAAAATCTTTAGTGTGGAAAAAAGAACTATAAAAGAACAGAGTCCAGGAAGACAAGATCGTAATTGACTTTGAAACTTTTGTAAATGGCAGGGAAGTAAGAAACTTCAAGAGAGGCAAGAAGTGCATGAAAAGAAATTTTTAGAATAGAACATACTGTTACATAGACCTAGTTGTCAATCTAGTCAGTCAGTCAGTTAAGTGCCATATGTGATACACGCTTGGGCGATCATGTCTCGAAAGAGACATGACTGACTGGGCAGAAGATTATCCTACAGTAGGTTGCCATTGCTTTCTGCGGTTGACTGGTTGCCTGCCAAGGCTATAGAACCCAATCTGTCCTGTTATTTAACCCATAACTGGAAGGAATAGACGGATTAATACCTTTCCCAAGGGTATTTGCATGTAAGTGAATGCAATGAATTCAACTGTAATTTGAACTCGGCTCCCCAATTTCTCGTTCCGAGCTGATATCCACTGCACCACAAACGCACATCCATAGATGACGTCAATCGAGTAGTACGCTTAAATTGATGCAATCAAATTGTCAAAGATGAAAGCTTTAATTGAAACAATTGCCATTGACCCTGAAATGGTTTTGCCCAAATTTTTTTCATCCAGATTTAGCTCGCTTACTGTTGTGGAGTAGTTTTCGCACTGAAGGTAATAATCGTGCTATGTTGGTTGCTAATCGACTTAACGCACCCTAAACATTAGGAACTTGGTAATCTTCCACTGTAAGCTGACTCCTTAGTATTATATCAACTGCCTAGTAGTTCTACTGAACTCCAATAGAACACAAAATAACTCTCTAGAACTTCTAAGAACTCCTATGAACTTCCCAAGAACTTCTCGAGTTAACTTCCTGTTAAGTCTTAATAATATAGGAGGGAGAGTCCATTACCTGAGGAATAGGTGTGTTTCACCATAACACTTACCTATCTGCTGGTCCCCCTGGACGAATAGAAGTAACCGTCAAGGCTCGTGACTTCATCCTCTCCAAAGATAGGCCACCCCGTAATGTAAATCCGAAGCTTTTGCCTTCCTTTTCCAAAAGGATTTCATGTCTTTTACACTGGATTGAGAAGGCACTTTGAAGTGCTGAAAAATACACAAAGGATTCTTACATTATTTAAACATACATTATATATTTACATATATCTATATACTGTACATGCCTAGCTAAAAGATACACATGATTGGATTGTGAGTACAAAGTGGAATAATTTATTTCATAGAATGGCCCAATGAAATGCTGAAACAGACAAGGATTTAAATTCTTTCATTATCAGTGGTGGACTGAGTATAAAAATATTGATTGCCAAACAACAAAAAAGGGTCCATCCAGAACTATAAGGGTATCATTTAATTTTCATAACAATTACACCAAATTTTTTGAAAATACATATGGAAAAAACATAATTGAATTTTTTGTGTAAAAATGTATATTTTTTATTACTCTACATATTACTAGCAGTAAATACCAAATTTACATATTGCTGGCAGTAGATACCAAATTTACATACTGCTGGCAGTAGATAACAAGTGTACATATTGCTAGCAGTAGATATCAAGGGTACATATTCCTGGCAGCAGATAGCAAGTGTACATATTGCTAGCAGTAGATAGCAAGTGTACATATTCCTGGCAGCAGATAGCAAGTGTACATATTGCTAGCAGTAGATAGCAAGTGTACATATTACTGGCAGCAGATAACAAGTGTATATATTCCTGGTAGCAGATAACAAGTGTACAAATTGCTGGCAATATATATCAAATTTACATATTGCTGGCAGTAGATATCAAGTGTACATATTGCTAGTAGTAGACACAAAATGTACATATTGCTAGCAGTAGAAACCAAATTTTTAAACAATTTACTGCACAATCTATACATTAATGAACAATTCAAAAGCCCAATAGAGCATTGCATGTCAGTCCGTCAGTTTAGTGTCATATGTGATAAACACCTTGGCGATCATATCTCTTTCAATCCATGACTAACTAGGCAGAAGATTTTCCTGCAGTAGATTGCCATTTCATTCTGTAGTAGAATGGTTGCCAACCAAGGCTGCAGAATCCAATCTGTCCTGTTATTCAACCTAGAGCTGGAGGGAGAGGAGATGGATTAATACTGTTACCAAGGATATCTGTGCATAAGTGAATGCAACAAATTCAACAGGTATTTGAACTCAGCTGTCCGATTTCTCATTCCAAGTCAATATCCATCATAAAAAAAAAGCAAGCTGCATTCACCCTAGTTGGGTTGAGCCGGCTTCCTTCCTGATGAAGGAAAATTCATTGGGATTTGTTTAAGGGCAGGGTTCCAAGTCCTACCCTGTTATTTAACCCATAACTGGAGGGAAGAGACAGATTAATACCTTTCCCAAGGGTACCAGCATGTAAGTGAATGCAGGGCATTCAACTGGAATTCGAACTCAGCTCGCTGATTTTTCTTTCCGAGCCGAAATCCCTGCACCACAATGCACATCCATCACTAAACACTTACAGCACCTGGTATTCCCAAGTGGTCACCCATCTAAGTACTGACCAGACTCAATGTTGCTTAACTTCAGTGATCGAATGTGAACCAGTGTATTCAACATGATATGACTGTAAGCAATCACCCACAAGGAAGTTCACTATATTAAGAGCAATTGATTGTGTTTAATAGATGATCGTTCAAATCTGCCAATAATTGCTTCGGCATCCAATTGATTCTAACAATTCCTTTTCAACAGATAGAAACATGTATGATTTCAAATTATCCTCAGACATGAATTTATTATTATTATTATTGAAAATATGATAAATCTTTTCAGGAAGAGAAAGTCCTGGCCTGAAGTGAGGTAGTATATTAGTTTTTAAAAAGGTACTCAGCATCAATTTTCAGAGGTTTTTTTTTTTTGGCTTATAGTGTGTGTACAATAAACATGTCTATGTCAATAGCAGTCAATATAAGTTTGGTAAAGATGTATAAATATATTTTGAAAACTTTTATGTATTGAAATTGTAGACAATAAAAACATTTTATAAAAACATATTTTGAAAATGAATATATATATATATATAGGCATGTATAATGATAATATACATGCTAAAAAGTCTGCCTCCTTCTCCTGAGCACCCATAGCTCAGAGGTAGAATTGCTGACTGATGCCAATTCAGTCAGGTTTCAATCCTGGGTTAAAAAGCAATTGGAGTCTAACCGTACTGATGAGCTGTGATACAGCAAAACAGATCTGTCTGCAGATGACTATTTACGCTCTCACACCCTGATTGAGCACTCTGGAAGAATGGTAGACTTTGAAAAACAGTAGCTACTTTTGCATATACGCATCGTTCATTCAGCAATGAATTAGAACACTCTCAGCTATTGGGCATGTATAATGATAATATAAACGTTAAAAAGTCTGCCACCTTCTACCTAGCGCCCATAGCCCAGAGGTAGAATCGCCGACTGACAACAATTTGATCAGGTTTCAATCCTGGGTTAAAAAGCAATCGGAGTCTAACCGTACTGATGAGCTGTGATACAGAGAAACAGATCTGTCTGAGGATGACTATATATTGACAGTAGGTAAGAAAAATTTTGCAAAAACATATACCTTGAAAATATATATACAGGGTGGTCCAAAAGTTGGTGGCCAGTAGGTGGAAGAGATTAGTGTATTGCTTATATTATTACAATGGTGTTCATTATAACTGTAGCGTTTGTATTATTGTACACAATAAAATTTAGTTGTCAATCCAATAATTGTATTAGTATTAGTAGATGTAATCTCAAAATAAATTTTATCATTTACTGTCCACCTACTTTTGGACCACTCTGTATTTGTCAAAAGTAGATAATGGAAGTTTTCTAAAGACCTATATCTTGAAAACCTATGTACAACCTGCGATTGGTAAATTGTCGTTATTAATATTTTTAATTTTGTGTATGAGTAGTGTTTGTTTTCAATTTTATTGACTACACAGTATAGTAGGGTCAGTTGGGCACTGTCTGTGAGAAAAAGAGTACCATGATACAACTCACTCTGACAGAAATTTATAAATGACATGCTGTACTGCTTGGCATCCATGATAGAAGCCCCAGTTCGAGCATCTCAGAATGTTTAGGCGTCAATCTAAGGACAGTGAAGAGGATTCGGAAAGAGTTGGCTGAGTCTAATGGTAATTACATTTGCATTTATCATTAACTTGCAGTATAGCCTGGTGTTGCTTTAAAACTAATCCATGGTTCTGGAGTTCAAACTCAGCCTGAAGAATATTTGCGTGAAGTTTGGTGAGAATCGGATAAAAATTGTGGATTTGTATAAAGGACATACAGACAGATAAACAGACACACACACACAAACATCTTGTCTTATATATATTATCAATTTTCTGCACTATTGTAAGAACTGCAACCTTGAAACTTCTAAATATCATTTCTTATGTCTTTGTCTATGAGTGTACCAAATTTGATTAAAATCGGACCACACTTTCTATAACCCGATTTTTACGATTATCGATTTTTGATATTTATCGGGGGTACCTCAACACAAAACCTAGCTAAGAACACTTGCAGACACTTATAGTACAACTGTGTGAATTTTCAAGAAAATCAGTTCAGCCGTTTCAGAGTCTATAGGTAATGGACACACACACACCCACCCACACGCACACACACATAGACAAAGTTTCATTTATAAATAAGTTTAGATGATGGTGATAATATGCCTCCATTCACCTTTTCATAAGGCCTCAGACCCAACACAGAGGTCTCCATCAAGTGTCCTCAGGAGGTAGTGTGACCTTGAGTCAAAGAAATTGCTGCTGCAGCTGAGTGGGAAACCAACAAAACTCTTTGTAATCCCAAAGATAAACCGAAGACAAGAATTATGCAAGCATTCACCAACTTAAACAAGGAAATTGTCCAGAAGATTTGCAGAAGGTTCTGAAGTTATCTGGAGGCTGTGGTTGAAGCTAATGCAATTTTATTGAATAAATTTACTCTTTAGTATTTCAAGATATTTTTGTGTAATTTTGGTGACTATATTTGTTAAAATAGATGTCAGTGTTATTTTCATTATGCATCATTTAGACAAAAATTGATTAATTGCACCCTGTCTATATTGATAACAGCAAAATGTAAGACTAGTAAAGACATATCCTGAAAATGTATATATATATATATATATGTCAACAGCAGATAAGGTAGTTTTGTCAAGAAATATATCTTCAAAATGTTAATAGATGTTGACAGCAATGAATGTAAATTTGGTAAAGATATATATCTTAAAAATCAAATTAATTAATTAATGAAGAAAAGATCCTTCCTTAATATACAAGTACAAAGAGTTTGTCTCATTAACAAAGCAGATTCATGATGACATCGTTATGATGTTCACACTCGTCAGGGCTGTTTGCCATTAGAGATTTTTCTTGCTTATATAGAATATGGCGCAATTTTGTGGGAGTGGTCTTGTTTGTGATTGGTTAGTTATTCTTTTTCTTTATGATTAGTTGATTTTTCTTTTTCTTGTGTAGTTTGGTTTATTTTTAACTTGCAGTATATATACTATACTATATAGTATAATATATACATATATATATATATATATACTAGCAGTATAGCCTGGTGTTGCTCAGGTGTAATGAAAGCTTTAAAACTAATCCATGGTCCTGGAGCTCAGACTCTTTGGACATTAGCACAAAAGACTAAAAAGCAATAGTTGTTTCCAGTTAAAGCAAAACCGTAGACTGAAAGAAAAATGAATGGATGTAAGTCAAATTTTCATTTCCTGGTATCGATATCGAATAAGGTTTTTTTCGTTGTAAACTGAATTTTGAAGGCAAAATAAGTCCTCTGAGTAAATGGCAACATGGCTGAGACTAAGAACTACAATTATACCTATTTAGAGCCAAACCCGAAGCAAAAAATAAATAAAAGGGCTGAAAAAAATACAGACATACAGGCAGATAAACAGACACACACAAATATCTTGCCTTTTATATATATATATATATATATTATTGATTTTCTGCATTATTGTAAGAACTGCAACCTTGAAACTTCTGAATATCGTTTTTTATGTCTTTGTCTATGACTGTATGAAATTTGATTAAAATCAGACCACTTCTTCTATAACCCGATTTTTTCGATTATCAATTTTCAATATTTATCGGGGGTACCTCAACACAAAACCTAGCTAAGAACACTCACAGATGCTTATAGTACAACTGTGTAAATTTTCAAGAAAATTCGTTCAGCTGTTTCGGAGTCTATAGGTAACGGATACACACACACACACACACACAGAGACAAAGTTCCATTTATAAATAAGTTTAGATTTTTGTGTATGTGTGAACGGATGTTTAATTGGGTTAGGCTTTTTTGTTGTATTGACCTCTTTTTATTGGTTTGACCTTTTTCTTAATGTATTGGTATGTGCTGCCACATGACAGTTTATTTTTTCTGGATCATGGTTGGGTGTTGTTGTATATTTATTTGTGAGTTTTTATGCTTTCATTTTTATTTATTTATTTGTTTTAATTTTTGTTTACTGGTTGTTGTGTTGTTGTGCTATTTTCTTTTTTTTTTTGTGACAAAAATAATCAAAAACAAAACATACACATAATATAAATACAAAAAATAAAAGTACATAAAAACACCCAGTCACAACAAAAACAGAAAATAATACTACCACTAAATAAAAAATGAAAAATAAAACAAATGAATAAATAAAAATTACAAAACACGTGTAAAGCCCACAAATACATATAAAATAACACCCAACTATGACCAAGAAATAAAAAGAAAAACCAATCATAAACAAAAAGAAAAAAAGAATAACCAACAAATCACAAACAAAACCACTCCTAGAAAATCACACCATATTCTACATAAACAAGAATAAACTGGGGTTTTAACATCAAATAGCCCTGACGAGTGACAACATCATAATGGTGTCCTTATGAAACTTTGGCATGAATCTGCTCTGTTAGAGAGATAAACTCTTTGTGCTTATCAACACTCTATCTACACCCTTACAATTAAAAAACTGCTTGCCAAAATATATTTTATCAGTAAAACCACTGAAGAACAGCCTTGGTGCTAAACATTATTACAATGCAGGTGATGTAAGTTTGGTATAGATATATCCTAAAAAATGTATATATATGTCAACAGCAGGCAATGTAATTTTCATAGAGACTTATAAGTACATCTACATCAGTGAAACTGTTAAAAAAACTTATTCGAAATTATAGATAGTATTTTTTATTCCACACGATCTGTATTTGTCAATAGTATTAAAAAATCGATTCACTGACCAAGTGTCATGTTCCTCATCAGCAAAAAAAAATGTTGCCACTCACCAGATTC
This sequence comes from Ascarosepion bandense, assembly GCA_037127315.1. Classification (NCBI taxonomy): domain Eukaryota; kingdom Metazoa; phylum Mollusca; class Cephalopoda; order Sepiida; family Sepiidae; genus Ascarosepion; species Ascarosepion bandense. Next base: position 424,417 of record JBBBDQ010001147.1, read on the forward strand.
AGGCACTTCATATTCGACCTCAAGAATAACGTGTTCTCCAGCATTCTTTAATAAGTTTACTATTTCTTCATGGCGCAGACCAGATGTTCGAATTCCATTCACGGACAAAATAAAATCACCGACTTCCAGGGCATCGCATCTGTTAAATGGCAAAGAAATATTTTTATAGATATAACATTGTTCTCAAACATGAACATTTTTGTTTAGTGATATTATAGTGGATTATCCGTTCTAATGAAGAGTAATTGCGTGTTGTTGCAGATTAACGGAATTTGGCCTTGTTGTAGAGAGCCCACCAGAAGTTATAAAAAGGGATTATAAAACACGAAAAGCAAATTGAGTATAGAAACAACATTTTATATATACACATATTAAGGTTTTTACAATAAAAGTAATCTTTTTAGGATGGGTCCAACGGACGTTAAAAGTTCATGGCAATAAAATGCTGAAAAGAGAATTTGTGCTTATGAATGTGGGAGCATTGTAAATTAGGAATGTCTTTGATGTATCCACTCCTTTGGTGGGTAAGTAGTTTAGACACAGCGAAGAAGAAGATGAGAGGGAAAGGAGGCAAGCATAGTAAATCACTTGACATGGTCAAGGGAAGTGCTAATTATGCTCGTCTTTCTCAAGTCTCTCTGTCTGGCTTTGTGTGGCAATGCTTTCTGTATCAGCTTTTTATATCGTCTTTGTGGATCCCAGCAGATCATTTGGGAATTCACACTCGTATTTGATTCTGGGCTTCCCATTGGCCAATAAATAAAATTTGCGTAGGCTCGCGGACTGGAATTTGATATTTAATTAATTTTTGGCTTTCTGCCAAAACCTCTGCGTGGAGCTGGTTGCGCACCGACCAGTTTTGGTCATTTGCTTTCTGGTCCTGAGAATGCAAACATCCGGTCACTCGCTTTGCTCGGTATCACCACAATATAATGCTTTTATAAACCATTGTAATAACAAGATTTTAATATATATAAATAATCAGGAAACAAAAGTTAGATATTTTTACAAATCTACTGGTAATAATATATTTCGTGGCTGAAATTTCAAGTGAAAAATAAAAAATAAAAAAATAAAATAAATTTTAAAAAGAAGGGAAAAGAATTTCACTTTATTTCGTCTGGATAAATTTGAAACATCCATTGTTGTTTGAATTTGGTCTGATGAGTGGTGGGAGCCACAAAATATATTATTACAAATGGATTTGTAAAAATATCTAACTTTTGTTTCCTGATAATACTCTGTTAAATTTAACAATAAATTTTAACATTGAGTTCTCTTTGAAGTTAGTCTCTATTGGAATTTACCTTACCAAATTTCAAGGATTCTACTTCATATATATATATGTACATATATATATATAATGTTGAACAAATATGTATATTCACAGCCACTTCCAAAATATATGGATATGATCATGGCTAAAAACACCCATAAAAATAATAATAAAGAAGTAGGCATATAGAAAATAAATTGCCAGAACTGTCTTTCACAATACATTGGGGAAACATGCAGAAATTTAAAAACGTATCTATGAACACAAAAGAGATCTCATAGATAACAATTTAACAAATGCACACAGAAACAAATTTGACCACAATTTTGATAAAAAAAATGCCACACTCATGAAAAGAGAAAGTAATTTACTCAGAAAAAAATTATTGAGCGTTCATCAAATAAATCTACACCCTGGTTTTTTTCTAATCTTGTCTTTCCTGAAAGAATTACTGCTTTCCCAAGCTAATATACGCAATAACAAATGCATTTAAAAAATCAAAAGAAAATGGATAAATGCATCACTTCATATTTTTGAAGATGAATAACACCTGCGTCCATGTTATACTGTATAATAAATACCATCTAAACAATATACATTTATTCATAGAAAAAATTACAAAAATTTCTTAAATATTATAAATATTATTCACTCATTTTTTGCCAGACTTTGAATTATGGCAATTTATGTCCACCATCTGTTTTGACTGATCTTTCAACCACCTGATGGACGTTAAGGAAGGCTCTCAAATTTAAAAGCCTTCATGAACAAATCACATCCTTACATCTGCCTTGATAAAGTTTCTTGGAGGATGAAACCTGTTGTCTAAAAATAGCTTTCCCTCTTGTCACCTATTATATATATATATATATATATAATGAATTAGAGCACTCTGGCTATTGGGCATGTATAGTGATAATATATATGCTAAAAAGTCTGCCTACCGTGCGCCCATGGCCCAGAGGTAGAATCGCCGACTGACGCCACTTCGGTCAGGTTTCAATCCTGGGTTAGAAGCAATCAGAGTCTAACCGTACTCATGAGCTGTGATACAGCGAAACAGATCTGTCTGCGGATGACTATATATATATATTTATATGCTCTCACACTTTGATTGTGCACTCTGTAAGAATGGTAGACTTTGAAAAACAATAGCTACTTTAGCATATACGCATCGTTCATTCAGCAATGAATTAAAACAAACTCAGCTATTGGGCGTGTATAATGATAATATACACGTTAAAAAGTCTGCCTCCTTCTACCAAGTGCCCATAGCTCAGAGGTAAAATCACCGACTGATGCCAATTTGGTTGAGTTTCAATCCTGAGTTAAAAAGCAATCAGAGTCTAACCGTACTGATACAGCAAAACAGATCTGTCTGCAGATGACTATAAATATATATACATACTGTTATGTCGTGAGTAAGAATAAATAACTCAACAACAGGAATAGGTTAATTGTTGTATTCCGTGAAAATAGTATTTACAAAGGTTATTAGTATCCAATACAAGAATAGAGGTTAATCGTCTCAACCGTCGTAAGACGTAGTATGAGCAATGGGTACTTCCGGGTCGTCATCGGAAGTCTACGACTGACTTGTCGATCGGCTGCTCGGCACACTCTCTCCGTAGATGCCACCATTACTTTACATAGTAATGGAATAGGCCATTATAGCCGAATAGGCGCGGGTGTCCCAACACATACACAACATCTTCTCTACAATTCTTGACCATGGCTCAACCTGGGCAACTGCTGACTGTCTGTCATCAAGGAGCCTGCCAGCATTTACATCGGCCAAGCATTCTCTGCTGTTAGTTAGTCTCATTTAGGCATCTTTTAACAAATGTTCATTGCAATATATCAACTTTATAGCGTGTGTGTGTGTGTGCGTTAACCCATTACGGTTAGAGGCACCACATTTGCTACAGCCATAGCAGCAGTGGCGTGCCTTGGGATAGACAGTCTGATGGAACCCAGCCCTCTTCAGGTTGATTTTAAATTCATAGTTGTTCTAGACTGGTTGCTGCTTCAAGGCAAGAGAGCCCAGTCTGCCCTCCTATTTAACCCATAGATGAAGGAAAATGGATTTATGCCGTTTCCAAGGGCATTAGCATGAAATGATATATTTATGCTCTCACACCCTCATTGAGCACTCTAGAAGAATGGTAGACTTTGAAAAAACAGTAGCTACTCTAGCATCTACGCATCGTTCATTCAGTAATGAATTAAAACACTCTCACTATTGGCGTATGAATACATGATATATCACATGTTAAAAGTCTGCCTCCTTCTACTGAGAACCCATAGCTCAGAGGCAGAATCACCAACTGACAACAATTCGGTCGGGTTTCAATCCTGGGTAAAAAGCAATCAGATGTCTAGCTGTACTGATGAGCTGTGCTACAGTGAAACAGATCTGTCTGTGGATAACTATCTATCTATCTATCTATCTATATATATATATATATATATATATATTTATCATCATATCGCCCCAAGCAAGACAGTTTACTGCAACTGGTGTGCAGGGGGTTACATAGGAGGAAAGTTATGAGAAAGAAAGACAGGTTACAGGAGGGGTCAGGAAGTGCAAAGAGAAGGATGAGAATACTGATGAGAGTGGAGTGGATAGAGAATATAACATGAGAGAGAGGATGCAAGTTAGTGAGACAGGAGATGACTATTGACTTTACATTTAAATTCTTGGAGATTGTAGATGTCGGGGAATCAAGTAAACGGAAGGCAGTTCCACAGGCAGGAAGTGCGAGAAAAGAAGCTGATGAAGTAGAATTTGCGTTTACATTTTATTGGTTTCACTGGAATCATCAGCCAATCAGAACCTACAGAATAGACTTGCCTAGATGGCAGAGTGGAATCTCCCGGGCTGTTATATAAACCACTTACCAATTTGCTGGGCAGCTCTGAGCTGTCAGTTTCAACAAGTGATTACTGGCTGTTGCCATTTAAGGATTCTACAGTACCCAAAGAAACACCATTTCTACTGTTACTGCAATACATGTGGTACCCCTACATGTGGCACCCCTACAACTGTAATGATTCATGGGATAAAAAAAAGAAACATAAGGAAAAACAGACATTAACTCATTTTACTTTCAAAGATTGTAGATTCTATGGGACAAAAAAAATTTTACCTGTGTGCAATGCTTCCAGGCCGGAGGTTTGACACTTGTGGCCGACAGTTTTTGTCCACACCCCCTGCAAAAAGAGAATATTATAACAAGTGAAGGTAAGAGGAATGCAAATCTTTCTGACATATTTGATGACACTTTTTATTCATATTGTCATTTTCAATACCACAAACAATTTTCCTTTTCTTTTGCAAAAAACCTTACATTGCCTTTAAGTTGAAACATGTATACCGTTATAAAAGAAGTATTCAAGTTTTTGTTTGAGGAATTCTTCAAAGCATCTTTGCTATTTTGAAATCATTGAACCTTCTGACCAAACAAGCAGTGTGACAGAGAACAAACCAAATGTCTGAATGTTGCAGCTCCAGAGATTATGCTGCAAATGGAAAAACCTTCCATCTCACCACCATTATCACTTTTATTTTTATATAATCACTAGCAGTATAGCCCAGCATTGCTTGAGTGTAATGAAAGCTTTAAAACTAATCCATGGTCATGGAGCTCAGACTCAGCCTAAAGAATATTTGAAATAATAAAATAATTGCGACAATTTACCAATCGCACACACACACACACACACACACACACACACACACACACACACACACACACATATATATATATATACTAGCAGTATAGCATGGCATTGCTCAAGTGTAATGAAAGCTTTAAAACTAATCCATGGTCCTGGAGCTCAGACTATTTGAACGGCACGAAAGACTAAAAAGCAATAGTTGCTTCCAGTTAAAGCAAAACCTTAGACTGAAAGAAAAATGAATGGATGTAAATCAAATTTTGATTTCCTGGTATCGATATCAAATAAGTTTTTTTCGTTGTAAACTGAATTTTGAAGGCAAAATAAGTCCTCTGAGTAAATGGTATCAAGGCTGAGACTAAGAACTACAATTATACCTATTTAGAGCCAAACCCGAAGCAAAAACTAAAATAAAAGGTCTGAAAAAAATACAGACATACAGGCAGATAAACAGACACACATACAAACATCTTGCCTTTTATATATATATTATCGATTTTCTGCAATATGGTAAGAACTGGAACCTTGAAACTTATTTCTTATGTCTTTGTCTATGAGTGTATCAAATTTGATTAAAATCAAACCACTCCTTCTATAACCTAATTTTTTCGATTATCGATTTTCGATATTTATTGGGGTTACCTTGACACAAAACTTAGCTAAGAACACTCGCAGACATTTATAGTTTTTTTTTTTTTTTTTTTTAATCATCTCACCCCAAGCAAGGCATTCCACTGCCACTATTGCGCATGGGGCTACATAGGGGAAGGTAAAGAGAAGGAGTGGATAGACATAGGGAATGTCAGGAGAAAGGTAATAGATGAGTAAGGATAGCGAGGATGAGTGTCGGGCAGATGGGAAGAGTGTTTGATAGAATGGGAGCAGGTTAGTGTGTTAGGAGGTGTCTATTGACCTTACATTTAAACTCCTGAAGATTGTAGCCGTCGGGGAAGCAATCGTTTGGAAGAGAATTCCACAGTCGGGAAGTGCGAGGAAAGAAACTGTTGGAGTAGAAGTTACGGCTGCATTTTATCGATTTCACTGTAAAAGGGTGGGATCTAGTTGCTAATCTAGTATCTCGTGCAAATTCGTATTTAGGGGGCACCAGTGATCTAAGTTCATCGGAGCAGAAGCCGTGAAAGTATTTATAGAAGAGACACAGCGAAGCCACGTCTCGCCGGTGGGAGAGAGACTGCAGGCGGTCTGCCAAGTCGGTATCTATCACATTACAGACCCTCCTCTGAACCTTATCGAGAAGCCCGAGGAGAACAGCAGGGGCACCCGACCAGATATGGCAGCAGTATTCAATGCACGGGCGGATGGTAGATTTGTAAATGTGCAGGATAGATTTAGACGGAAAAAACTTCCGGGCCCTACACAGAGAACCGACTTTCATAGCAGCGGATTTAGCAATGGATTCGATATAGTCATTCCATTTGAGGTCCGCTGAAAGTGTGAGACCAAGGAGGCGTAGTGTTTTACTCTCTGGGAGGCAAGCCTGGTCCATGCTAATGGGAGGTAGGTGAGATTGTCGATGATGGTTAATTGACAGTAGCTTCGTTTTAGAAGCATTAAAATTTACTAGCCACTTCTTACCCCAGTCCAATATGGATTGGAGGTCTTTTTCAATCTCGGCTGCGAGTTTAGCTTTGACGCCTACACCAGATTTTTGTTGGAGGCGAGAGTAAACTGTGGTGTCATCGGCGTACAAACCTATTTGGGTTCTTATGGAATCAGGCAGATCATTAATATATATCAGGAAGAGTGTAGGACCTAAGATGGAGCCTTGGGGGACACCTGCGTTTGTATGGTAGTTCTGAGAGGCATGTCCGTTTAATACCACTTTCATTGTGCGGTTAGAGAGGAATGACTGGATTAGTTCAAACAAATGTCCAGTTATACCATAGCTCCGCAGTTTACATAGAAGGCCAGCATGCCAAACTCTGTCGAACGCCTTAGATATATCCAATGCAACGGTTCGAGCTTCGCCATTCCTGTCGAGTGCCTGGTATATGTACTCGGTGATGGTCGTTAGCATATCAGCAGTAGACCTGGTGAAGCGGAAACCATATTGCTTGTCCGAGAGGAGCCTGTGTGCTGTGAGATGCTGAACCACCTCGGCGTTGATAATGGCTTCGAACACTTTGCCAAAGATCGGAAGAAGGCTGATAGGGCGGTAATTTGCAGGGTCAGAGGGTTCTCCAGTGTTTTTAAATATAGGAACTATAGAGGAAGATTTCCAACAGGCAGGAAAGCAGGAAGCAGATAGGCAGAGGTTGTAGAGCTTAGAAAGGATAGAGGAGAGTTCAGGGGCACATTTCTTTAAGACTATGGTTGGGATTCCGTCACCACCGCTCGCTTTGTGAGGGTCAAGTTTTAAGATTATCTTAGAGACAAGCGAAGGTGTAATGTGGACATCATTCAGTTGTGCCTCGGTTCTAGGTGAGAAGTCGGGTGTAAAAACTCCAGACGAGTCCAGACTCGAATTGTTCGAGAATCTGCGGGCAAAACATTCAGCCTTATCTGCTGGGGAGGTGAGGACCTCAAATTTGTTGATTAGCGGGGGTATTGTGGACTTGCTCTTGTTAAGTACTCTTTTACAGAGTCGCCAGTAGTCTTTAGAGCCGAATTTAGAGCATGCTATGCGTTGCTTCATTCTGGCAGCAAACAACATCTTAGCTTCGTTAAGTACCCTTTTACACTTATTACGAGCTGAAGTGAAAAGGCGCCTGTTTTGTTCCGACGCATAGTTACGATAAAGTCGGAAGAAATGATTCCGGTGGGCAATGGCAGCCGAACAAGCGGGTGAGAACCATGGAGACGAATGAGATTTAAGCTGGAATTTCCTAGCAGGGATGAAGGCATCAATGCCAGCCTTAACCCAGGAGGAGACCTCGGATGCACATTCTTCGATGGGAAGACTAAAGACGTTGTTCCAAGGGATGTCACAGAGGAAGTCTCGGAACGAATCCCAGTCTGCTCTTTGATAGCAGTATGATATTCTACTTGTCTGTGTTTCATGGGTCGGGCGGGAGTGGAGTGAAATATTGACGGACACTACAGTGTGGTCAGAGTTTCCAAGTGGGCAGAGTTGTCTGGTAGTGCAAGAGTCTGGGATGGAAGTGAAGCAGAGGTCTAGAAGTGAGTTCCTTCCGTTAGGGTTGTCGGAGAAACGCGTGGGGAAGTCCACTACTTGCGTAAGGGATTGGGTGATTGAAAAGTTCATGGTGTGGACACCAGCAGGGTCAGTGACAGCGTTCTTCAGCCACTTGGTGTGGTGGGCGTTAAAGTCACCAAACACGAATACATGGGCAGAGGGATGGGTAGAAATGGCTTTGTCAATATTGTCAGAAATGATGTCAAGTAACGAACAATCAGGGGAGGAAGGAGAGCGGTACAGAAAGAAGAGATAGCTAATCGAGCTGAGAAGTGAGAGGCGGAAGCACATGAAAGAATGATCTGGGGATTCAAAAGATGACACCCTAGCTAAGGGAAGGTGTTCGCTGACATAGACACCAAGCCCATGCATATGAACATTGGAGTCCTTCCTGAAGAGGGGAAGGTAGCCAGGAACGCAGAACTCAGATGAGGGGATAGAAGGGTTAAGATTAGTTTCACATAGGGCTAATATATCAGGTGAGTTATTATGGAGGAAAGAATCTACGCTGGGGAAGTTGGTGCGGATGCCGCGTATGTTAGTGAAAGAGATGCAGACAGGTTTGGGCGTTTTCAAATGAGCTGGTTTAGTTTTGTTATTATGTTTGCTTTTTTCCATAGTAATTCAGTTAAAGGAGTGGTCTTAGAATAGAATCAGTCGGTCAATCATTTGCAACTTGTGAAGGATGGAGACTGGCGCGGCCTACAACATAATGTGGCCTCGGGGTTGCCCACCGAACGTTCATGCAGGGACGCCCGTCCATGCGCGATATGGCACTACAAGAACCCCGGTATTATTCAACTGTTGATCAGAGCGGCCTCTCAAGACGCTACGCAAGAGTTCGGGCTCCTAACTACCAGTCGGAAGCAGCAACCAGGAAACTGCCAACCCGGTACCCTCAGAATGTAAAGACTTTGCCACCATACTCCGTAACTGCAAAGAGCTTCCAGCTGAACTAACACCAAGACCAGAGAAAGGGGATGAACCGGGAACCCCTTCCTAAACAAGAAACAAGGTGATCACCTCTAAACTCATTCAAAAGAAGGGGGTGGAGTGTGAGACCGGGCGATAGTAGAAACTATCTACTCCAATTAAAAAAAAAAAAAAAAAAACAAGGAAAAAGTGACTGAGGCTTACAAAGTTTTAACTTAGTAAAAGTCGAAAATACCCTTGAATAGCAAAATTATTTACACAAATTAAGTGACGAAAAAAAAAACAAAGACGGCCAAAAGACGAAAAAAAAAATAAATAAATAAAATAATTTCCAAGAAATTTCACAAAAACAGACTGAAAAATGGACTGAATCCCGGTTGACTTACCACAAGCAGCTAACACTGTAAAGTTGATTTAATTCAATTTCTGAAGACAAAAATAGAAATTAAACCGTTTTTTACAGAATATAGTCGAGTTATGTTGCTTGCGTTCGCTTACCAAACCGTTAAGAATTCAATCTCTCGAAGACAGAAATTTAAATCTTCTACAAGACAAAACTAATGGAAATAATTGAACCGTGATGCTATTTATCATTAGTCGAAAATACCCTTGAATAGCAAAATTATTTACACAAATTAAGTGACAAAAAAAAAACAAAGACGGCCAAAAGACGAAAAAAAAAAATAAATAAATAAAATAATTTCCAAGAAATTTCACAAAAACAGACTGAAAAATGGACTGAATCCCGGTTGACTTACCACAAGCAGCTAACACTGTAAAGTTGATTTAATTCAATTTCTGAAGACAAAAATAGAAATTAAACCGTTTTTTACAGAATATAGTCGAGTTATGTTGCTTGCGTTCGCTTACCAAACCGTTAAGAATTCAATCTCTCGAAGACAGAAATTTAAATCTTCTACAAGACAAAACTAATGGAAATAATTGAACCGTGATGCTATTTATCATTAGTCGAAAATACCCTTGAATAGCAAAATTATTTACACAAATTAAGTGACAAAAAAAAAAACAAAGACGGCCAAAAGACGAAAAAAAAAAATAAATAAATAAAATAATTTCCAAGAAATTTCACAAAAACAGACTGAAAAATGGACTGAATCCCGGTTGACTTACCACAAGCAGCTAACACTGTAAAGTTGATTTAATTCAATTTCTGAAGACAAAAATAGAAATTAAACCGTTTTTTACAGAATATAGTCGAGTTATGTTGCTTGCGTTCGCTTACCAAACCGTTAAGAATTCAATCTCTCGAAGACAGAAATTTAAATCTTCTACAAGACAAAACTAATGGAAATAATTGAACCGTGATGCTATTTATCATTAGTCGAAAATACCCTTGAATAGCAAAATTATTTACACAAATTAAGTGACAAAAAAAAAAAACAAAGACGGCCAAAAGACGAAAAAAAAAAATAAATAAATAAAAAAATAAATAAATAAATAACTGTGCAAATAAATAGTACAACTGTGTAAATTTTCAAGAAAATCGGTTCAGCTGTTTTGGAGTCTATAGGTAATGGACACACACACACACACAAAGTTCCATTTATAAATAAGTTTAGATTTCACCCCAAGCAAGGCAGTACTGCTACTGGTGCACAGGGGACTACATGAGAGGAGAGTAAAAAGAAAGAGAAACAAGTTACAGGAAGTGTCAGAGAATGGATAAGAGAAGGATAGGAATACTAATGTGAAGGGGATTATATGAGAGTAGAACGAAAAAGAAGAACAAGATACAGGGGATGTTCGGGAAAAGATAAGAGAAAGATGGGGAGTCAAGGAAATAAGAGATGACAATTGACATATTTAAACTCTTGGAGATTGTAGTTATCATGGAAGCAAATATATGGACGGGAGTTTCACAGGTGGGAAGTGCAAGAAAAGAAACTGATAGAAGTCGTGGCTACGTTTGATTGTTTTGACTGTAAAAAAGTGGGGCCTAGTTACCAGTTTAGTAGCTAAAGTAACTTTGTCATACTTGCAATATGAGGATGTATACAGTGTCTCAGTTATCAGTATAGAAAATGGTCTTAATGTGCCAAGTTCAAACTCTGGCTGAGGCTGCTGCATTCAAATTCATAAAGATTCCCAAAGAAAAGATATGAATCCATCACTTCTCCCTCAAGATATGGGTTAAAAAAGTAGACCAGGATCTCTACTCTTGAATGGCAACTAGTCTAAGAAAAAGAAATAAACAAACGTAAGTAAAATATTAATCCATCTATTGACAAATACTAAATAAAGTAAGCTGCACAAAATATTCAACAGAAACACTCTAAAAGATAGCTTTAGATGAACCAAAAGCATACCACAAATTATAAAAGTATATCACAACATGAAAGTTACCAGTTCACCACAAATCCTCTATTACACACATTTGTAATGGTAGAATGAGATATAAATGTCCACTAAATAACTGCCTACCAAATAATGTAATATACAAAGCTACAGTAAGATCTGAAAGAAAGTCAGAAAAATATGCATATAGTCCTAATGATTGCCAGACAACAAATGACTCGTCAGATCCTGAGATTTTGTAGTATAAATTAACTTACTTTATAAAGGATATTAGTTCATCACCATGGACATATTTGAGCATTTTTCTGCTCATGCTATAAATTTGCAATTCTTCAATAACATGCATACACAAGCAATTGGCGATTTCTGAATATACTTCTAAGATTTCCTTAACATACTCCAATTCTTTCTACATCACCCTGTATATCTTGTTCTTTTCCTTTCGCTCTACTGTCGCAACTGCCTTCACACCTGTGTTTCCATCCTTCTCTTAACCTTTCTTTATCACCCCCTGTAACTGGTCCGTCTTTCTCTTCACTCTTCTCTTGTCTAAACTTTTACTCTTATATAGCCCCCTGCACATCAGTGGTAGTACTGCCTTGCTTGAGGTGAAATGATTAAAAAAAAATTGTCCATAAGATAGGATTCAGAACTTTTTCATTATTGTAAACTGTACATACTCCAAGAGAATTTACGGATTTTTAAATCCAATACATTTTTATTAATTTAAATGTTATTTTTAGTGTATAACTGTTATGGTGAAACACACCTACTCCTCAGATAATGGACTCTACGTCCTATATTAATAAGAGTTAACAGGAAATTAACTTGAAAAGTTCTTGAGCATTTCTTAGGAGTTCTTAGAAGTTCTAGAGTGTCCTTTAGAGTTCTATTGGAGTTCAGTAGAACTATTAGTTAGTTCCAGTTTGGACATAGTTGGACTAAGGCAGTTGATATTAGTCAGCAGTTAGCCAAATACTAAGGAGTCAGCTTACAGTAGAAGATTACCAAGTTCCTAACATTTTGAGTGTGTTAAGTTGATTAGCAACTGACACAGCATTATTATAATTTTCAGGACAAAAACTACTCCACAACAAATAGATAGATAGACAGCTATGAACAAACTAAGATAGATAGATAGATAGATAGATACGAACAAACCAAGATAGATAGATAGATAGCTAAATACAAAGATAAATAGATACAAACAAACCTAGATAGAAAGATAGATATGAACAAACTTGGATAGATATGAACAAACCTAAATAAATAGATAGATATGAACAAACTTAGATATATAGATAGATACGAACAAACCAAGATAGATAGATAGATATGAACAAACCTAGATAGATACAAACAAATCTAGATAAATAGATAGAAACAAACATAGATAGATAGATAGATAGATAGATAGATACAAACAAACCTAGATAGATAGATAAATAGATACGAACAAACCTAGATAGAGAGATAGATAGACAGATACATATGAAAAGGCCCAGATAGATACATTCCCGATCAAAAATTTAAGACCACTTAAAAATATTTAAAAAGAAGTTTTGTTTTACAGTTAGATTTTAAACTCCTCCCACTTAAGGTTACCAATACTACAATCTAAAAGGTTATGGAAACAAAAAGCTACATTCTAAACATTTTATTTAGTAATTTACATTTTTATAAAATGAGGCGATTTACACATGATCAAAATTATAAGACCAGTGACAAAAATTCTATGAAATTGTACAAAAAGTGTATGAAAACATTCAACAACCAAATTTAATAATGAGTTCTACCTCCACTGCTTTTGATGACTTCAAAAATTCTGTCGGGCATGCTAGAAATAAGCGTTTCCATTAAGGTGCAGGGGATGTTGCTCCAGCTTCTGAAGATGGCTTCACGAAGTTCATTTTTTGTTGAATATTGTTTGCCATTTCGATAAAAATCTCTTGTCATCCATCCTCAAACATTTTCAATTGGGTTCAAGTTCAGTGAGCATGCAGGATGTCCCAAGAGATGGACCCCATTTTCTTGTAGAAAAGTTAAGGTCCATCTTGCAGCATGGATTGCAGCATTATCCTGTTGGAATAACCATCCATCCCCACACAAACGATGGCCCTCCATCATCAAAGATGCTTTTTGTAGCATATTAACACAACCAGCCGCTCTCTGATGACCCTGCATCACCTGGAGCTCCATCGTCCCTCTGTAAGAAAAGGCACCCCATACCATTAGGAACCCTCCACTACTATGATGTGTGGAGAAAATTTCAGCAGGCATGTTTTTGTTATACCAATATCATTGGAAGCCATCAGGACCATTGAGATTGAATTTTTTCTCATCAGAAAACAGGACTTTCTTCCACTTTTCAACGTCCCATATTTGGTATTCACGACCAAACTTTAAGCGGTCCACCTTGTGGCGTGGAAGCAGCCGAGGAATTTGTTTACGCTTTTTATTTACCATGCCTTTTTGTCTTAAATGTCGTCTGATGGTTACAGGACTGCAATCAGCATCTGTGACTGCCTTAATTTGACGAGAAGAAAGTTCCCCGTCTTTCATAACAACCCGTCTTATTCTCCTATTCAATGCAGGAGAAATTTTTTGGGGCCTACCAGAGGATTTTGCTTTTCCATAATTCTCACTTTTCTTTAGAAAGTTGCAAATCACAGTTTTACTGCGATTTACCTTAGCTGTGATCGCCTGCTGTGACAAACCTTACTTATGGAATTTTAGAATTCAAGAACGCTCAACTTCAGTAAGTTTGCTTGCTTTAGGCATGGTAACACCTTTATGAAGTGATTGCTAATCTCTAACTGAACTAAAAACATTGGAATTACCATAGATCTAACAATTTATACCCCTGGTTTTATAATTTTGATCATGTGTAAATTGACTCATTTTATAAAAATGTAAATTACTAAATAAAATATTTGGAATATAGCTTTTTGTTTCCATAACCTTTTAGATTGTAGTATTGGTAACCTTAAGTGGGAGGAGTTTAAAATCTATTTGTAAAAAAAAATTTCTTTTTAAAGATTTTTAAGTGGTCTTAAATTTTTGATCAGGAGTGTAGATAGATAGATAAATGGATAGATACGAACAAACCAAGATAGATAGATAGATAGTGTTATGGGAATACACACCTATTCCTCAGATAATGGACTCCTCCTTCTATATTAACAAGAGTTAACAGGAACTTAACAGGAGAAGTTGAGGAGTTCTTGGGAAGTTCATAGGAGTTCTTAGAGTTCTATTGGAGTTCAGTAGAACTACTAGGCAGTTGATATTAGTCGGCAGGTAGCTGAATACTAAGGAGTCAGCTTTCAGTGGAAGATTACCAAGTTCCTAGCATTTTGGGTGCGTTAAGTCGATTAGCAACCGACACAGCCCGATTATAACTTTCAGTGTGAAAACTACTCCACAACAAAGACTATATTTGAGTTGGTCAGCTTTTTATTTTGAACATTATTCTATTTTGTCCACCAGCTGGCATATACAAGACAAGCTTTTTTTTTTTAATTTTTTTAATCATTTCACCCCAAGCAAGGCAGAAATGCCACTGATGAGCTGGGGGCTACATAACTGTAAAAAGATTAATTAGAAAAGAGTGACGAGTACAAACTAGTTGGAAAGGAGCAATAGAAAGCTGAGAATGCAGGTGCGATGACAGATACAAAGGTGGAGAGAAAGGGAAGGATATACGGGGGTGGGGAGAGAGCTAGAGTCCAGTGGTTAATAGATGAGTATTGACATTGCTTTTAAATTTCTGGAGGTTGTAGCCATCAGGAAAGCAAGAATATGGGAGCGAGTTCCACAGGTGGGAAGTGCGAGAGAAGAAGCTGCAGGAGTAGAATTGTCGTCTGCATTTGGCTAACCTGACTGTGAATGGGTGGGACCCAGTTGCCAGTCTGGTTACACGAGTAAACACCTGTTGAAGAGGCATCAGTGACTTAAGTTCGTTCGAGCAGAAGCCATGAAAGTATTTATAGAACAGACAAAGGGAGGCCACATTTTGATGGTTGGCCGAAGAACAAGTTTTCTTTAATAAGTTTTCTTTAATGTGCAAAGCTGGTAGATCAAATAAAATATTGTTTAAAACAGTGTAAATAAGGCTAACTCCTCCTCCCAGAAATTTAGACAGAAGGCAATCAGGGATAATAACAACAGAGATAAAGATAATAACCTGAAAAGAAATAGTGTAAATAATAATAACTATCTTTTTTTTTTTTAAACTGTTTTTGTCTAAAAGAATAATCTCAGGCTTACAAGGCTGGGGGGCTAGAAAATTTCCTCAAATATAAAGAGAAAACTTGAGGCAACAGAAATCTGGTTTTACAGAAGAATGTTGAAAATGGGTGGAGTATGTGAACAATAATGAAACTTTAAGGAAGACGGAAACAAAAAAGACACTGTTTTTTTTATAATCATATCGCCCCAAGCAAGGCATTTTACTGCCACTGTTTTGCAGGGGGTTACATAAGAGGAAAGTTATGAGAAAGAGTGACAGGTTATAGGAGTGTCAAAAAGTGGGTAAGAAAAGGATGAATATGGCAATAAACTGAGGGGTCAGTTTATATATTGATTGTAATGTAGAATTGATCCCCCACTTTATATCCACATTATAATAGTATAGAATTTGTTTTTTTTTAATAATCATATCGCCCCAAGCAAGGCATTTTACTGCCACTGTTTTGCAGGGGGTTACATAAGAGGAAAGTTATGAAAAAGAAGTGACAGGTTATAGGGAGTGTCAGGAAGTGGGTAAGAGAAGGATGAGAATACTAATGAGAGTGGAGTGGATAGAGAAAGGAGCGTGAGAGAGAGGATGCAAGTTAGTGAGATAGGAGATGACTATTGATTTTACACATAAATTCTTGGAGATTATAGCTGTCGGGAAAGCAAGTAAATGGAAGGGAATTCCACAGGCGAGAAGTATGAGAAAAGAAGCTGATGGAGTAGAATTTGCATTTACATTTTATTGGTTTCCCAGTAAAAGGGTGGGACCTAGTTGCTAATCTTGTGGCTCGAGTAAATTTAAATATAGTGAGCACCAGTGAATTAAGTTCATCGGAGCAGAAGCCGTGAAAGTATTTGTAGAAGAGACACAGGGAAGTCACACTGCGTCGGTGAGAAAGTGACTGTGACGGTATCTGATTATATTATAAGAATAAGAATAAGAAAGAAACTTAAAATTTCTGAAAATATATGAGGAAAGAAGACTTGGAGTATTTGACACTCACAGAATACATTGAAATCAAGTGGCATAGAAGAAAACAATGAGTAACTTAACTAACATAAATGGATGAAGAACACTGCTAATACCTGTAAAAAATAGGAAGTTATGGAGAGCCATGATTGCTCTCATTCATAGAAGTAGACAGGTTCTTACCTGATATTGTTAGTCCCAAAGTGCATCCTTCTATTTTCTTTAGTTCCACCACAGTTGTACCTTTTCTATCCTCTGGAAAAAATGAACAAACAAAATTAGAAAAGATTTTAAAAATTGAATAACACACAAAGACGTGACAGGTTTATATATAATAATGTTGTAACCTCATTGGTTGCATTGTTGCATTGTAGCTTACAAAATTACTGAGGTGTTGGTACACATGGTTTTTCATATCTTGGTCTTGGTATTGTCACGAAGATGCATTTATGTATATAAAAAGAAATATTAATGAAGTCCACAAAAAGGATAAAATTTATAGTAAGGGATTCTACTGAGTCCTACTTGTTAATACAAAAAAGTTTTAATTCATAAAGTAGTTGTTAAATAGAGAAATTAGAAATAGAGCGTTTGGAAGATTCTAGATCATTCCGGAATATTCGAGAAAGATCTAGATGATTCGAGAAATATGCTAATTAGGTGTTAGCCCCTATAATATAGGTTTTGGGAAGGGAGTAGTTAGTTGTTAAAATGATTTGCTGACATTATCAACTCCGTCTTTGATTTATATCCAACTGAAAGAATCTCTATGAAAAGTCGCCGACCAACAAAAACCCAAAAGAAAACCTTATAGAACAAATACAGTAAATAGAATTTTTAACTCTTTCATTGACCAAGCAAGAAATTATTCTTTGTATACACGTTTGAGGGTTTCCAAAAATAGTACTCAGAATAATCGCTAGAACGTGATTTAGCTCTGTGTTTTGGTCAATCATTTTTTTTTTGTTACAACTTTATAACACGTAACAGTATGTTCAGTTAGTTACTTGTAATATGATTGATCCATTGTAGATTCACAGTTCAATAACTTACTGAATTTTGATCACACACTATAAGTTCAACTTTCAACAACATCACCCCAGACTTCTGTCTGGTGCTTTTATACTTATTTTAGGGCTCCCCTGATCGTCTGTGGAATAATCCATTTTTCTTGTTTTATTTTTTCACTGGTGATCAGTGTTCAAGCACACGTGTCGGCATTCATACAAAATTACAAAATTAAATGCTTCCAGTAAACCTTTCTCAGATATTGATGTAGAATTAATTAAGTAATAAAATACAAATATTAACTGGCAAACAATCTATACTTTTCCACAAAGGTATAGCATGGATTAAGAAATCCAACAACGACGCATTTGATGTACCACAAGGATCATATGATGGAGCAGAAATCTCAGAATTGATGGGAATATGCATTTTAAACAAAATAAACAAAATAATCCATATTGACAACCACGGATTATATAGAGATGACGGATTAATAATAGCACCAGACAACAAAAGAATGAATGATAAAATAAGGAAACAGCTTTTTAAATTATTCAAAGAACTAGATTTTGATATTACAGTGGACACAAATAATAAAGTGGTACAATATTTAGATGTAGAACGTAATTTACAAATTGGAAATGTCTCGCCGTACATGAAAACAAACACTAAGTTATCATACATAAATACAAATTCCAATCATCCAAATAATATAATTAAACACATTTGCAAAGGAATAGAACACAGACTATCTCATAATTCGTCAAATAAATCAATATTTAATGAAAAGAAAAATATATATGAGGATGCACTAAGAAATTCGGGCCATAAAAACATTTTTACAATATAATTCTCGACCAAACAGACAAATCAAAAACAACAATAGAAAACGAAACATTATCTGGTTCAACCCACCATTTAATTTAGAATTAAAGACCAAAATAGGACAAATAATTTTTAAACTAATAGATAAGCGCTTTTCAAAAGAATCAGAATTAAACAAAATTTTCAACAGAAACACAATCAAACTAAGTTACAGTTGCACTAATAATTTAGATAGTTTCATAAAAAACAAAACGCCAGAAACTTAAGTAGCATCGTACAAAACAAAACCACCAACAAAGAATGCAACTGCAGGGACAAAAATAAATGTCCACTTCAAGGTCTCTGCAACACAAAAGAAATAATTTATAAGGTGGAGGTACATAACCTAGATGGCCAAAACAAAATATATTTGGGCTCAACCAAAGACACCTTTAAGACCAGGTGGTTCAACCACAGATCTACATTTAAAATAGAAAAATGAAAAACAATACAGAATTGGCTAACCACGTCTGGAAATTGAAATCAAAATATGAAAAAGATCCACACATAACATGGAGCATTGTAAAAACAGCCAAGCCTTACAACGGTGGACAAATATATAGACTGTGCCAAGAAGAAAAATTAGAAATTATGACATACCCAAATAAAGACGAACTTTTAAATGAAAGAAAAGAAATTATGACTAAATGCATCCACACTCTTAGGTTCATACAACCATAGATGAAAACGTCATAATTCAGTTGAATTTAAACAATACGAGTTCATAAATTCTCTGCCACGCAAACGATCAAATAAAACACTGTTACAAGAGCATTCTTAAAAAGAAAAATGGTAAAAGGTAAAATCAGTTATTAAAAATCGCCTGAAGACACCACTCATGGTAGAAACCTGGGTAGCGAAATAACTCATTTAAAAATGGAATATATATATATATACGTATTTGTATTGTCTGTGCTTTTAGTTATACATTTGAGGATTTGCCTCACAGGTACCTGGAACTATTTTATATATGAAGGATTTCTAAAAAATTCTAAGGTTGATAGACTTCCACTAATCTGGCCATATATTTTTTAAGGTTCCTTGCTTGGGCATTTTTCAGTACCCGCTCATATACATGAGACAATTCTTCAGACATTCTATCTACTGGAATGAGTCACATGCCGCCATCTTTTTTTTAGCCAATCAATAACAGCCATAAATTTGCTGTCTTCTGCAAAATCCAACATTGTTATCAACAAATGTTTGTGAATTATGGACAAAGTTTTGAAAAAAGTCTGACAGACCAAATTAGAAGACATGGAATTATGGAACAAGATCCTTTGCCTCCAAAGAAATCAATAATGATGTATGTCACCAAACTACATTATAGATGATGAGGTATTTGTCAGAAGACATTTATAACAGGACTATTCACATTTGTGTTGCCAACATTTCTGTCAAAGTATTTTTTACAATGTTTACTCTAACTTTATGAATAGGATTGCCTGAGCGATGATGTTTGTTTGTAAACTAGCAGTATAGCCTGGCGTTGCTCGGGTGTAATGAAAGCTTTAAAACTAATCCATGGTCCTGGATGTTGGCACAAAAAATGTAGGTTGTTAAGACTAAGAACTACAATTATACATGCTTAGAGCAAAACCCAAAGCAAAAACCAAAATAAAAGGGCTGAAAACCTGATTTTGATCAGACCCTATAGGATATCGGAATATCAATTTCCAATATTGGAGTCAAATAAGTCATCCAAAGATAAACTAACCTAAGTAAGTCCATAAAAATTGATCATATCCATCGGGAGTAAAATTGGAGAAAATGAGCCATATTGATAGCTGAATATCGGTTTTTGATCAGATTCAATAGAATATCGGGGGTATATTTCTAATGAGTCAACTGAAAAAATCTACTAATGTTTGAGACTAAAAACAATAATTTTACCAAGTTAGAGCAAATTCTGCAGCAAGAACCATGATAAAAGGGCTGAAATCTTGATCTTGATCAGACCTGTTTGAATATGGATTATCAATTTCCAATATTGAGGAAAAATCAGAAAAAATAAGTAGCCCATGACCTGACTGGAAGCCTAAAAAATATTTGTGGGAAGTTTGGTGAAAATTGGATAAAAATTGTGAATTTGTATAAAGGATATACAGACAGAGAGACAGACAGACACATAAACATCTTGCCTTTTATATATATATATATATATAGATTCTTTTTTTGGCCTTTTCAATTTCTTTTGTTAAATTAACATCTATTGCTAGTAGATGTATTTCAGACATGATGAAGCTCATTGTAACGTCAACAATGCCAGAATTAAATACAATTGAGAAAATGCTGTTAAGAAATGTGTAGACACTTGATTAATAAAAATGAAGGTGATTAACTTTCATTAAAAAGAATGTTCTAAACACGAACTAATAGACATTTTTAATTATGCCATAATTCAATAACTTTGATATATGGGGTACGATTGGTAAATTCTCGCCATTTCATATTTTTAATTTTGCACATTCACACTTGTTTTTGATTTTGTTGACTGCACAGTGTAGTACGGGTTAGTTGGGCACCGTCTGTGAGAAAAAGTGCACTATAAGAGAAAGTTACATCTCCAGAAATTTTGAAAAATGCACGCTGTACTGATTGTCATTCACACAGGAAGCACCAATACAGACATTTTAAAGAGTTTGGGTGTCAATCTGAGAACAGTGCAGGGGATTCAGAAAGAGTTAGATGAGTCTAATGGCGATTACTATGGTGTTTGGATTGATCACGAGTAATGATGGCATTAGGTCTCTGTTCATCTTCCCACGGGGTCTCAGATTCAACATGGAGGCTTGCATTAAGTACCTTGAGGAGGTAGTGCTACTCTGGTCAATAGGGTGGATGCTGAACACCCTGTGTCTGGAAAAGGTATTAATTCATTGCTTCTTCCTCCAGCCATTGGTTAAGCCACAGGACAGAATTAAAATCACTGGACAGATTTTCCCATAAACTATTGTGGCAAAATCTTCTGCCTAATCAGTCATTTCTCTTTCAAGACATGATCATTCACATGTGTATCCGGTATAGCACGTAACTGACTGATTCAATGCATGAACACACAAATACCTTGGGGAAAGGTATTAATCTGTCATTTATTGCTCCAGCTATGGGTTAAACAGCACATAAGACTGGGTTCTATAGCTTTGGTTGGTAACTACTGCAGGAAAATCTTCTGCCTAGTCAGTCATGTCTGTTTTGGGACATGATCACCAACAGATTGGGTTCTATAGCCTTGGTTGGCAATGAGTCTACCACAGAAAGTAATTGCAACCTACTGCAGGGAAATCTTCTGCCCAGTCAGTCATGTCTGTTTTGGGACATGATCACCAACAGATTGGGTTCTATAGCCTTGGTTGGCAATGAGTCTACCACAGAAAGTAATTGCAACCTACTGCAGAAAAATCTTCTGCCCAGTCAGTCATGTCTGTTTTGGGACATGATCACCAACAGATTGGGTTCTATAGCCTTGGTTGGCAATGAGTCTACCACAGAAAGTAATTGCAACCTACTGCAGGAAAATCTTCTGCCCAGTCAGTCATGTCTGTTTTGGGACATGATCACCAACAGATTGGGTTCTATAGCCTTGGTTGGCAATGAGTCTACCACAGAAAGTAATTGCAACCTACTGCAGAAAAATCTTCTGCCCAGTCAGTCATGCCTCTTTTGAGATCTCCTAAGTGTGTATGATGTATGGCACTTAACTGACTGATTCAATGTATGGACAAATAGATTTTTAAATGTATAAGCCCTGTTTTTTTTTATTTTAAACAATATGTATTATGTCTACTACTAATTGGAACTGACCTGAAAGACCTCAATGGTAGAAGAATGGTAATTACAACCAGCAGATGAAAAAGGCTATACATGTCTGCAGAAGACACCACTTAAAATTATTAGATTCTGTTACTGGATTCTGCGTATCTCATTCCATATGTGCTGCAGTATTTCCATCAGGCTGACACACTAAAGCTCTATATCTTTTGCAAATTGACAAGGCCTGTGATATACACTACCGGCCATAATTATTAGGCAACACCAGTTTTTAAAAAAAATAATTTTCATACTAATTTTAGTATTTACTAGCAGTATATCCTGGTGTTGCCTGGGTGTAATGAAAGCTTTAAAACAAATCCATGGTCCTGGAGCTCAGACTCTTTGGACGTTGGCACGAAAGACTAAAAAGCAATAGTTGTTTCCAGTTAAAGCAAAACCATAAATTTTGGTTTCCTGGTATCGATATCAAAATTTCTGCACTATTGTAAGAACTGCAACCTTGAAACTTCTGAATATCATTTCTTATGTCTTTGTCTATGAGTGTATGAAATTTGATTAAAATCGGACCACTCCTTCTATAACCCGATTTTTTCAATTATCGATTTTCGATATTTATCGGGGTACCTCGACATAAAACTTAGCTAAGATGCTTATAGTATAACTGTGTAAATTTTCAAGAAAATTGGTTCAGTCATTTCGGAGTCTATAGGTAACAGATACACACAGACACACACACACTCACACAGACAAAGTTCCATTTATAAATAAGTTTAGATTACCAAGTGGATAATTCTAAATGAAAATAGAATGATTCTTTTGTTATTATTACTTTGCAAAATTTTACAAGGAAGCAAAGATGAACTCGTCCGAATCACTCTAAATTTTCTTCATTCTTTCATTGATGAAACTGCAATTTAGGTAATTATTAAATATTTATAAATTAAGTTGATGCACATATTATTGTGCAGTATTAACAAAAAAAACAAACATTGTATTTTCATTTACAATTATTTACTTGGCAAGAAATACAAAAAAATAGTATGAAATACATCATTTTTTTAAAATTTAATTATGGCCGGTAGTATATATATATATACGAAATCTACAAGGTGCGATGGTTAAATTGTCGCTATTTGCCTTGTAAAATTTTTCTAAATAATAATAACAAAAGAACCATTCTATTCTCATTTACAATTATTCACTTGGCAATAAATACTAAAAAATAGTATGAAAAACATTTTTTAAAACACTGGGTTTGCCTAATATTTATGGCCGGTAGTGTGTGTGTGTGTGTGTGTGTATATATATATATATATGAAATCTACAATGTGCGATGGGTAAATTGTCGCTATTTGCATTGTAAAAATTTTGCAAAGTAATAATAACAACAAAAGAACCATTCTATTTTCATTTACAATTATTCACTTGGCAATAAATACTAAAAAATAGTATGAAATACATCATTTTTTTAAAACAATGGGTTTGCCTAATAATGTAGTGTATGTGACTGGTAAATGTTATGACTTTCATTTGCAACAGGCTCAAACTAAAATCCACAAAGCCTGCTAAAAGTGATGTCAAGTGTTTACAAGCATGGATTTAGAAATCTTGTTAAATACAAGCCAGATTTTCCTCTGTTGAGTACTTTTTAGTTTTTCAGAAAATATTGTCTGCACTGTATAAAGAGTGTTGTATCATGTCTACTGACTCAGATTCAAGCAATGTTTCACTCATTTTGAGTTTAATTATGGAGCTGACTTGTTATCAAGAACCTTGAACTTGGTATCTGTAGGCAATTTGAAACGACTCCAAATTTAGCTGCTATAATTTGTTAAGCTGATTTTTAGGTCATCCTGTTCATTAATACCCTCTCAAATCTGTCTTCTCATATAATTTGTTTCAACAATACCAAAAGCCAAGAAAGGATCAACAAAGTTATTAGTGGGGCTATTTGTTCAGTTGGTTAGAGCTAATACTAGTTCATCAAATGAAAATTCCGTTACCCAAGGCAACCAAGTTTGCTCGCTTAATAAAATTCTTTCACTATAAACATGTTGAACAAAAGAGAAATTATTGGTGGACGTAATAACTTTGCTATGTTCTATATCAACTTTTTTTCGAGCACTGGGCCACATGAGTTTCAGTTTGCAATTTGTTTAAAGGCATATCAAACTCTGTGGGCAATTTAATGCCAAAAAGGTAGTTTTAGGTCATTTTTAAAAAATGTTTGGTTATAGTGAAAAGGTGGATTTAATCAGATTTTGATGAAAAAGATTTCTTTTTCAGAAAACTCAAAATGTCTACTGGTTTTGTATTTTTGAAAAAACTTTTTGTAGATCAGGTTTTGCTGATGTATTTTTGTAAAGAGGATTTTGTTGAGATTCAGATCTATTACTGGTATATTTCCCCACTCATAAAACAAAATTGCTGGTAATATTTTTTCCTTCAATTTTCTTCCAAAATGCATTGCTGGTAATATTTTCTTCTTTAAAAATGTCTTGCTGGTAATATTTTTTCCTTCAATTTTCTTCCAAAATGCATTGCTGGTAATATTTTTTTCTTTAAAAATGTCTTGCTGGTAATATTTTCTTCATCAAAAATGTTTTGCTGGTAATATTTTCTTCTTTAAAAATGTATTGCTGGTAATATTTTCTTCTTTAAAAATGTCTTGCTGGTAATATTTTCTTCATCAAAAATGTATTGCTGGTAATATTTTCTTCTTTAAAAATGTCTTGCTGGTAATATTTTCTTCTTTAAAAATGTCTTGCTGGTAATATTTTCTTCTTTAAAAATGTCTTGCTGGTAATATTTTCTTCTTTAAAAATGTCTTGCTGGTAATATTTTCTTCTTTAAAAATGTCTTGCTGGTAATATTTTCTTCATCAAAAATGTTTTGCTGGTAATATTTTCTTCTTTAAAAATGTCTTGCTGGTAATATTTTCTTCATCAAAAATGTTTTGCTGGTAATATTTTCTTCTTTAAAAATGTCTTGCTGGTAATATTTTCTTCATCAAAAATGTTTTGCTGGTAATATTTTCTTCTTTAAAAATGTCTTGCTGGTAATATTTTCTTCTTTAAAAATGTATTGCTGGTAATATTTTCTTCTTTAAAAATGTCTTGCTGGTAATATTTTCTTCATCAAAAATGTTTTGCTGGTAACATTTTCTTCTTTAAAAATGTCTTGCTGGTAATATTTTCTTCATCAAAAATGTTTTGCTGGTAATATTTTCTTCTTTAAAAATGTCTTGCTGATGATATTTTCTTCTTTAAAAATGTCTTGCTGGTAATATTTTTTTCTTCCAAAATGCATTGCTAGCAATATTTTCTTAAAAAAAAAGTATTGCTGGAATGACCTACAATGACATTATTGAACTCTTTGGTCTTATGCATGGCACCAGATTTACATCAGTATGTGTGGTTAAACAAAAGACAGTGACATCACGCAATCATCAAAGCAAGATCTGACAAATGGCATTTAGATTGACAAGCTCCTGTCTCGCTTTTATCATCCCGGTCATTTGTTTTATTAACACTTCCAGAATGGAGCCAAAATGTCTCTGGTGCCCAGATTAAAGATGCTCACAGATTTTTAGAAACTCATTTGGAAAAATATTATCCTTGACTCAACATCTATATTTCCTCCCTGCTTCCGAAATGTAAAAGTGAACATTTAAAATAAAGGAAAAAAAATATGCATACTTATTTCAACAACGCACCGAAAAACAAATTATACAAGTAATTTTTTTATAGAAAATTGTTGAGAAAATCAGATTTGTTATTTTTTATTATCTGTGATATGGAGGTTGTAGTGAAACAGAAGAAAGAAACTATTACGTACCTGCACTTAATTGAAAAAAAAAACAAAAAAAAACAGCATATCATGAGGTTAAAAGGGCTCAAACTTAAAAACAAAGTTTTATCATCAAAATGTTTATGCTATAAAATTGAAAGATCAAATTTTGTTGTTATTTTTAAAAAAGTTTTAAATCCTTTCTAACACATTCGAAATTTTTATTTAAATTTCAATTTTTGTTTTACATCAACGATTCACGCAGTTTATGTAAGGTGACTATTAAGAAAATGGAGTTGGTTGAGTAAAATGATTTTGGAGTGAGTAAATTTTCCCTTGCTCTCGACTGCCAATCGAGTGATTTCTTTTTCAAATCTTAATGGCTGCTCATCACCACTGTTATAAATCACTACTCTAACGGTTATAATATTATGTCTCGAGTAAATCCAACGGTATTCTAACAGACACTATCAGAATGGTCTCTGAACTCTGTTTGAGTTTTTTATTTAAGGCGTCTTGCCGAGTTCATTTTTGTTACCAGGGTCCTCTTATTTACTCCACTAGATTATTAGAGCTTCTGGCATGAATGCCAAGCAGTACAGTAAGCTGTTTCTAAATTTCTAACAGATTGAATTGCATCATGATACTCTTTTTCTCAGACAGTGCCCAACTGACCCTACTATACTGTTTAGTCAAAAAAATTAAAAAAAACAACATAGAAGCATGAAATTAAAAATATGAAATGTCAACAATTTACTCATCACACCCTGTATATATATATACACACTTTGTAGTAGATTGTAATTTGAACATGTTCTAAATTATAATTTATAATAAATATTCATAGTTCTATTTCTATATTGAGCACTCTTTTAAATCAATGTTTTGAATGGTGTTGATATTCTCTTCGTTCCTTATTCATTTGGATATATATATATATATACATATTGTCCTACATTCTACATCTATGACATGACTCAGAGTTTGCTGCGTTATGCAATCATCAGGTGCATATTAATTAATGTCACAATATATATATATATATATATATATATATATATATATAATGTTTATATTTAGTTTTTGAATTTTGTTTCTTTAATACAAAAGGAATCTAAAAGTTTTCTTCTAGTATTGAGTCATGAATCTTGATCTCTGCCCCTTTTTTTATGTCTGGACGACAAATTTTAAAACATTTTTTTTTCTTAACCCCCTAACCCTTTTTTTAAAACTTCCTGTGTATGGATATGCTTTTGGGCTCCTTCCGGTATATGAATTTTTGTACCAGATTTGAATCAATAAATTTTTTGTTTTTGATCGTTACTGAAAAAGCGAGAATTTTCTTGCTGAAATAGCTATTTAATGAAATGTAAATGCTATAAGTTACACACACATATATATATATATATATATATATATATATATACACACACACACTACCGGCCATAATTATTAGGCCACCCAGTTTATTTTAAAGAAATTATGTATTTCATACTATTTTTAGTATTTACTGCCAAATGAAAATAGAATGGCTCTTTTGTTATTATTACTTTACAAAGTTTTACAAGTCAAGGAAGCAAAGATGAACTTGTCTGAATCACCCTAAATTTTCTTCATTCTTTCATTGAAAAGTAATTATTACATGTTTATAAATTCATTTGCTGCACATGTTATTATGCAATATTAACAAAAGAACCATTCTATTTTCATTTACAATTATTCACTTGGCAAGAAATACTAAAAAATACTATGAAATACATCATTTTTTAAAACACTGGGGTGGCCTAATAATTATGGCCGGTAGTATATATATATACGAAACCTACAATGTGCGATGGTTAAATTGTCGCTATTTGCCTTGTAAATACATCATTTTTTAAAACACTGGGGTGGCCTAATAATTATGGCCGGTAGTATATATATATATATATATATATATATATATATATATATATATATATGAAATCTACAATGTGCGATGGTTAAATTGTCGCTATTTGCCTTGTAAAATTTTGCAAAGTAATAATAACAAAAGAACCATTCTATTTTCATTTACAATTATTCACTTGGCAATAAATACTAAAAAATAATAATTATGGCCGGTAGTATACATATAAACACACACAGACTTTATAATAGGATAACCAGTTATGATAATAATATTGTTTAGTCCATATTCTCCTTTTTTCTAAGCAATAATTTTAAACAATTTTAGAAAGTTAAAAATTCACCTAAATATGTTTGAAATCAAGAAATTACAAACTTCAGTCAAAATAGTCACAGTGAAAGACAGAAAAGAGTGCTCGACTGTTATGTAGACAATCCTCCTCAAAGATTAAGGAAAGATTTGAAGCAACTGAAATGTTATTCTACAGAAGGGAACTGAGGATACCCCCCCCCCCCCATGGACCAAACATGTGAGCAATGATAAGATTTTGGAGAGAATTGAAACGAAAAGGAAACTCATAATTATAACCAGGAAGAGACTGCTAAAGTATCTGGAACACATAATGAGGAAGGAAGGTTTGGAGAATCTGACACCCACAGGGCAGATACAGGGAAAGAGAAACAAGGGAAAACAGTGCGTATATATTTGATGGGCTTAAAATGTTGAATGGTAGAGTAAGTTTCAAGAGAAATAACAAGAAAAAAAGACATTAAGAGCTACAAGGAATAAAAAGATGTGGAGGGCCATGATCGCCTACATCTTCAAGGGACATGGCACATAAAAGAAGAATAATATGGAAAAAAATAAACAGTGGTGTTAGTTTATGTCAGTCTCCTGGCATTAGTTCAAACTGACACATTCATTTTTTTTCCATAAATCTCACATAATTATAAACTTTAATTTTGGAAAGTAAAAATTTCACTTAAATAATTCAGAAATTTCCAAGTCTTCATCTTGAGTCAAGAAAATAATAAGTTTAAGAAAAATGGCACAAATATAAGAAAAAAAGGTAGCGACAGTTTAAACTGATGCCATGCACATATGGGTTAAATAAACAAAATTTGCAATATAAGGATTGGAAAAAAAATATTCTAATAAAAAATACTAATTTAGGTTGACACAGATTTAAGTACATCTGCTGGTCGGTCATATTGAAAGAGTTTCATGCATAACTGAATTTAGTATCTCAAAGAAAGCCATTTCTTATCATTTTATCATTTTATCTATCTATCTATCTATATATATATATATATAACATAGTGATGATCCACGTATACTGTCTTAATATGTATAGGAAAGAATATTAATAAAAAGTTTTGAATTTAAAAATGTACTTTTTTTGGACAGTATTTGTTTATTTTTATTATTGTATTTTATATTTCAGACCGCCCTGGGTCCTTCATCAGAAACGAGTGATTTTTAAATTTGAATTAGAAACATATTTCACCTAGAAACGTATTTGGTGAAATATGTTTTTATATATGTATACGTTTACTGAGTTTATTTGTTTACACATTACTTTTTTAATAGACTAGCAGTATAGCCCGGCATTGCTCAGGTGTAATGAAAGCTTTAAAACTAATCCATGATCCTGGAGCTCAGACTCTTTGGACGTTGGCACTTAAGACTAAAAAGCAATAGTTGCTTCCAATTAAAGCGAAACTGTAGAGTGAAAGAAAAATGAATGGATGTAAGTCAAATTTTGATTTCCTACTATCGATATAAAATAAGATTCTTTCGTCGTAAACTGAATTTTGAAGGCTAAATAAGTCCTCTGAGTAAATGGTATCATGGCTGAGACTAAGAACTACACTTATACCTACATAGAGCCAAACCCAAAGCAAAAACTAAAATAAAAGGGCTGAAAAAAATGCAGACATACAGACAGATAAACAGACACACACACAAACATCTTGCCTTTTATATATATATACATATATATATATATTATAGATTTTCTGCATTATTGTAAGAAGTGCAACCTTGAAACTTCTGAATATCGTTTCTTATGTCATTGTCTATAAGTGTATCAAATTTGATTAAAATCGGACCACTCCTTCTATAACCCGATTTTTTCGATTATCGATATTTATCAGAGGTACCTCGATACAAAACCTAGCTAAGAACACTCGCAGACGCTTATAGTACAACTGTGTAAATTTTCAAGAAAATCGGTTCAGCCGTTTCGGAGTCTATAGGTAACGGACACACACACACACACACAAAAGTTTAGATTTAGATACTCATATTTGAGTAGAAACTCCGTTTTTTTATAATCAAACAGGATATTTATATATATCTACTGGCCTGAATAACAAAAAATCTCGTTAGGAAAATATGTTTCCTCTGGCAGGATTCAAACCTGCATCTCCTAGGGGAAACTGTCAATTGATCTGACTGCTTAAACACAAAGGAATTACAGTCAAATAAAGTCAAAAATAATGCTTTCAAACACACATTTTCTTGATTTTTTTGAAGAATTCATATCAGTTCTTAGGTTGAAAGTGACATCGAGGTTAGTTTTTATGTCTGGCACTTCCCGCCTGTGGAATTCCCTTCCATTTACTTGTTTACCCGACAGCTATAACCTCCAAGAATTTAAACGTAAAGTCAATAGTCATCTCCTATCTCACTAACCTGCATCCTCTCTCTTATGTTCCTTTTTCCGTCCACTCCACTCTCATCAGTATTCTCATCCTTCTCTTATCCACTTCCTGACACCCACCCTTTAAGATGTCACTCTTTCTCATAACTTTCCTCCTATGTAACCCCCCTGCAAAACAGTGGCAGTAAAATGCTTTGCTTGGGGCAATATGATTATAAAAAAAAAAGAAATTATAATGTGGATATAAAGTGGGGGATCAATTCTACATTACAATCAATTTATAAACTGATCCCTCACTTTATGGCTACATTCATCCTTCTCTTACCCCCTTCCTGACACCCCTATATAACCTGTCACTCTTTCTCATAACTTTCTTTCTATGTAACCCCCTGCAAAACAGTGGCAGTAAAATGCCTTGCATGGGGCAATGGTCAGTCAGTTAAGTGCCGTACGTGATACACGCTTGGGCGATCATGTCTCGAAAGAGACATGACTGACTGGGCAGAAGATTATCCCGCAGTAGATTGCCATTGCTTTCTGTGGTAGACTGGTTGCCGACCAAGGCTATAGAACCCAATCTGTCCTGCTATTTAACCCATAACTGGAAGGAAAAGACAGATTAATACCTTTCCCAAGGATATTTGCGCATAAGTGAATACAATGGATTCAAATGGAATTCGAACTCGGCTCCCCGGTTTCTTGTTCTGAGCTGATATCCACTGTACCACGACGCACATATATGATTATAAAAAAAAATTATAATGTGGATAATAAAGTGGGGGATCAATTTTACATTACAATCAATATATAAACTGATCCCTCACTTTATGGCTACATTCATCCTTCTCTTACCCACTTCCTGACACCCCTATATAAACTGTCACTCTTTCTCATAACTTTCTTTCTATGTAACCCCCCTGCAAAACAGTGACAGTAAATGCCTTGCTTGGGGCAATATGATTATAAAAAAACAAATTATAATCTGGATATAAAGTGGGGGATCAATTCTACATTACAATCAATATATAAACTGATCCCTCACTTTATGGCTACGTACATCCTTCTCTTACCCACTTCCTGATACCCTTATATAACCTGTCACTCCTTCTCATAACTTTCTTTCTATGTAACCCCCTGCAAAACAGTGGCAGTAAAATGATTATAAAAAGAAAAATAGTTGAATCCTACAATTTTAAAAAGGTTTCTAATTTTTTTTTCTAGTTTTGTCTCTTTTTTCTGTTAGAATTTCTTCAGTAAAGAAAAATATATATAGGGGAAACTGATGGACACCAGAAACTAAAAAAGAATGTGCACAAAACAAGATTACAAACAGTACATATGAAACAGCACAATGCTTTCTAGACCTACACAGGAAATTAAAAGCAAAAAACAAACCAGACCAAAAAGTTTATGGAAAATATGGAAAACAGCATCAATCTATAGCAATAAATTCAAAAACTGTAATTGATGTCTTGAGAAAAGACAGTTATAATTACCTTCCCAGACCAACACAAAGTACGAAATAAATCATCAGAACTCATCTCAAAAAAACAGACATGGAAACAAATTTTTACTATGTTACTCAAAAATGGAAAATTGAAAATGAATACCTTTTAATAAATCGGAATGTAAAAAATGCAAATATATGCACTAAATATAATGCAGATAATGCAGCATACGTTAGACAAAGGCAATACGTTAAACTAAACAAATAAGATACCAAACCAACGAGAAGAAAAACGAAACAAAAAATTTAAATAATGAACGAATTAACACATGCACACATAAACATAAGTAAATGCAATAATAATAATCAACAACAAACAATAATAAATAATAAGTAAAAATAGAAACAAACATAAAATTGATAAAAATAACTGCAGCATTCAGATTCACTTATTTCTACTCAAGAATCTAGAAAAGAATTTAAACGTAACCATTACTGCCCACACGATGACCATTACAATAAAACAATAAACAGATACTTTTTTAATGCACCTCATATATATATATTCTCATTTTTATTCTCATTTTGAAATATTTACCGTTGCTGAGGAGATGTGAAATCTCTCTTGGGGATTTCATGTTGAAATGTTCATTCAACAATTTTGAATATTGAAAATTTATTTTATATATATATATTTTAAATCCGAAAGAATGATCAGATAGGTAAATCCCAAAAATCCGATCCTAATTAACATTAATTTCATTAATATTAAAACTGATCAAGGTGGAGGGCTTGATGCAAATATTCTATTTACAGAGCCAAATATAAAAAATCAAAACAAAAATTTTGATATTTAAATATCAAAATATTTATATATATATATATATATATATATATATATATATATATATATATATATATATCATGGACTCTCCTGTCGATTTCGACGTATGAGTGTCTAACTGAGTTAGACTGCCACACAAAGAATTGTTTAGGATGGTGAAGGCTTGTGTAGCACCATCCACACTTTTTGGAACTGCTGATAACAAACAATCGGTGCAGAAGCTCACCACACATCGCATGAACATCAGACCTCAGTTATTTAACCCATAACTGGAGGGAAGGGATGGATTAATACCTTTCCCAAGGGCACCAGTGCGCAAGTGAATGCAGAGTGTTTGACTGAAATTGGAACTCGGCTCACCGATTTCCCTTTCCAAACAGATATCCACCGCACCACAATGCTCATCCGTCCATAAATGCTAATAGCACCTGGTATTCCCAACTGGTCACCCATCTAAGTACTGACCAGGTTCAACGTTGCTTAAATTCAGTGATTGAGCGGGAACTGGTGTATTCAATGTGATATGACTGATATATATATATATATATATTGATCTGTAAATTCAAAGAAAATTTAGAGGGGAAATAGCCATTTTTAACGGGTCAGTTTAAGACATGCATTGTAAATCCTGTTTAATCAAAGAATGAGGAAAAGTTCTAATGCCGGAGGTATGGGCTAGTAAAGAAAGGGGTGGGAGAATGTTGGCTTTTATACGGTTAAGCTAGAGGAATCTTAGTAGTAATTTCTTTTATGGTAGTGGGAGGTCTGCAGCTTGACCATTGGATTAGTAGGAATATGTATGAGGGAAAAAGGTTACTGCTTCGCCAAATTCAGAAAAATTCTATTGTGACTAAATGGAAGGAGATAATTATTGAAATTTAAATTTATTCCTGTGACGACACATACTAATGGTTTCTCTATGTTTTTTCAGTCGTACATTCTGATACTGAAATTTCAAAATCTTAATTTTTTCTCTTAAACATAGATTACATCTATCCCTTAAGCTATTAAGAGTGTTTGCCTTGCCTATCAGCTTATACATACATATATATATATATATATATATATATATATAGGGGATGAGTAGTAAGAAACTATCAATGGTACCTTGAAATAGAAAAAGTGCTCAATACCACTCAAGGTGGTAGAGCTATATATCTTTCTAAATCTAAATCTAATCTAGACTTATTTATAAATGGAACTTTGTATGTGTGTGTGTATATTTGTGTGTGTATGTGTGTGTCCATTACCTATAGACTCCAAAACGGCTGAACCGATTTTCTTGAAAATTTACACAGTTGTACTATAAGCGTCTGCGAGTGTTCTTAGCTAGGTTTTGTGTCAAGGTACCCCAATAAATATTGAAAATCGATTATCGAAAAAATTGGGTTATAGAAGGAGATGTCCGATTTTAATCAAATTTGATACACTCATAGACAATGACATAAGAAACGATATTCAGAAGTTTCAAGGTTGCAGTTCTTACAATAGTGCAGAAAATAATATATATATATAAAAGGCAAGATGTTTGTGTGCATGTGTCTGTTTATCTGCCTGTATGTCTGTATTTTTTTTCAGCCCTTTTATTTTAGCTTTTGCTTCGGGTTTGGCTCTAAGTAGGTATAATTGTAGTTCTTAGCCTCAGCCATGATACCATTTACTCAGAGGACTTAGTTAGCCTTCAAAACTCAGTTTACGACGAAAAAACTTATTTGATATTGACACCAGGAAATCAAAATTTGACTTACATCCATTCATTTTTCTTTCAGTCTACGGTTTCGCTTTAACTGGAAGCAACTATTGCTTTTTAGTCTTTCGTGCAAATGGCCAAAGATTCTGAGCTCCTGGTCCATGGATTAGTTTTAAAGCTTTCATTACATCCGAGCAACGCCTGTCTATACTGCTAGTCTATATATATATATATATATATATATATATGTGTGAGATAAAAACTATATATGAATTTATTTATTTATTTTTGTTATTTCTCAAGTAATTTTTATCTCACATTATCGGCATTTATTTTCCATTTCCCTTTAAAAATATATATATATATGGTGTAATGGATATCGACTCGGAATGAGAAATCAGAGATCTGAGTTTGAATTGCAGTTGGCAAGAATCAGTGTCTCAGGGGCAGTTACTGCAGTTTCCGAGCAGTGTCAATTTTGTTGCTGCACATATCTTTCTCATCTCTGCCTATTACTCCTGTAGTTGGTGGGAGAGCCACTCT
Source organism: Ascarosepion bandense (assembly GCA_037127315.1). Lineage (NCBI taxonomy): Eukaryota > Metazoa > Mollusca > Cephalopoda > Sepiida > Sepiidae > Ascarosepion > Ascarosepion bandense. Next base: position 459,504 of record JBBBDQ010001147.1, read on the forward strand.
TTGCTTGCATTACAAAATGCTTCATCACTCCACCCACATCTATTGAACAGGTGAAGAGTTCATCCTTTCAGCTTCCTGCTTAGGATGCAGTTTTCCAGTTTTCTCTTTTCTAATCTCATCTCTGGCTTTTTGCTCTTTTCAATTGGAGTAGATGGAATTATTGCCCTGCTCACACTCCACCTGTTAATTGGCTTGAACAGGAAGAGGCTCATCCCCAGCTTCCTGTTTAGGACGTGTTCTGCTTCTCTTTTTCAATCTCACTTTGTTTTTTGTTTTTTCACCAAGGGATAACCATTGCCCGGTTCACACTCCACCCACACTATTGAACAGGTGAAGAGGCTCATCCCTTATTTCCTTGCCGAGAATACCAGTTTTCTTTCAACTTCACTTTCAGCTTTGCTTTTTCCACTGTTGAATTATTGCCTGTTCACACTCCACCCACATCTATTGAACAGGTGAAGAGGCTCATCCCTTGTTTCCAAGCGAGATGATGTTTCCAGTTTTCTTTTCTAATCTCACTTTGTTTTTTGTTTTTTTTCAATTGGAGTAGATAAACTATTGCTCCGACCACACTCCACCCATCTATTGAATAGGTGAGGCTCATCCCTTGTTTCGTTCTCTAGATGTGGTTTCAGTTTTCTCTTTTTCAATCTCACTTTGTTTTTTGTTTTTTTCAAATTGAGATAAATTGTCATTTTAAGTTCACACTCCACCCACATCTATTGAACAGGTGAAGAGGTCATCCCTTGTTTCCCGTTTCAGATGTGGTTTCCAGTTTTCTCTTTCATCTGCCTTTTTGTTTTTTGTTTTTTTTCAATTGGAGTAGATAAAACTACGTTCACCACACTCACCACATCATTGGTTGAGGTAGTGAGTGCTTCCATCCCTGTTTCCCCTGTTTAGGAGCGGTTTCCAGTTTTCTCTTTCAACTTTCACTGTTTTTTGTTTTTTCAATTGGCAGATAAACTATTGCCCGGTTCATACCCTGACCCACATCTATTGAACAGGTGAAGAGGCTCATCCCTTGTTTCCTGTTTAGGATGTGGTTTCCAGTTTTCTCTTTTCTAATCTCACTTTGTTTTTGTTTTTTCTCAATGAGTAGATAAACGATGTCTGTTCACACTCCACCAAAGAGCCCAGCATTAGCAGGTGAAGAGGTCATCCTTGTTTCCTCATTAGATGTGTTTCCAGTTTTTCTTTTTCTAATCTCACTGCTCTTTTTGTTTTTTTTCAATTGGAGATAAACTATTGCCCGGTTCACACACTCCACCCACATCTATTGAACAGGTGAAGAGGCTCATCCCTTTGTTTCCTGTTTAGGATGTGGTTTCCAGTTTTCTTTTCTAATCTCTACCTGTTTTTTGTTTTTTTTCAATTGGAGTAGATAAACTATTGCCCGGTTCACACTCCACCCACATCTATTGAACAGGTGAAGAGTACCATCCCTTGTTTCCCTGTTTAGGATGCGGTTTCCAGTTTTCTTTCTAATCTCACTTTGTTTTTTGTTTTTTTTCAATTGGGAGAGATAAACTATTGCCCGGTTCACCACTCCACTCACATCTATTGAACAGGTGAAGAGGCTCTGTCCCTTGTTTCCTGTTTAGGATGTGGTTTCCAGTTTTCTCTTTTCTAATCTCACTTTGTTTTTTGTTTTTTTCAATTGAGATGAAATCATTGCCCGGTTCACACTCCACCCACATCTATTGAACAGGTGAAGAGGCTCATCCCTTGTTTCCTGTTTAGGATGTGGTCGCTTTCTCTTTTTCTAATCTCACTTTGTTTTTTGTTTTTTTCTCATTGGAGTAGATAAACTATTGTCACCATTACTCCACCCACATCTATTGAACAGGTGAAGAGGTCAACTTCTGCTTCCTGTTTAGGATGTGTTTCCAGTTTTCTCTTTTCTAACTGCTCTTGCTTTTGTTTTTTTTCAACTGTTGGATAACCATTGCCCGGTTCACACTCCACCCACATCTATTGAACAGTGAAGAGGCTCATCCCTTGTTTCCTGTTTAGGATGTGGTTTCCAGTTTTCTCTTTTCTAACTGCCTTGTTTTTTGTTTTTTTCAATTTATAGATAAATTCAGTTGCCCGGTCTACACTCCACCCACATCTATTGAACAGGTGAAGAGGCTCATCCCTTGTTTCCTGTTTAGGATGCGGTTTCCAGTTTTCTCTTTTCTAATCTCACTTTGTTTTTTGTTTTTTTCAATTGGAGTAGATAAACTATTGCCCGGTTCACACTCCACCCCACATCTATTGAACAGGTGAAGAGGCTCATCCCTTGTTTCCTGTTTAGGATGGTTTCCAGTTTTCCTTTTCTAATCTCAATGAGCTGTTTTTTTCATCTGGAGTAGATGAACTATTGCTCCAAACACACTCCACCCACATCTATTGAACAGGTGAAGAGTACCATCCTTGTTTCTGTTGTGACGTGGTTTCCAGTTTTCTCTTTTCTAATCTCACTTTGTTTTTGTTTTTTCAATTGAGATAAAACTATTGCCCGGTTCACACTCCACTCCACATCTATTGAACAGGTGAAGAGGCTCATCCCTTGTTTCCTGTTTAGGATGCGGTTTCCAGTTTTCTCTTTTTCTAATCTCACTTTGTTTTTTGTTTTTTTTTCAATTGGAGTAGATAAACTATTGCCCGGTTCACACTCCACCCACATCTATTGAACAGGTGAAGAGGCTCATCCCTTTGTTTCCTGTTTAGGATGCGGTTTCCAGTTTTCTCTTTTCTAATCTCACTTTGTATTTTTTGTTTTTTTTCAATTGGAGTGAGATAAAACTACGTCTTCAGCTGACACTCCACCCACATCTATTGAACAGGTGAAGAGGCTCATCCCTTGTTTCCTGTTTAGGATGTGGTTTCCAGTTTTCTGACCTCAAAATTTGTTTTTTGCTTTTTCAAATTGGAGTAGATAAACTATTGCCCGGTTCACACTCCACCCACATCTATTGAACAGGTGAAGAGGCTCATCCCTTGTTTCCTGTTTAGATGTGGTTTTCCAGTTTTCTCTTTTCTAATCTCACTTTGTTTTTTGTTTTTTTTCAATTGGAGTAGATAAACTATTGCCCGGTTCACACTCCACCCACATCTATTGAACAGGTGAAGAGGCTCATCCCTTGTTTCCTGTTTAGGATGCGGTTTCCAGTTTTCTTTTCTAATCTCACTTTGTTTTTTGTTTTTTTTTCAACTGTATAGACAAATCATTGCCCTGTTCACACTCCACCCACATCTATTGAACAGGTGAAGAGGCTCATCCCTTATTTCCTGTTTAGGATGCAGTTTCCAGTTTTCTCTTTTCTAATTCACTTGTTTTTTGCTTTTTCAATTGGAGTAGATGAATTATTGCCCTGTCTGCTCCACCCACATCTATTAAATGAGGGCAGAGGCTCATCCCTTATTTCCTGTTTAGGATGCAGTTTCAGTTTTCTCTTTTTCTAATCTCACTTTTGTTTTTTGTTTTTTTTTCAATTGGAGTAGAGAAACTATTTTGCCCTGGTGTCACAATCTCACCCACAATTCATTGAACAGGTGAAGATGTCATCCCTTATTTCCTGTTTAGGATGTGTGCTCTCTCAGTTTTCTCTTTTCTAATCTCACTTCCTGTTTCTTTGTTTTTTTCAACTGGAGCAGATAAACTATTGCCCGGTTCACACTCCACCCACCGCTTCAACAGGCAGAGGCTCATCCCTTATTTCCTGTTTAGGATGCAGTTTCCAGTTTTCTCTTTTCTAATCTCACTTTGTTTTTTGGTGTTTTTTTTTTTTCAATTTAGCAGATAAACTATTGCCCGGTTCACACTCCACCCACATTCTGTCGAACAGGTGAAGAGGTCATCCCTTATTTCCGTTTGCATGTGCTCTGTGCCTTTCTCTAATCTCACTTTGCGTTTTGTTTTTTTTCAATTGGAGTGATAAAACTGTCTTGCCACAACTCCACCCACATCTATTGAACAGGTGAAGAGGCTCATCCCTTATTTCCTGTTTAGGATGTGCTCTCCAGCTTTTTCTTTCAATTCCATTTGTTTTTTGTTTTTTTTTCAATTGAGAGATAAAATCATTGTCAAATTCACACTCCACCCACATCTATTGAACAGGTGAAGAGGCTCAACCTTATTTCCTGTTTAGGATGTGGTTTCCGGTTTTCTCTCTTATGTAGCCCCCTGCACATCAGTGGCATTACCGCCTTGCTTGGGGTGATATGATTAAAAAAAAAAAAAAAAAAAGTTAGAATTTTGAATGAATGGCTGATTTCTCTCTGAGGCTCCTTGCTCTGAAGATCTACTGGTAGTCAAGCTTACTGAAGGTTTTTGCATTGTGGTATAATGTCTACTGGCTTGGAATAAGAAATCGAAGAGCTGATTTTAAATTCCAGTTGAAGTCTATTCATTCACTTACACACAAACACCCTTGGGAAAAGTATTAATCTATCTCTTCTCCCACCATCTATGAGTTGAATAGCAGAAGAGACAGGGTTCTATAGCCTTGGTTGGTAACCAGTCTACCACAGAAAGAAATAGCAACCTACTGCGGGGAAAACCTTTAGCCCAGTCAGTCATGTCTTGAAAGTGAAATGATTTCTCATGCATCTCTCACATATGGCACTTAACTTACTGACTGATATTTATGGGTAAAGGTGCTCAGTATCAGAGCAAATGTAAATATAAAAACTGTAAACGTCGGAAGATAAAATAGCTATAATCAGACCAGTTCTACAAAATGACTAAATAAATGATTAGAACTTACAATGCAGACATGAAAACAATAGCTACATTACTTAAAAAACAAAAACTAAAATAAAAGATAAAATAGCAATAAAAATAGATAAAATAAAAACACTAAATCAAAAAATAAGCATATTGAATCTAAAGCTAAACTTATTTATAAATGGAACTTTGTCTGTGTGTGTGTGTGTGCGTGTGTGTGTGTGTGTGTGTGTCCGTTACCTATAGACTCCAAATCGGCTGAACTGATTTTCTTGAAAATTTACACAGTTGTACTAAAAGCATCTGCAAGTGTTTTTAGCTAGGTTTTGTGTTGAGGTACCCATGATATCGATACCAGGAAAATCAAAATTTGACTTACATCCATTCATTTTTCTTTTTCGGTTTCACTTTAATTGGAAACAACTATTGCTTTTTAGTTTTTCATGCCATCGCCCAAAGAGTCTGAGCTCCAGGACCATGGATTAGTTAAAGCTTTTATTACACCCAAGCAATGCCAGGCTATACTTCTAGTAAAAAAAAAAAGAAAAAAACTTATTTGATATCGATACCAGGAAATCAAAATTTGACTTACATCCATTCATTTTTCTTTCAGTCTTCGGTTTCACTTTAATTGGAAACAACTATTGCTTTTTAGTTTTTCGTGCCAACGCCCAAAGATTCTAAGCTCCAGGACCATGGATTAGTTTTAAAGCTTTCATTACACCCGAGCAACGCCGGGCTATACTGCTAGTTAAGTAAATAATAAAAAAACTAACAAACTATGAATACGCACATAAACACAAATAAATGTAACAATAATAATGAACAACAAATAATAAAGTCATAAACAATAAATCACTGACCAGCATATATAAATAGTTGAGCTGAAACACAACACACATGGCCTGAAGATTGCATTCAAGCATGAAATATACTGTTGACACTTAGTGCTGACCTCAGTGTCTACTTATATAATTTATATTTATGGACACTCTATTTCTGATATGGGCAACCGACATGGTGTAGTGGTTAGCAAACTTGTCTTGCTAGAACCAATTACAACTGAGTAGTAAGTTCAATCCTCACTGGGTACCCCATACTTTCGGCCTTGTGCCACATCTTAGCGGTGCTTAGAAAATCAACACTCTATCCCTGATATTGAGCACTTTTTACCCATGAATAGAGTATATTTTAAAACTATATGAAGAATCAATGATTTTATTTTAAATCTGATATTGTATATTTTATATGTATACCTGTTATTTGTGCATTAAGACAGCAACCCTTCTGTAATACATATTTCATTAAAAATGACTGACAAAGTATTTAGGTTAACTTTTTTTATTGTATTTTACATTCAATAGGAGATTGCTTCTTTAGTTCTAGCTGGGGATTTCCTTAAAGATGAAGGAGAGACTCAAAGAAACAGAAATGTGGTTCTACAGAAGGATACTGAGTATACCATGGACCAAAAATGTGAGGGACAACAAGGTTTTGGAGAGGATGCAAACAAAAAAGGAAATTAGTACTTAGCATCAGGAAAAAACAGTTGAGGTTTCTGGAATATATAATGAGGAAAGAAGGCTTGGAGAATCTAATACTCATGGGATAGAAAGAGTGAAAAAGAGAGAAAGGAAAGCAATGCAAGAGATACTTAATGGGTTAGAGCAAGTGGATGACAGAGAAGGGTTTGGGAGAGATATCAAGAGAAAAAGGGTTTAGGAATAGGGATAAGTGGAGGTTCATGATTGCCTATGTCCTCAAAGGATATGGCATATGAAGAAGAAATGCGTAGATGTTTCCCAAATGATTGCTTATTCTGAGCTCTTGAGCTATTTGCAAGGATTCTGATTGTGCTATTGCAATTGACGGATATGTTGATGAAATACAGACATATTTTTAATTCCTGAATATGGTGAGTACACAAAAGCCATATTCATAGTTGATGTTTTTTGTCTCATTTTTGATGATGGAGGCTTCTATTATTTTAAAATGTTTTTTTTTTTTACAGTTAGAAGTACAGTACTGTGCAAAAGTATTAGGACAAGAACTATTTTATCTTTGATGAGGCATCAAAATAAATTTTAAAATCACCCCTGTCCTAACACTTTTGCACACTTATCCTCTATGGTGTCCCATCTAATAAGACAAGAATTTATTTATCCACAAGACAATGACACTAAGCATACTTCAAACCTTTGTAAGAATTATTTAACTAAAAAGGAAGAGAAAGGAAAACTTCGGAATTTGAATTGGCCCCCACAAAGCCCTGATCTCAATCCTATTGAACATCTATAGGATATTTTGGATAAAAGAAATTGATAAATCTAATGTTACTTCACAAGACACTTTGGAAACAAATACAAGCTACTTGGCAGGGGATACAATTAGATACATTAAAGAAGCTTGTGATGTTGATGCCTGACAGAATGAAGGCTGTGATCAAAGCAAAAAGCTATTATACTTAATATTAAATTTATTTTGTAACAAGTATTTTTTTCTTATTAAAGTTGAGTAAATCAAATAAAATTACTTTAATTAAATTGTTTATTTTCTGTCAATATGCCTCATAAAAGATAAAATAGTTCTTGTCCTCATACTTTTGGACAGTACTGTATGTATTAGAAGTAATAGGCCTCTGTTGGTCAGGGTTGACCATGGGTAGCATCCTAGTTGTTTGCTTGGCTGGAACATCGGCATCTGTGACTGTAGAAGCCAATGTGGGAGTGACAATCTTTGTTGCAGAGGCTGCATTTATGTTTTGTTTCTGGTCTGTCAGAGCTGTCATTTTGCTTTCTGTGAACCCACCTCTCCATGGTGACTTGTGTCAGCTACTCCTCCCTTGATTTGAGTTGTTAGGCTAGGGCTCCTCTCCATTTGGACTGCTTGACTTCTATGCACTCCCTTGACTCTGTGTTGATGCCCACAACCTTCATATCATGTTTTATGATGTCACGATACTGCAGCTGTGACCACCCAGTGGGTTTTCTTCTAGAGGCCAGCTCTCCATACAGGAGGTCTTTTGGAATGCGATGGTCTGGCATGCAGTTGACATGGCCTAGCCAGCAATGTCTGCGTTGTTTAATCCTGGAACACTAACCATCGATTAAAGTTACACCACTACTAACCATGGATATATCATACCCCATTTTGAAAATATCAAAAAAAATATTAAATATTAATCTTTATTTGAAATATTTTACATGCAGGCACTTCAAAATTTGTAGTTTGAATTAACATTAATATGAACTGAAAAACATTATTTAAATAAGAAAAATCTGGTACAGAAAATTTAATTCAATTGTAATTAAAATGGTGTCATTTACACTGGGTACTATACATACTTCTTACTTAACATTTACACTGGGTACTATACATACTTCTTGCTTAACATTTTACACTGGGTACTATACATACTTCTTACTTAACATTTACACTGGGTACTATACATACTTCTTACTTAACATTTACACTGGGTACTATGCATACTTCTTACTTAACATTTACACTGGGTACTATATACATACTTCTTACTTGTTGTTTTACACTGGGTACTATACATACTTCTTACTTAACATTTACACTGGGTACTATACCACTTCTTACTTGGCACATTTGCTGGTGGTGCACATACATACTTCTTACTTAACATTTACACTGGGTACTATGTATACTTTCTTAACATTTACACTGGGTACTATACATACTTCTTACTTAACATTTACACTGGGTACTATGCCATGTACCCAGCATTTACACTGGGTACTATACATACTTCTTACTTAACATTTACACTGGGTACTATACATACTTCTTACTTAACATTTACACTGGGTACTATACATACTTCTTACTTAACATTTACTGGGTACTATACATACTTCTTTACTTAACATTTACACTGGGTACTATACATACTTCTTTTTAACATTTACACTGGGTACTATACATACTTCTTAGCATTTACACTGGGTACTATACATATGTACTAACTTATTTACACACAGATTTATACATACTTCTTACTTAACATTTACACTGCGTTATATACATACTTCTTACTTAACATTTCTTTGCTGGAGTATCTCATACTTCTTACTTAACATTTACTGAACACTATACATGCTTCTTATACTAACATTTACTGAATTGCTATACATACTTCTGTAACATTTACACCTGGGTACTATACATACTTCTTAAGCAACATTTACACTGGGTACTATACATACTTCTTACTTAACATTTATAGGTACTATACATACTTCTTACTTAACATTTACACTGGGTACTATACATACTTCTTAACATTTACACTGGGTACTATGTACTTCTTCATAACATTTACACTGGGTACTATACATACTTCTTACTTAACATTTACTGGGTACTATATGTATATAACATTTACATAGTGCATATACATACTTCTTACTTTATAACATTTACATGGTACTATACATACTTCTTACTTAACATTTACACTGGTATATACATATACATATAACATTTACTGAATTACTATACATACTTCTTACTTAACATTTACACTGGGTACTATACATACTTCTTACTTAACATTTTACACTGGGTACTATACATATGCTTGCTGCAACATTTACACTGGAGTACCTATACATACTTCTTACTTAACATTTACATAATTTTTATACATACTTTTCTTACTTAACATTTACACTGGGTACTATATGCTTCTTTGTACGCATTTACATAGGTATATACATACTTCTTTAGCAGCATTTACATAGGTACTATACAACATTTCTTACTTAACATTTACACTGGGTACTATACATATACTTAACATTTACACTGGGTACTATACATACTTCTTACTTAACATTTACATGGGTACTATACATACTTCTTACTTAACATTTACACTGGGTATATACATACTTCTTGCTAACATTTACACTGGGTACTATACATACTTCTTACTTAACATTTACACTGGGTACTATACATACTTCTTACTTAACATTTACACTGGGTACTATACATACTTCTTCTGCTAACATTTACACTGGGTATATACATACTTCTTACTTAACATTTACACTGGGTACTATACATACTTCTTACTTAACATTTACACTGGGTACTATGCCATGGTTAGTGTTCTTGGGTTAAGTAAGAAGTATGTATTCTGCTTGTAGAATTCAAGCTGGCTTACTTTAGCCTAATGGCATCCTTGTAATCCATCCCTTGTTTCCTGTTTAGGATGCGGTTTCCGGTTTTCTCTTCCAATCTTCTCACTTTTTTTTTTTCAATTGGAATAGATAGACTAAACTATCGCCCGGTTCACACTCCACCCACGTCTATTGAACAGGTGAAGAGGCTCATCCCTTGTTTCCTGCTTAGGATGCGGTTTCCGGTTTTCTCTTTTCCAATCTTCTCACTTTTTTTTTTCAATTGGAGTAGATAGACTAAACTATCACCCAGTTCACACTCCACCCACGTCTATTGAACAAGTGAAGAGGCTCATCCCTTGTTTCCTGCTTAGGATGCGGTTTCTGGTTTTCTCTTTTCCAATCTTTTTACTTTTTTTTTTTCAATTGGAATAGATAGACTAAATTATCGCCCGGTTCACACTCCACCCACATCTATTGAACAGGTGAAGAGGCTCATCGCTTGTTTCCTGTTTAGGATGCAGTTTCCGGTTTTCTCTTCAAATCTTCTCACTTTTTTTTTTTCAATTGGAGTAGATAGACTAAACTATCGCCCGGTTCACACCCCACCCACGTCTATTGAACAGGTGAAGAGGCTCATCCCTTGTTTCCTGTTTAGGATGCGGTTTCCGGCTTTCTCTTTTCCAATCTTTTCACTCCTATGTAGCCCCCTGCACATCAGTGGTGTTACCACCTTGCTCGGGGTGATATGATTAAAAAAAAAAAAAAATCCTGGCAAAAAAAAAAACACAAAACAATCAAACTAAAGATCAAATGGGTTGCATTTTATCAGGAGTAACATACACACTCGGGAATTCATCCAATGACAGGCCAGCAAATGGACTGGCCCACTCTGATCATGAACTGGCCTGTGCATTGTTAAATCATGCCCTAATCTCTTGGTGATCAGTTTAGTATCTGTTGCTACTTGATACTGTGCTACTTAATCATCATTGACACTGCAAACAGGATACAGACAGGATGATTGGTGAGAGGTCCTTACTAAAATTGGTATTCAGTGTTCTTGACAAGCTCCAAAGGAGAGTCTGTAATGTGATAGGTACTGATCTGGCAACTCGACTGCAGCCACTTCCCCATCATCGAAATGTGGCCTCCCTTTGTCTCTTCTATAAATACTTTCATGGCTTCTGCTCGGATGAGCTTAAGTCACTGATGCCTCCTCAACAGGTGTTTACTCGTGCAACCAGACTGGCAACTGGGTCCCACCCATTCACAATCAGGTTAGCCAAATGCAGATGACAATTCTACTCCTGCAGCTTCCTCTCTTGCACTTCCCGCCTGAGGAACTCGCTCCCGTATTCTTGCTTTCCTGACGGCTATAACCTACAGAAATTTAAATGCAAAGTCAATACTCATCTACTAACCACTGGACTCTAGCTCTCTCCCCTCCCCTGTATAACCTTCCCTTTCTCTCCACCTATGTATCTGTGATCGCACCTGCTTTCTCAGCTTTCTATTGTTCCTTTCTAACTAGTTTGTACTCCTCACTCTTTTCTAATTAATCTTTTTACAGTTATGTAACCCCCTGCATATCAGTGGCGTTTCCGCCTTGCTCGGGGTGAAATGATTAAAAAAAAAAATTTCAGCTGACTCAGCTAAAACATATACAGACTGTGAAATGCTCAACGAGCTTGGTATCACATTTCTTTTTTTGCATATTACGTTGCATATTAAAATTGGGAAGTTTTCATGTTGGCTTAAATGGCTTCCTATGTTATGAGAGATCTAAGGACAGCAATCTTGATAAACTAATAGTGGGGGTGGCTGATGTAATTATTCCAGACACAAGCAAATTCATGAATAATTACATTGAAGATACCATCATTAATTAATAACTCATTTTGCATTCAATTTTCCGTCATTTTTAATAAAACGTACATATATTTGAGAAAATTAAAGAAAGCTTTGACAATGATCTTTCATTAGGAGATAGCCAATTAAAAGATGGCTTAACAAAACTAAACAAGAAAACAAAATTCATCATCCCAGCATATATGATCAAATTAGAAATAAGCAGGAAAATCTATCACTATTCATCTCTCTCTTTCTCTTATATATATATATATATATCTAAACTTATTTATAAATGGAACTTTGTCTGTGTGTGTGTGTGTGTGTGTGTGTACCCATTACCTATAGACTCCGAAATGGCTGAACCGATTTTCTTGAAAATTTACACAGTTGTACTATAAGCATCTGAGAGTGTTCTTAGCTAGGTTTTCTGTTGAGATACCCCCCGATAAATACTGAAAATGGATTATCGAAAAAATCGGGTTATAGAAGGAGTGGTCCGATTTTAATCAAATCTGATACACTCATAGACAAAGACATAAAAAACGATATTCAGAAGTTTCAAGGTTGCATTTCTTACAATAGTGCAGAAAATAGATAATATATATATATATATATATATTTAAAACGATACCAGGAAATTAAAATTTGACTTACATCCATTCATTTTTTACACAGTCTACAGTTTCGCTTTAACTGGAAATTTTTTAGTCTTTCATGCCAACGTCCAAAGAGTCTGAACTCCAGAACCATGGATTAGTTTTAAAGCTTTCATTACACCTGAGCAACGCTGGGCTATACTGCTATTATATATATGTGTGTGTGTGTGTGTGTGTGTATACAGGGGTGGCCAAAATGATGGAAACACCTTGAAATTTCAAGAAAATGTATTTCAATATGGAGTATGAGTGCCTTGGTAGCAATTACAGCTTTGTAGGAATCTTGTGGAAGAACCAGCCAGTAATCAACTAGAATAGAAGTTGAGTCAAACTGACAAAAAACCCCAGGGCAAATTGGTAGATGGTTTAAATAATAACCTAGGCAAGTCCATTCTGATTGGCTGATAATTTCAGTGTGTATATTGAGCTCCATAAATATTGAGCACAATATCCACCATTTGTTCTTGGCCCCCAGCCAGAAGGCTGGGGTCCAAAGTGACCAAAAAAAGACCAGTTATGACCAGTTTAGACCGGTTCTGAACCTATCCACCACAGTGGATAGGTAATGTTTTGACCAGTACCTGGGCATACGCACTCAGGTTCCCCACATTAAAAAAGACCTTGTGTCACATCTCTCTCAAGTGGAGAAAAAGATTAAATAACCCATGGGCCACATAGGGACATGTATTCAGTTACAACCCTGTTTATTTTTGTCTGCCAACTGGATGCTAGTTGGACACATCAGGAAGGTGAGTCTCATATTCTTGAATGTTCACCTTCCTACAGGGAGACAAAAGAAGACCACCATATTGAAAGGTAAGTTATTTGACTTCTACAAGCTTGAAATCTGTATGGGATCGTTCAAGCAATGATAAATAATAGATAAAAATATATGATTAATACAAATATAAAATTTGCCACTTAGATGATTGATGTTATATTCAACAATCCGACTCCAGAATTATGTGGACAAACCTTTTTGTAATCATTTAGTCCACTCATCTGGAGGCATCAGCAATTGTCTACAAAATTTTGCTCGTTTCTGTACTTTTTTATATTAAGTTACAAAAATAATTTATGCACTTTTCATTGGTGCGAGACTGATTTTTTCTTCTTTGTATGCATATATGTGTATATATCTGTATGTGCACACACACACACACACACTATATATATATATATATATATATATATATATATATAGTCATCTGCAGACAGAACTGTTTCGCTGTATCACATTGTCATCAGGACGGTTAGATATCCAATTGCTTTTAGCCAGGAGTGAAACTCAACTGAATTGACATCAGTCAGAGATTCTACCTCTGGGTTTGTGTCTGGAATAATTACATCAGCCACCCCCACCATTAGTTTATCAAGATTGCTGCCCTTAGATCTCTCATAACATAGCAAGCCATTTAATCCAACATGAAAACTTCCCAATTTTAATATGCAATATAATCAGCACAAAAATGTGATACCAAGCTTTTTGAGCATTTCACAGTCTACATATATTTTAGCTGAGTCAGTTGAAATGCCAATTTCAGTAAGGACCTCTCGCCAAACATCGTGTCCATATCCTGTTTGCAGTGTCAATGATTCTACCTCTGAGCGATGAGTGCTTTGTAGAGGAAGGCGGACTTTTAGCGTGTTATATGCAATGATAATATACATGCTAAAATGTCTGCCTTCTTCTACCGAGCGCCCATAGCCCAGAAGTAGAATCGCAGACTGACGCCAATTTAGTTGGTTTTCAATCCTGGGCTAAAAGCAATCGGAGCCTAACCGTACTGATAAGCTGTGATACAGCGAAACAGATCTGTCTGCGGATGACTATATATATATATATATATATATATATATATATATATACAAACATTATTTTAAATGGATACTTGGATTTGAGTAGATGCTCTTATGATTAAACAGTATATTTATTTACCTCTGCTGGCCTGAATAATGAAAAACACCTGTTAAGAAAATATGTGTCCTCCAGCAGGATTCGAATCTGCATTCCCTAGGGTAAACAGTTATTAGATTTGATGTGTTCTTAACAGCTTGATCACCTAGGGCTTATGATCAAACAAAACCCAAAAAGTGCTTTTAAGCACATACATATATTGGACACTTATTATTTAAATATTTACTCCCTTATTATTTATGCAACAGTGTGTATTACAACCATAGTCTTGTCTATCATCCTGCACATTTGAGAAATCCGAGCAAAAATAATGTATTTTTCAGAACTGATAGGTTCACTATAATAATATTGTAATGCTGTAATAAGTACTAAAAATTGTGGAATTAAAAAGAAAACTATTAATTTGTTTATATGATACTAGCTGTATAGCCCGGTGTTGCTGAGGTTCTTTTTAGTGGTTTTGTTGAAATGGTAAGGTCAAGTGCTTATTCAAAAAGCTCCAGTATGAGGTTGACGTGGCATGTAAGTTAAGAAAATGCAAAGTAAGTATTGGTTTTTGTTGTCGCCCGGTTCACACTCCACCCACGTCTATTGAACAGGTGAAGAGGCTCATCTCTTGTTCCCTGGTTAGGATGTGGTTTCCGGCTTTCTCTTTTCCAATCTTTTTACACTTTTCTTTTTTTTTTCTTTCTCAATTGGAGTATATAGACTAAACTATCGCCCGGTTCACACTCCACCCACTTCTATTGAACAGGTGAAGAGGCTCATCCCTTGTTTCCTGGTTAGGATGTGGTTTCCTGCTTTCTCTTTCCCAATCTTTTTACTCTTACGTAGCCCCCTGCGCATCAGTGGTGTTATCACCTTGCTTGGGGTGATATGATGAAAAAAAAAAATTTGTAAAACGGGATTCATGCTTGGGTCAATTTTGCCATATAATTGGGAATGATGCATGTGCAATAGAAAGAATGGGGGCAGGGGTTACGAGAGCCTGTAATGTGATGATGATGTTGTGATACAGAAGAAGTGGATGCACTGTCTCTGCAACATTGAAGGGGTTGGCACCTTGTAAAAAACATGAAATTTTTATGGCATATGATAAGGTAGAATTTACAAAAAAGACCTGATTTTTGTTGGAATACAACTAGACATTTTAGAGAAATAAACAATCGCAAAAAGCAACATTTTCTGTTAATTTTTGCCGCACCCTGTGTGTCAATTAAAATTTTTGTTCACATATCAAGGCACCAGACCTTGATTTACCAGTGACTTGATTTTGGTTGAGTTTTAGTGAAGCATTTTAAAAAAATGCATGAAAGTGCACAAAATACCACCCAAAATTATTTTTGTCATTGATTTTTTATGAAATCATTGATTTGAAAAACTTTTTATGTACATCAAAGGTTCGGACCTTGATTTACAAGTTACGCGATTTTGGTTTAATGCGCATAAGGCATCTTGGAGGAAAAGAGTTCATAAATTCTAAGTGTTTTGGTGATTTCTGCCGTACCCTGTAAATCAATTCAAAAAAATTTTTTGCATAAATAAGGTTCATATCATGTTCAACAAGTGACCTGATTCAGTTGAAACTGGACCAAGGGTTTCAGAGGAGCCGGGTTTGTTAGAATAGAGAGAAACACACACACACACACACAGATAGAAAAACATATCCATTTTTATATAAATAGATAAGATAAGATAAAATATAGATTTAAGATATACCTTATATTTATAGATAAAATCAGGGATAGTGTGTATGTAAATATGAAAGAGACTGTTGTTGGTGGGTGTTGACCTCAATGTACACTTTTATATCTACGTATACTCCATCATGGATGTGTGTTGTGGTACGGTGGATATCGATTCTGAACAAGAAATCGGAGAACCAAGCTGGAATTTCAGTTGAATTCATTGAATTCGTTTAAGCACAAATACTCTTAGAAAAAGTATTAATCTGTCTCTTCCCTCCAGCTATAGGTTAAATAAATGGACAGATTGGATTATATAGCATTGGTTAGCAACCAGTCTAAGGCAGAAAGTAATGGCAACTTACTGCGGAAAATTCTTCTGCACAGTCAATCATGTCTCTTTTGGGACATGATTGCCTAAGCGTGTATCGTGCATGGCACTTAAATGATTGATGCTCTATCCTTAATATTGAGTGTGTGTGTGTGTGTGTGTGTGGTTGTATACGACACTTTTCTATGTTATCAAAAGAGTTCATTAAATATCAGTCAGTTAAGTGCCATGTGTGACACACACTTGGGCAATCATGTCACAAAAGAGACATGACTGACTGGGCAGAAGATTTTCCCGCAGTAAGTTGCCATTACTTTCTGCAGTAATTTTCTCACAGTATTTATTAGAGTAGATAGACTAAACTATCGCCTGGTTCACACTCCACCCACATCTATTGAACAGGTGAAGAGGCTCATCCCTTGTTCCCCATTTAGGATGTGGTTTCTGGCTTTCTCTTTTCTAATCTTTTGACTCTAAAGTAGCCCCCTGTGCATAAGTGGCGTTATCGCCTTGCTTGGGGTGATATGATTAAAAAAAAAAAGAAAGTAGATTACCACTACATTCTGCAGCAGACTGGTTGCCAACCAAGGATATCGGATCCAATCTGTTCTGTTATTTAACTCATAGCTGAAGGAGAGAGACAGATTAATTCCTTTCTCAAGGATATTTGCGTATAAGTGAATGCAACAAATTCAACTAGAATTTGAACTCAGTCCCCCCCCCCCCCCGATTTCTTGTTTCGAACCGATATCCACTGCATGACAACGCACATTGCTCAATTGCTTATCTCCATGTTGTGGACCTTTTTTTTGGGGGGGGGTGTTATCCCTCATTTGACTCTAGTGGACTCTTAATATTGGTAGAAAATAATCAAGTGTGAAAAGGATGGTTTTTTTTTTTGAAATAGCAGAAATCCACAAAAAAAAAAAAATCAGAAATTAATAAAAAAAACAACCAGCGAAGGAAGACCAGGATAAAAAAGACAAAGAGAATTTAAAAAAAAACTGAAGAAATGAAAAAGAATATGAAAGAAAAATACAGAAGATTTATCGAAGATAAGAAATATTGGCAACATTACTACAAGTGAATGAAAGAGTGAATGAATAAACGAATGAAGGAAGTAAAATTATTGATTTCTGGAAAGACAATGCTACTAAACGAAAGCTTTACAGCAATCTAATTAAGTGGCTTTTCTGACATGAAAGCAAATCAACTGGGAATACCAGCAAACCCCGTATTCTGACCGTTTCTATAAAGTGCAGTCAAGGACCCACTCAGTTCTGTATCGTGTTCAAAAGGATGAAAAATCCATACTAAAAAAGCTCCCAGAAAAAAAAAAATAATCAGCTCAGTAGTAACAGAAAAGAAAAAAATCCTCAATATTTCACATTTTGATTCTTTTTTTATGTGGCATGTCTCTTGAAGACATAGGTGATCATGGCTCTCCACGACTTCTTTTATGGCTTTTAATAGCATTTCTCTTTTGAACCAGCCACCCCTTTATTCGGACATCCATTGATGCAAACTTGTCAAGTAGGTGTCTTGCTACCTTTCAGTATCTCTCTTGCCCTTGATATGCCTTCTGAGGGTCAAGTTCTCCAATCCCACAATCCTTATGTGTCCAAGAAACATCAGCTCTCATTTCTTCTTCAGCAAAGCCCTTACCCTCATTCCATCATCCATTCACACAAGTTCTCAGGTAGGTGGGCTGCTGCCTTCCCCAGTCTCTCTTGCTGTTGATATGCCCTGTGAGAGCCAAGTTCTCTAAGCCCACATTCCTTGTGTCCAAGAAACATTAGCTCTTATTTCTCCTTTTGCCAAGCCCTTATCCTCATTCCATCACCCATTCAACTTAGTTGTCAGGTAAGTGGCCTACTGCCTTCCCATTTCTCTCTTGCCCTTGATATGCCCTGTGAGGGCCAAGTTCTCTAAACCCACATTCCTCATGCATCTGAGAAACATTAGCTCTTATTTCTCCTTTTGCCAAGCCCTTATCCTCATTCCATCATCCATTCACCTGAGTTGTCAGGTAGGTTGTCTACTGCCTTCCCAAGTCACTCTTGCCCTTGATATGCCCTGTGAGGGCCAAGTTCTCTAAACCCACATTCGTTATTATGCATCCAAGAAACTACAGCTTTTTCTTTGAATTCTGAGTATGAGTGTTACCATTTTCTTTAAAACTCCCTTCTTGCTTACTTGTTGTATCCATGAGATTCTTGTAGAATCAGAAATATGATATCCAGCCTTGCAAGGAGATTTTCAACTAGTGTGCAGTTGGCAGACAGGATGAGATCAAGATGTAAATAAATACAGACCCCGTACTCGAGTATTCATGGCTGAATGATGAATATTTATTGATCACAGTGTCCATACCAAGGTCAGCAGACAATCAGAACCTAGAGAATAGGCTTTCCAAAGAAGCAGAATGGAACCCTCCAGCCTATTATATAAACCATTCACCAATTGGTTCAAACAAATAGCAGAGTACTGGTCTTTTTGTCCAACTAAATCCTAAAATTCTTAGCACCTTTCTGTAGAACCACATTTTGGCTGACTCTAGTCTTCTCTTCATCAGTGGGGAGATTATCCAGCATTGTCATACAAAAGGATTGATATCACATAGCAATTAAACACTTGATATCAATTAAACACTTGATATCAATTAAACAATTGATATCACATAGCAATTAAACACTTGATATCAATTAAACACTTGATATCACATAGCAATTAAACACTCATTGTTTCAAATATTTTACTATTGCATAATACCTTGTTTAACTTTTGTAATGAATCTTTTGCTAATCTGATGGGTGGTTGGATCTCAGTGCTGTATTTCCCATCTCAATAAGAAATCTGTCAAGGTTGACAAAGTAAACCTGGCTGCTGCCTTCAAAAGGACCTCCAACCAGTGACTGAATGGGGTAAGAAACGGCTCGTAAATTTTAATGCTATCAAAATAAAGCTGTTGTCCTTTAATCATCAAAGAGAAACTTTCCTGCCTACCATCAGAATGGATGACACTAGTCTCCTAGGGAACAACACATTTTGCTTCCTTGGCTTAACTCTCATCAATAATCTCAAATAGAATGACTACATCAGATCCATAGGGTTTGAGCAGGTGCATGATAGAACAGGGGTTGCATGGTGTTACAGGAGAAATCATGCTAAGAGCCACTAGGGATAGGAAGACGTGGAAAGCCATGATTCACAGATAATAAAGTAAAGAAACCTGTAGAGAGCTGTAATCACTAATGTCCTGGAGAGTAAAAGCTTTTAAAAAAAATATAATCAAAGTGAAAATAAGCATAAAAAGTAACCTTTAAAAAATGTACTTTTTTCTTTTTTACACATTCGGTATAATGTAACTCTGGGTATGCGGGTGGTGTAATGGTTAATGCCTCAGAACTAAAAAATCAGTGAGCTAAGTTCCTATTCCAGTCAGGTTCGTTATATACATTTATGCACAAATCCCCTTGGGAACAGTATCAATCCACCTCTTTTCCTCCCCAACTATGGGTGTATCAGTAAATCATTATTATCTCAAATTTTTTTTTTAAATCAAAAAAATATTTTCTGGCTTTAAATAACCTGAAAAAGGTTGATAAGCCATAAAAAAAACAACAAATCACTGAAGCAATCAGTGCTGTTACTCATTAATCCACTTGCACCTCCAGACACAAGAAACATTATGTAATCCTTAAGTTGGTTGGTTGCTTTGTTTTTATGGCATATCAACCTTGGCGGGTCATTTATTGCCAACTAACTTTTATTTATTTATTTATTGCTGGTAATACCTTTTTCTTTCAACAATTTATTATTGTTTTTTTATATAAGTTTTTGTGTCTAGTAATACTTTTTTTCTTTTCGAGTATCAAGATTCATTGGGATTTGTTTTTAAGGGCAGCGTCCCCAAGTCCTACCCTTGTTATTTAACCCATAACTGGAGGGAAGGGATGGATTAATACCTTTCCCAAGGGTACCAGTGCTTAAGTGAATGCAGGGTATTCAACTGGAATTCAAACTCGGCTCACCGATTTCTCTTTCCGAACCGATATCCATTGCACCACAACTCACATCCGTCACTAAACGCTTACAGCCATGGTATTTCCAAGCAGTCACCCATCTAAGTACTGACTGGGCTCAACGTTGCTTAACTTCGGTGATCGAGTGAGAACTGGTGTATTCAATGTGATATGGCCGTAAGCTAATCCTTAGGTACAGCGGGCACAAAACGTGGGATATACACAAGATACTAGATTAGCAACTAGGTCCCACTCTTTTACAGTTAAACAAATAAGATGTAACCGTAAATTCTACTCCAACAGCTTCTTTTCTCGTGCTTCCCGCCTGTGGAACTCCCTTCCACAAGTCTGCTTTCCCGACAGCTACAATCCCCAGGTGTTTAAATGTAGGGTCAATAGACACCTCCTATCACACTAACTCCCAATTATTCTCAGAACACTCTCATCTACCCAACCCTCATTCTCTGTATCCTTACCCGCCTATCGCCCACCCTCTGACATTTCCTATATTTAATCATCCTTTCTCCACTCTATGTAGCCCCCTGCGCAGTAGTGGCAGTGACATGCCTTGCTCGGGGGGGGGGGGGGGTGAATCGGTTATAAAAAAAAAAAAAATAGTCAGATATTTTTGCTTGAAATGAATGGTATGTCATTGATGACGCATAAGATGGAAATCAATAACTTTTGTTTCTTTCGGGTTGGTTATGATTGTCTTAAAATAGCCGTAATGCATTTTGGTTGCAGTCAGTAGAGAAAATTTGAGAAAAGTTATTCAAAATGCCAGAACAGAAGCAGACTTATTTTATTCTTAAAGTCTGACGTTTCAGAAAGAAAATATTTATTATGTTTCTCTTGCAGTATTACAAACTGCAGGACATTGGAATCTAAAAGACAAGAGAAAAAAAAAATTATTTTTCAGAGTGAATGGTGACACTGCTGAAATGATAGAAAGTTATTTATAGCCGGAATTCAATCATTTTAAGTTGTTTCTGAATATTTTGGGGGGAAACATAGATAAATGTGCCTGCAATATGACAGAGTGTTAAAAATGGTTCTTTCCTTAACACCACTATTATTTTAACTACCTTCATTCCTTAGCAATGTTTGTTGTCTTGAGTTTGAGTTTTGGGCTTACCACCACCTTTAAATTTGTTTTTTTCATTTTTTTAAAACTTTTTTTTGCACAGCCTTATTGGTTATTACATAAAGTTTCCGATTATCAAAAAAATTTGGAAAAATTTCAATATTTAAACAATTTTGGTGGGGACTCAGTTTCTCATACAATGTTAAAGTAAATCGATCCTCCATTTTGAAACCACTTGCGTTGGGAATTGCATTGTTTTATTTTTTTTGGGATGAGTTGTTGCTCTTGTTTTTGTCCTTTTCAAGTTTTCTTCAGTTCTTACGACGACATCTTCCTCGGAAACTCCAAGAATGGCTTTATTAAAAAATTTTGCTAAGGATTCAGTTGTTGAATATGTGCAAGCAAAAAAATTAATTGCACAGGATCGGTTTACTCTAAGGTTGTATGAAAAACTGAGCCACCCCACCAAAATTGTTTAAATGTTGAAATTTTTACAATTTTTTTTTGTTCATCAGAAAGTTTAGGGTTTAATTGATAAGATTGCAATGAAAAAATTAAAAAAAATTGATAATCAACAAATTTCCAGGTGGTGGTAATGTCATACCAGCGAGTAATTCCAAAATGGAGGATCGATTTACTATAACGTTGTATAAAAAGCTGAGCCCCCCCACCTACTAAAATTGTTTAAATATTAAAATTTTTCCAAATTTTTTTTGTCAGTCGGAAAGTTTAGGGTGTAATCAATAAGATTGCATTGAAAAAGTAAAAAAAATTCAAAACAGCAAATTTAAATGTGGCAGTAATCTCCTTCAGGTTGGCCGAGTTTTGTTTTATGGCATATCAACCATTGTGGTTTATTTAATGCCAAAAAGGTAGAGTCTTAAGGTATTTTTTTTTTATTTTCGGTTATAGTGAGAAGGTTGATTTAGTCAGATTTTGATGAAAATGTTTCGTTTTTATTTTTTTATTTTTTTTATTTTAGAAAGCTGAAAATGTCTTCTAGTTTTGTTTTCAAAAATGTTTTGCTGAGAATAATTCTTTTCCTTCAAAAATGTGTCATGGTAACAATTTTTTTCCTTCAAAAATGGATAACATTTTTTCTTCAACAATGTATATTTTTCTATAAAAATCTATTTTTATGTATATATTTCTATGAAAGTGTATTTTTATACTTTTATAGTGTTTTGAACCCTGTTTGGGAGTTAACTATTTGCCCATAGCTGGGACCGTAACAGGTTCTATCACTCTGGGTCAGGGGGGACCTGGAAACAACAGCAATTAAGAGATGGTTTCATGCTCCTCACAACCTTCCAATCAGAGGCCTTGCTGCCAGATGCAGTTTACCATCATGCCTAAGATTGGTTTGTTGCTTTAAAAAGTGATGATTTGAATTGTAATGAAACTTAAACAAATAATTAAAATGAATTTTTACATTTTCTTTGTTCTTTAGAACTAACAACAAAAACAATAAATGCTATTTATTTATTAGATTGTCAACATTTTTTTGTTATACTATTTATTGGAATGGTTGGCAACAAATCAGCTAATTGTCAATTGATTCAGACTTTGTAAAATCATAAATAATAAGGCAGTAAATACTGGACAATCTCACCAAAGATGGAGGAAAGACTTAAAACAACCAAAATGTGGTTCTACAGAAGGATGCTGAGGATATCATGGACAGTTTTGAAAATGTTTGAGTTTTGTTTAATGGCATATCAACCTCTGTGGGTTATTTAATTTTTTTTTTTTTTATAATCGTGTCACCCCAAGCAAGGCATTTTACTGCCATTGTTGAGCAGGGGGTTACATGGGAGGTAAGTTATGAGAAAGAGTGACAGGTTATAGGGGACGTCAGGAAGTGGATAAGAAAAGGATAAGAATACTGATGAGAGTGGCGTGAACGGAGAAAGGAGCATGAGAGAGAGGGTGCAGGTTAGTGAGAGAGGAGATGACTATTGACTTTACATTTAAGTTCTTGGAGATTGTAGCTGTCGGGAAAGCAAGTAAACGAAAGTGAATTCCACAGGTGGGAAGTGTGAGAGAAGAAGCTGATGGAGTAAAAATTGCGTTTACAATTTATTGGTTTCACAGTAAAAGGGTGGGACCTAGTTGCTAATCTTGTGGCTCGAGTAAATTCATGTAGGGGGGGTACCAGTGAGCTAAGTTCATCAGAGCAGAAGCCGTGAAAGTATTTGTAGAAGAGACGCAGGGATTCATTCATTTGAAATCAATGCCTAACAGAATACAAGAAAACATGAGATTTGGAAAGTTTGAAGCCATTTTAAATAATTTAAGAACCAAATGCATAACCTTGATCTAACTTGGCATCCATTAAGAGGGAGTGTTACTGTGCATCTGTGCACACTCTTTAATGGGGTTACTCAGTCAGCAATGAGGCATGACTTAATATATTTGTGTACTGTGTTACCTTTGCATTCACATATCAACCATAGTTAGGATATTTAATATCAAATATACCAACCATTTCAATGAACAATACAATGAATAGTGTAAATAAAAAAAATAATAGTGTTTATTATTTTTGTTGTCAATTCTACAGAAAAAAGAAAATGTAAAAATTCATTTTAATTATATGCTTAAATTTCATTACAATTTAAATCATTGCTTTTTATAACAGTAAACATTGCCAAAGGAGTGAAAGTAGTTAAAATAATAGTGGTGTCAAGGGAAAAACCGTCCTTTTAACACTTCGTCATATTGCTGTCAAGGGGAAAAAATGTTCATTTAACACTCTATTTAATCTAAATACTGTAAATACTACCTCATCTCAGAAATATAGACAAAGAATAAAAAACTGTTTTAGTATTTATTTCCTTATAAATTAGTAAATAATATATATTGAATTAGTTTTTCGAATGTTGTGAATAGAAAATTCTCTTCAAAAATCTGATGAATAAAGTGTTTAATGTTTATTTAATATATATAAAATAATTTGAATCATAATTTGTCTATACTTTTGAGATGAGGTAGCAATTACATTATTTAGACTGTTCGGACTGTTGTTGTCATCTTTATTGGCATGTTTACAATGTTTCAGCTGTTTTACACCCTGGCCTTCTTCCTCAAGGATACATGGCTCAGTGGATATAGGTGTTAGTTCTAGTGACTTGACCCAAAGTTCAATACTTGGCTACAGCAGTGAACAAATAACTTAGAGGGTTGAGCTAAAAGGAGACAACTACATGGCTGCCAGAAGTGGCATCGCACATGGAAGGAGAATGATATACCCCATTGATCAAAATAAAGGGATTGGTTCAAAATTTCTAGCAACTGAAGAAGGTCCAACTGCTGAAACGTCATAAATATGGCAATAAAGATGAGGACAACAGTCTGGACTTTCATCATGTTTAGATTTTATTCCAATTCTAAGCATTGCTTTTCAAAATAATAAACATTGCCAAATGAGTGAAAGTTTAATTAACCAATTTAAAAAGAAACTAGCAGTATAGCCCGGTGTTGTTCGGGTGTAATGAAAGCTTTAAAACTAATCCATAGTCCTGGAGCTCAGTCTCTTTGGACGTTGACACGAAAGACTAAATAGCAATAGTTGTTTCCAGTTAAAGCGAAACCAGAGACTGAAAGAAAAATGAATGGATGTAAGTCAAATTTTGATTTTTTGGTATCGATATCAAATAAGTTTTTTTCGTCGTAAGCTGAATTTTGAAGGCTAAATAAGTCCTCTGAGTAAACGGTATCATGGCTGAGACTAAGAACTACAATTATACCTACTTAGAGCCAAACCCGAAGCAAAAACTAAAATAAAAGGGCTGAGAAAATACAGACATACAGGCAGATAAACAAACACATCCAAACATCTTGCCTTTTATATATATATATATATTATCAATTTTCTGCACTATTGCAAGAACTGCAACCTTGAAATTTCTGAATATCGTTTCTTATGTCTTTGTCTATGAGTGTATCAAATTTGATTAAAATCGGACCGCTCCTTCTATAACCCAATTTTTTTGATTACCAATTTTCGATATTTATCAGGAGTACCTTGACACAAAACCTAGCTAAGAACACTTGCAGACACTTATAGTACAACTGTGTAAATTTTCAAGAAAATTGGTTCAGCTGTTTCGGAGTCTACACACACAGAGACAAAGTTCTATTTATAAATAAGTTTAGATTTAGATTGAGATAAATATGAAAACAATTTTTTTATTTATAAACATTTACTAAATTGTTGAAATATATGAACCAACTGTAAGGAAATCATTATTATTTACCATTTTATTAAATTTGAATTGATTCTTCTTCTATGCACCCTGTCCCTTCAGGATGTAGGCGATCATGGCTTTCCATGTCTCCCTATCCCTGGTGACTCTTAGCACGCTTTCTCTCTTGCAACCCTCGTTCTGTCATCTACTAGCTGAAGTCCATAAATCTAGAATATAAATGTATAGAAACTAGCATGGCCACAAAATGTGGGATCCGTTTATATATTGATTATAATATAGAATTGATCCCCAATTTTATACCCATATTATAGTTTCTTATAAACAGTTTGCAAATATATTCTTCCTCTATGTGTCCGGTACCTTCAGAACGTAGGCGATCATGGCTTTCCATGTCTCCCTATCCCTGGTGACTCTTAGCACGCTTTCTCTCTTGCAACCCTCGTTCTGTCATCTACTAGCTGAAGTCCATAAATCTAGAATATAAATGTATAGAAACTAGCATGGCCACAAAATGTGGGATCCGTTTATATATTGATTATAATATAGAATTGATCCCCAATTTTATACCCATATTATAGTTTCTTATAAACAGTTTGCAAATATATTCTTCCTCTATGTGTCCGGTACCTTCAGAACGTAGGCGATCATGGCTTTCAATCATTTATAATTCTAATAATTCTGATAATCTAATCTAGACTTATTTATAAATGGAACTTTGTCTGTGTGTCTGTGTCTGTGTGTGTGTGTGTGTGTCTGTGTCTGTGTGTGTGTGTCTGTGTGTGTGTGTGTGTGTGTGTGTGTGTGTGTGTGTGTGTGTGTGTGTGTGTGTCTGTGTCTGTGTGTGTGTGTGTGTGTGTGTGTGTGTGTCCGTTACCTATAGACTCCAAAACAGCTGAACCGATTTTCTTGAACATTTACACAGTTGTACTGTAAGTGTCTGCGAGTGTTCTTAGCTAGGTTTTGTGTCGAGGTACCCCCAATAAACATAGAAAATCAATAATAAAAAAAATCAAGTTATAGAAGGAGTGGTCCTATTTTAATCAAATATGATACACTCATAGACAAAGACATAAGAAACGATATTCAGAAGTTTCAAGGTTACAGTTCTTACAATAGTGCAGAAAATCGATAATATATATATATATATATATAAAAGGCAAGATGTTTGTGTATGTGTCTGTTTATCTGCCTTTATGTCTGTATTTTTTCAGCCCTTTTATTTTAGTTTTTGCTTCGGGTTTGGCTCTAAGTAGGTATAATTGTAGTTCTTAGTCTCGGCCGTGATATTATTTACTCAGAGGACTTATTTAGCCTTCAAAATTCAGCTTACGACGAAAAAACTTATTTGATATCAATAGCAGGAAATCAAAATTTGACTTACATCCATTCATTTTTCTTTCAGTCTCTGGTTTCACTTTAACTGGAAACAACTATTGCTATTTAGTCTTTTGTGCCAATGTTCAAAGAGTCTGAGCTCCAGGACCATGGATTAGTTTTAAAGCTTTCATTACACCTGAGCAATGCCGGGCTATACTGCTAGTAAAATGATAAATAATAAGCAAAGTTTGATTAACAAAAATGATAAAAGATATCATCAGAATTTAAATGTTGAAAAACCGTATCCAAAAATATTAAACAGAAAAAAGTTATAATAAAAATAAGATTTATGATTAGAAGCGTTAGTCACTCACTTATGTACTAATGTAGTTAGTCTCCCTTTTCAGCCTTCACAAATTTTGATATAACTTTTTTCCTACTGAACCAAAATTCAGAAAGTTTTTTTCAAATTGTACCTAAGGAGGTTTCTTTCCTATCTAACTCTGTAAACTGTTTGAAATTTGGTTGAGAACCAAATTAGTGGTGAAGCTTAAATGCTACCTAGATTCACTTGATGTCGGACTTAAGAATATATTCGACGATGGCAATGATTATTAGATTGTTTATTTACAAGAACTATTTTAGAGTTGCAACATTCTAAAAACTAATATAAACTAATTGGAGTAGATAGACTAAACTATCGCCCGGTTCACACTCCACCCACATCTATTGAACAGGTGTAGAGGCTCATCCCTTGTTCCCTGTTTAGGATGTGGTTTCCAGCTTTCTCTTTTCCAATCTTTTCACTTTTCTTTTTTTTTTTCTCAATTGGAGTAGATAGACTAAACTATCGCCCGGTTCACACTCCACCCACGTCTCCTGAACAGGTGTAGAGGCTCATCCCTTGTTCCCTGTTTAGGATGTGGTTTCCGGCTTTATCTTTTTCAATCTTTTCACTCTTACGTAGCCCCCTGCACACCAGTGGCGTTACCGCCTTGCTTGGGGTGATATGATTAAAAAAGAAAAAAAAAATAACGCAATGCAATATTTATCAGTTACCAATAATTTATAAAGAAATAAATATGAAAACAATTTTATTTATACATTTATAAACATTTATTAAAATATGTGAACCAATAATAAAGACATCCTTATTAGTTGCCATTTTATAAAGTTGGAATCAATTGGTGATTAGTCAATGTTTTACCAACCAATCCAAGTTATAATCTATAATCAGGGTAGTGTGGAAAGAACTGGGGTCAAGTAGTTAAGAGATGAGCATTGACCTTGCATTTAAATTCCTGGAGGTTGTAGCCGTCAGGAAAGCAAGAATAAAGAAGCGAGTTCCCCAGGCGAGAAGTGTGAGAAAAGAAGCTGGAGGAGTAGAATTGTCGTCTGCATTTGGTTGATCCAACTGTGAATGGGTGAGACTCTGATGCCAGTCTAGTTGCATGAGTAAACACCTGTTGCGGAGGCATCAGTGACTTAAGTTCATTAGAGCAGAAGCCATGGAAGTATTTATAGAACAGACAAAGGGAAGCCACATCTCGTCGGTGGGAAAGTGGCTGTAGTCACTCCGCCAAGTCAGTACCTATCACATTACTGATTCTCCTTTGGAGCCTGTCAAGAACACGAAGATGAACAGCCTGACCATATATGGCAGCAGTTCTATATGCACGGACAAATGGTTGATTTGTATATATGCAGGATGGTTTCAGGTAAGAAAAACATCCTGGCCCGACACAGTGACCTAACCTTCCTAGCAGTGGATTTAGCTATTGACTCAATGTAGTGGTTCCACTTGAGATCAGAAGAGAAGCTAAAGCTGAGGAGGCGTAGAGTATTGCTCTCGGGGAGACTTGCTTGGTCCATGCTTATGGGTGGCAGGAGAGGTTGCCTGTGATGATTGACAGACAGCAGCTTGGTCTTAGACACATTGAAATTTATGAGCCACTACTTACCCCAATTCACCACAGAGTGTAGATCCCTTTCAAGATCAGCAGCGAGATTATGTTTGTCTGTCACGCCGGGATTCTTTCTGATATGGGAGTAGATTGTGGTGTCATCTGCATAGATGCCCACCTGGCTCTTGATCTCATCTGGGAGGTTGTTTATGTAAATAAGGAAGAGTGTTGGGCCTAAGATAGAGTCCTGGGGGACACCAGCGTTTGTACAGAAGGGTGTGGAGGCACACCCATTTAGGACAACCTTCATTATGCTATTATGTAGGAAAGATTGGATTAGATCAAGCAATCGTCCGGTAATATCATAACCCCGTAGCTTGCATAGAAGGCCAGCATGCCAAACCCTGTCAAAAGCCTTAGAGATGTCCAGAGCAACAGCATGAGCCTCGCCGGACTCAGCAAGGACCTGGAGCATGTACTCTGTCATGGTCATTAGCATGTTGGCCGTGGACCTGGCAAAGTGGAAGCCATACTGCCTGTCAGAGAAGAGTTTATGAGCAGTAAGATGCTGAACTATTTCAGCATTCATAATGGCCTCGAAAACCTTCCCGAAAATTGGTAGAAGGCTGATAGAGCGATAGTTGGATGGGTCTGAGGGTTCACCAGAGTTCTTAAATACAGGAATGACAGAAGGGGACTTCCAGCATGCAGGAAGCAGAAAGGCAGTAGTTATAGAGTTTAGAGAGGACAGAGGAGAGTTCAGGGGTACATTTCTTAATAACAATCACAGGGATTTCATCACCACTACTCGCATTGTGGGGGACAAGTTTTGATATTACAAGGGATACTACTGTCGGGGTAATGTGTATATCATACAGTTTAGCATCAGTTCTAATAGGGAATTCGAATGGGTGTACTCCAGATAAATGTGGAGTTGGATGAAAATCTGCGAGCACTCATCAGCCTTGTCTGCTGATGATGTGAGGAACTCAAATTTATTGATTAAAGGAGGGATAGAGGATTTGCTATTGTTCAGCACCCGTTTGTATATCCGCCAATAGTCTTTGGAGCTGAACTTGCGGTCAGCTATGCCCTGTCTCATTCTCTCAGCAAACAACTGCTTGATGTATTTTAGGATTCTCTTGCACTCATTACGAGCAGACGTGAATAGGCGCCTGTTGTGGTCTGATGGCTGTCTCCGAAGTAGTCGAAAGTAGTGATTCCTGTGGGCAATGGCGGCCGAACAGGCAGAGGAGAACCAAGGGGAGGAATGAGGTATGAGATGAAACTTCCTGGTAGGTATGAAGGCATCAATGCCAGCTTTCACCCAGGATGAAATCTCAGAGGTACAGTCATCGACTGAGAGATTGACCACTTTTCCCCAAGGGACGTCGCAAAGGAAGTCGCGGAAGACATCCCAGTCAGCTCTTTGGTAGCAGTAGGAGGTCCTATAAGTAGAAGGCTTCTGGGGGGAGTTAGAGTGGAGAGAAGTATTAAGAGAGACAACAGCATGGTCGGAGTTGCCGAGGGGGCAAAGTTGTGAGACCTGGCAGGAGTCAGGTGCAGAGGTAAAGCATATATCTAATAGAGAAGCGTGTCCAGGGGGAGAGCTTGGAAAGTGTGTGGGGAAATCCACTACTTGTGTAAGGGATTGGGAAATAGCGAAGTTTATGGCATAGATGCCTGCTGAATCAGTAACAGAGTCGTTCAGCCACTGTTTGGGTGATCATGTCTCTTTCAAGACATGACTGAACAGGCAGAAGATTTTCTTGCAGTAGGTTGCCATTACTTTCTGTGGTAGACTGGTTGCCAACCAAGGCTGTAGAACCCAATCTGTCCTGTTATTTAAGCCATAGTTTGAAGAGATGGATTAATATCTTTCTCGAGGGTATTTGCGCGTAAGTGAATGCAATGAATTCAACTGGAATTCTAACTCAGCTCTTCAATTTCTTGTTCCAAGCTAATAGCCACTGCACCACAATGCACATCCAAACCCTAGAGATATCTAAGGTGTCTTGCTCAAGCACATCATTCTTTAAAGAGATTAGTTTCTGCGTCATCTCTGGAGTGTCAAATTCACTTCCTGTAGATTTTAACGTTTAAAACAAATCAACAATTTTTTTTTTAACTTTATAACAATTGAAGAATGCTTTTGTAATCATTTTCTTTCTAAGAATTTTTACTCTGCAATCTCTCTTGAACGAGAATCAGCCTCCTGAAGGAAAAAGATGTGACTAGTATTTCTGCAGAAGAGTTACCTTACTTAAAAAGCGAGCCTGTATATTTCTGCAGAAGACTTACCTCATGTAGTGAAGCATGCCTGTATGTGCCTGGCATGTAAAAATAAGTAAAAAAATAAAAAATAAAAAATAAATAGTGACCGCCCTAACAGCTTAATTAAAGAAAGACACAGTTTTGGAGCTAGAATTGGTGAAAGTAGTTGGGTATATACAAATTTTTCATAAGATCAGTTCGTCAGTTAACTGCCATACGTGATACACACTTGAACGATCATGTCTCAAAAGAATCATGACTGACTGGGCAGAAGATTATCCCGCAGTAGGTTGCCATTACTTTTTGTGGTAGACTAGTTGCTAGCCGAGGCTGTAGAACCCAATCTGTCCTGTTATTTGACTCATAGCTAGAGGTGGAAGAGGTGTATTATATTATTAACTAGTAAATCGTGGGGGATCAGTTTATTACTTCATAACAATATAAAACTGGTCCCCCACTTTATGACCAGTATCAGCCTTAATCATGATTCCAACTATTATATCCAGTCAGTCAGTTAACTGCCATACGTGATACACACTTGGGCGATCATGTCTCAAAAGAATCATGACTGACTGAGCAGAAGATTATCCTGCAGTAGGTTGCCATTACTTTTTGTGGTAGACTGGTTGCCAGCCAAGGCTACAGAACCCAATCTGTCCTGTTATTTAACACATAACTGGAAAGAAGAGACAGATAAATACTTTTTTCAAGGGTATTTGCACATAAGTGAATACAGGGAATTCAACTGGAATTCAAACTCGGCTCCCTGATTTCTCTTTCCGAGCCGTTATCCACAGCACCACAGTGCACATCCATGAAATCAGCTCGGCATAAAAACATCACGCAAGAGAGAAAGTCAAAGACACTTGCCAGTATGGTACTGCATATACAGAAAGACTTTGAGTAGTTGGGAACGCTAGTACTTAGGTCAGTTTTTCACAAGTTACAACAATTTCGTATTTGTCTATATTTCTGAGATGAGGTAGTATCTACAGTATTTACATTAATCAGACTATTGTCCTCATCTTTGCTGCCATTTGTATGACGTTTAATAATAGATCATTCTATTTGTCTATATTTCTGAGATGAGGTAGTATTTATAGTATTTACATTATTCAGACTATTGTCCTCATCTTTGTTGCCATTTGTACGACGTTTAATAATACATCATTCTATTTGTGTATATTTCTGAGATGAGATAGTATTTACATTATTCAGACTATTGTCCTCATCTTTGTTGCAATTTGTACGACATTTCGGCTATTGTATGCTCTGGACATCTTCAGGTGCTAGGAATTTTGAGAGTTCAAATTTCCTAGCACCTGAAGAAGGCTAGATGTAATGTAAATACTGTACAACAATTTCTTCATTAGACTTTTTCATGTGTTAGACTGGCTGCTAATCAAGGAAGGATAGCTCTGTCTGCTCTGCTATTTAAGAGAGAGATGGGTTCATGCCTTTCCCAAAGGGCATTATTTTGAAGTAAATGAGGCTGACTCAGTCAGAATTTGAACTCTTCATTTTGATTTTATTTCCGGTGTTGATAACCATTATCTTACTCACACATTTAAATATCGGTCTAGACTTTTTTTTTCAGATTTTTATTCAACATTTCTTCTCAATATCCTCAAGGATATATGGCCGAGTGGATAAAAACGTTGGGTGGATCCAGTGACTTGACCCCAAGAGTTCTGAGTTCCATACCTGGTGACAGTAGTGGTGAATAAAACTTAAGAGAGTTGATTTACAGGGAGATAACTGAGACACCTGAAAGTGGCATGACTCATGGAATGAGAACAATCTACTCCAGTGATCAAAATAAATGGTTTAGTTCAAGATTCAAATCATCTGAAGAAAGGTCTTAGAATGGCTGAAATGTTGTGAATATGTCAATAAAGATGAGGACAACGGTTCAAACAATATAAATAATATAATATAAATAATATAATTAATTACAATACCGCATCTCAGAAATATAGAGAAATATTTTTTTCTCACACATGAATCAGTCAACTGAAGGAAAATTTTGTTCAGTATTTATTCATGGTTTCCCACTGTGTCAGACTGGCTATTACCTAAGCCAAGAAAGCTCTGTTTACCTTGCTATTTAACCCATAGCTAGAGGGAGATGAATCTATGCCTTTCCCAAAGGCATTAGTGCAAAATGAATGAGACAGTCATAATTTGAACTCTACATGCCAATTTTACTTTCTGTATTGATAATGATTATGCAACTTGCACATTTAAATACCCGCCTGTTTGTATTCAACATTTTTTCTCAAACAAGATTATCAATTAAAGAAAAAAACAAACAAACCTGTTTTCAGTATTTTTTCATGATAGATCCCAGTCGTGTAGTCTCACAAAAATGGAATTTAAAACTTAAATGAAGCATCTATAATAGTACAGTAACAACTGCAGACATCAAGTAAGTTCCATGATTCTTTCTTTGATAGCGACAATAAAGAAATATGGCATAAAATCAAACTGGTTTCTTATATTTGAAGAGCTCTAATCTACGAGTAAACAAGGAATAAAAAAAAGTTCTGTATTTTATACTTACCATCGGTCTCTTGTCTAAGATCTGGGGCTCCAATATCTGGAGCAGGGTGGTAGTGGACAGTTTCTGGAAAAAAAGAAATAAGATATTTAAAAATCTCTGAATATTTGACTGTTATATATCATTATGATAAAATTGTTATAAATTACATTAATCAATATGGAGGGTGTCATCAGAAGAAAACCTGGCAAACCTGAAGGGAGACTACCACCACCTTTAAATTTGTTGTTTTTCATTTTTTTTTTTCCAGTGCAGTCTTATTGATTATTACATAAAAGTTTCTGATTATTAAAAGAAATTTGGAAAAATTTCAATATTTAAACAATTTTAGGAGGGATCAGTTTCTCATACAATGTTATAGTAAACCAATCCTCCATTTTGGACCACTTGCGTTGGGAATTGCATTGTTTTGTTTTTTTTTGGGATGAGTTGTTGCTCTTGTTTTTGTCTTTTACAAGTTTTCTTTAGTTCTTACGATGGCATCTTCCTCGAAAACTCCAAGAATGGCTTTATTCAAAAATTTCGCAAAGGATTCAGTTGTTGAATATGTGCAAGCAAAAAAGTTAGTTACACAGGATTGATTTACTATATAAGGTTGTATGAAAAACTGAAACCCCCCACCTAAAATTGTTTAAATGTTGTAATTTTTATAAATGTTTTTTGTCAGTCAGAAAGTTTAGGATTTAATTGATAAGATTGCACTGAAAAAAGTAAAAAAAAAAAAATTGATAGTCAACAAATTTCCAGATGGTGGTAATGTCATAAAGATGAGTGGTTCCAAAATGGAGGATCAGTTTACTATAACCCTGTATGAAAAACTGAGCCCCCCCTTAAAATTGTTTAAATACTGAAATTTTTCCAAATTTTTTTGTCAATCAGAAAGTTTAGTGTATAATTGATAAGACTGCATTGAAAAAAGTAAAAAAAAATAAATAAAAAAATAAAAACCAACAAATTTAAAGGTGGTTGTAGTCTCCTTCAGGTCTGCCAAAGACTGAATGTAGTTAACAAAACAAAGACGAGGATACTAGTCCATATAATTTACAGAATACTGAAATTATAGGGTCGAACAAAACATGTTTTATTTCATAAAGATGAAGGTACAAGTCTAAAATAGTTTATGGTATATTAAAAATACTTCAATTGGGAACTTCATATGACATTACATGGTCAAGAGAGCATAAGCTAAGGATATTTTGAAAATGCATATGTATGTCAACAGCAGAAAATGTAGGTTTAATAGATATATATATTGAAAATGTATATGTATGTCAACAACAGGAAATGTAGGTTTAATATATATATATATTGAAAATGCATATGTATGTCAACAGCAGGAAATGTAGGTTTAATATATATATATATATTGAAAATGCATATGTATGTCAACAGCAGGAAATGTAGGTTTAATATATATATATATATATATTGAAAATGCATATGTATGTCAACAACAGGAAATGTAGGTTTAATAGATATATATATATTGAAAATGTATATGTATGTCAACAGCGGGAAATGTGGTTTTAATATATATATATATTGAAAATGTATATGTATGTCAACAGCAGGAAATGTAGGTTTAATATATATATATATTGAAAATGCATATGTATGTCAACAGCAGAAAATGTTGGTTTAATAGATATATATATTGAAAATGTATATGTATGTCAACAGCAGGAAATGTAGGTTTAATGAATATATATATATTGAAAATGTATATGTATGTCAACAACTGGAAATGTAGGTTTAATAGATATATATACTGAAAATGTATATGTATGTCAACAGCAGGAAATGTAGGTTTAATAGATATATATATATTGAAAATGTATATATATTAAACAACGAAATATGAGTTTAATAGATATATATATTGAAAATGTATATGTATGTCAACAGCAGAAAATGTAGGTTTAATAGATATATATATTGAAAATGTATATGTATGTCAACAGCAGAAAATGTAGGTTTAATAGATATATATACTGAAAATGTATATGTATATCAACAGCAGGAAATGTAGGTTTAATAGATATATATACTGAAAATAATAACCTTATGTATGTCAACAGCAGGAAATGTAGGTTTAATAGATATATATACTGAAAATGTATATGTATGTCAACAGCAGGAAATGTAGGTTTAATAGATATATATACTGAAAATGTATATGTATGTCAACAGCAGGAAATGTAGGTTTAATAGATATATATACTGAAAATGTATATGTATGTCAACAGCAGAAATGTAGGTTTAATAGATATATATACTGAAAATGTATATGTATGTCAACAACAGGGAAATGTAGGTTTAATAGATATATATATTGAAAATGTATATGTATGTCAACAACAGGAAATGTAGGTTTAATAGATATATATACTGAAAATGTATATGTATGTCAACAGCAGGAAATGTAGGTTTAATAGATATATATACTGAAAATGTATATGTATGTCAACAGCAGGAAATGTAGGTTTAATGGATATATATATTGAAAATGTATATGTATGTCAACAACAGAAAATATAGGTTTAATAGATATATATACTGAAAATGTATATGTATGTCAACAGCAGGAAATGTAGGTTTAATATATATATATATATTGAAAATGCATATGTATGTCAACAGCAGGAAATGTAGGTTTAATAGATATATATATATTGAAAATGTATATGTATGTCAACAACAGGAAATGTAGGTTTAATATATATATATATTGAAAATGTATATGTATGTCAACAGCAGGAAATGTAGGTTTAATATATATATATTGAAAATGCATATGTATGTCAACAGCAGAAAATGTTGGTTTAATAGATATATATATTGAAAATGTATATGTATGTCAACTTAACAGGAAATGTAGGTTTAATAGATATATATACTGAAAATGTATATGTATGTCAACAGCAGGAAATGTAGGTTTAATAGATATATATACTGAAAATGTATATGTATGTCAACAACAGGAAATGTAGGTTTAATAGATATATATACTGAAAATGTATATGTATGTCAATAACTGGAAATGTAGGTTTAATAGATATATACTGAAAATGTATATGTATGTCAACAGCAGGAAATGTAGGTTTAATAGATATATATATTGAAAATGTATATGTATATTCAACAGCAGGAAATGTAGGTTTAATAGATATATATGCCCCGTGTATATGTATGTCAACAGCAGGAAATGTAGGTTTAATAGATATATATACTGAAAATGTATATGTATGTCAACAGCAGGAAATGTAGGTTTAATGGATATATATGAAAATGTATATGTATGTCAACAACAGAAAATGTAGGTTTAATAGATATATATATTGAAAATGTATATGTATGTCAACAGCAGAAAATATAGGTTTAATAGATATATATACTGAAAATGTATATGTATGTCAACAGCAGGAAATGTAGGTTTAATATATATATATATATATTGAAAATGCATATGTATGTCAACAGCAGGAAATGTAGGTTTAATAGATATATATATATTGAAAATGTATATGTATGTCAACAGCAGAAATGTAGGTTTAATATATATATATATTGAAAATGTATATGTATATTATTAACGAAATGTAGGTTTAATATATATATATATTGAAAATATATATATGTCAACAACAGAAAATATTTGAACACAATAGATATATATATTGAAAATGTATATGTATGTCAACAGCAGGAAATATAAAACTTTGTTAAGATGCACACCTTGAAAATATATACATATGCCAACAGTAGCAATATAGGTTTAATAAAGATGTATATCTTAAAGATGTGTCTCTCAACAGCAGACAATAGACATTTCACAAAAATGTGTATCTGAAAAATGTATAAGTATGTCAACAGCAGGCAATATAGTTTTAATAGACGTATATATTGAAAATGTATATGTATGTCAACAGCAGGCAAAAGGGGTATCTTGTTTTATGAAGATATATAAGTATAACAATGGGAGTACTAAGGATATTTGTTTAAATTTGTAAAACAGCCCTTGTCAATGGAAGATATACATGGAGGCACAATAATATTTTGGATGAGCTGGTTAAAATTATAAAAAATATATGAAGTATGAGTCATCTAATTGAACCCAGAAATTTGTTGCATAGGGAAAAAGATATGTTGGTTCTAAGCAAACAAGCAAATGTCAAGCTATACCCAGAAAAAATCTCCTTAGTTCTGGTGGCATTTAGGAGGTATCAGCAGACCTTCCTGGTTGGCATAATGATTACCCTAAAATAATATCAAGTAAAGGTCTGTGACCAGATATTCTTCTTCTATCAAGCGTGAACTATAAAATCATCCTGGTTGTTGAATTAACAGTACCATATGAAAGCTGGATGGAACAAAGCCATGATTATAAAACTAATAAATATGAAAATTTAAAATCAGAGCTCATAAAGGAGTGGTATAATGTAACTGTCCACGGCTATATCATGTTGAATACACCGGTTCCCATCCGATCACCAAAGTTAAGCAACATTGAGCCTGGTCAGTACTTAAATTTGGGAATACCAGGTGCTGTGAATGTAAGGACCAAGAATGGTCCACCAGTCTTTGGGGGTTGGGTGCAGGGTTAACAACCCTGCCCCGTAAAAAAAACAGTTTGTTACAGAAACAGCAACAAAAAGTTGCTGCCCTATGCACCATCTGGGTGTGATGGATAAATGATGACGATGATAATGTAACTGTTCGATCAGTAGAAACTGGAGCAAGGGGTTTCGTTGCAGGCACTCTATACCAATTTCTGGGTCAAATTGGAATAAAAGGGCGTAATAGGGCTAAAAGTCTAAAATGCCTAATGGAAGTAACTGAAAATAGTTATATATGGATATGGAAAAAGAGAATTATTCCGTGGTGTTTCAGTGAACATGATGGCATGACATGACTCATTGTGAATGCATAATGAGGTTCATGTTGCATACTCAGCACGTGAGGTTTGCCGTTTTTCGAAATCTTTTGTAAATTTAATTTTGCCTTTAGACATTTGAACTAGTATAACTACAACAAACTTGGAAATTGATATAATGGGGCCTCACATCAGTAAGTGGGGCTGGTATGCAAGTAAAACTGTTGAGGAAGGCCCCGAAATGGTGCACATTCTCTCCTGATGACCTCAATTTAAATATTAATTTGAAAGGAACACATTAAACAAATTCAATTCAATAAGTCATATGCCATAGTGAAACTCTGTGGAAATGTCATCGGCACGAGAAGCATTAGATATTCAGCTTGCTTCAGGTGAGTTTCAATTAATTTCTAGTAATTTCCTTCTTTTAATACCAAATTACATAAATTCATTTTTTTTTAAAAATGTAATGTCTCTTCAGGATACTGGAAATAATTGCTTTCTTTTCCTTATTATTAGTGAATTTTCATACTGTTTTTCAGGAAAGATACTGGAGTGGTATACCACTGCCTTTATCATGGTCTTCAATTCAGAGTAGTAGTGCTCTAAGAACTGCCACACAGTCTTATAGAATTTCATCTATTCTAGTATTTAACCCATAAATGGGGAGAGAATAAATAAGGATATTAGTGCTAAGAGAATGCAACAAATTTGATTAGAACTTGAACCTGGTCTGATAATTTTCTTTTCTGTGTTCCAAAAACCGTTATATCATTTGCAGTAACTCTGACCATACAGTAGTATCTATAGATATCTCTTTCCACTCTCCCATGGGTCACGGGCCCTCCTATTAACTGAATATATCTTTCTGTGAACAATGCATGCTACTTTGAATACTACTGCTACTACTAATAATAATAATATTTGTCTGTATTTCTGAGATGAGGTAGTATTTACAGTATTTACATTATTCGAACTATTGTCCTCATCTTTGTTGCCATTTGTACAACGTTTCGGCTGTTGTACACAGTGGTCTGCCATTTGTATGACATTTAATAATAGATCATTCTATTTGTCTATATTTCTGAGATGAGGTGATATTTACATTATTTGGACTATTGTCCTCATCTTTGTTGCCATTTGTACGACGTTTAATAATAGATCATTCTATTTGTCCATATTTCTGAGATGAGGTAGTATTTACATTATTCGGGCCATTGTCCTCATCTTTGTTGCCATTTGTACGACGTTTAATAATAGATCATTCTATTTGTCTATATTTCTGAGATGAGGTAGTATTTACAGCATTTATATTATTCGGACCATGTTGCCATTTGTACGACGTTTAATAATAGATCATTCTATTTGTCTATATTTCTGAGATGAGGTAGTATTTACAGCATTTACATTATTCGGACCATTGTCCTCATCGTTGTTGCCATTTGTACAACGTTTCGGCTGTTGTACCCTCTGGCCCTCTTCAGGTGCTAGGAATTTTGAACCAAACTCTTTAATCATTGGGGTATATGAACTCCAATCAAGGCTTCCCACAAGGAATGGAGTTTATATACTCCAGTGATTGTAATAAAGGGTTCAGTTTGAAATTCCTAGCACCTGACGAAGGCTGGAGCATACAATGGCCGAAATGTCGTAGAAATGGTAACAAAGATGACAACAATAGTCTGAATAATGTAAATAGTGTAATAATAATAATGATTGCAAAATGAAATAAATACAAAGACCTCAAGATAAAAATCAGTAGAATGTGGCATCTGAAGACAATTATGACATGTATTGTTATTACAACTTTGGGAGGGGTCCTGGGTATGACAATAAACTACATCCAGCAGCAAGGCCTCAGATTGGGAGGTTGTGAGGAGCATGGAACCATGTCTTAATTGCTGTAGTTCCCAGGTCCATCCTGACTCGGGGTGGTAGCACCTGTTAGGGTTCCAACTATGGGCAAATAGTTAACCCCCAAACTGGGGTCAAACACTATGAAAGTATAAAAATAGACTTTTATAGAAAAATATACATTTTTAAAGGAAAAATATTACCAACAATATATTTTTGAAGGAAAGAAATTATTACCAGCAATACATTTTTGAATACAAAACTGGAAGACATTTTCTTTTTTCTGAAATAAAAAAATCATAAAAAATTTTTTTTTCATCAAAATCTGACTACATGAACCTTCTCACTCCAACCAGACTTTAAAAAAAATATCTTCAAACACCACCTTTTTGCCATTAAATAACCCACAGAGGTTGATATGCCATTAAACAAAACTCAATCAAAGCTATCAATGGGATCAAACAAATATGCCAATCAAATTCCTGGTGGCCTTGAAATATAAAAATTGCAAAAAACACAAAAAACAAAGTACTCATGGGTCCTTCATGCATCTCTCGATGCAATGAGCAGAATTGCATATTTTTTCTTCCTGATTACATAGCACCTCATCTGTTTTTTCATCTTCTAACACTAAACACCTGTCATTCATTTCTTGATGTCATGAGACATGAGGAGAACCCGTTCTACACAAAGCAAAGGCAAAAATGCAATAGTAATAAGGAGTGTAATGAGAGTAAAAATGAAGAACAAGAAAACTAACAAATACCAGAAAATACTAGGACTACTACTAATAATAAAATTGATGAATAGCACAAAATACTACTTCTAATAATAATAAGATTAATACCAGAAAATAGGACTACTAGTACTTCTAATAAGCTTGAAAAAATGCTAGAAAACTACTAATACTAACACTACAACTTGTAATGTTTTGTCTATATTTCTGAGATGAGTTAGTATTTACAGTATTTACATTATCCAGACTATTGTCCTCATCTTTGTTGCCATTTGTACAACATTTAATAATAGATCATTCTATTTGTCCATATTTCTGAGATGAGGTAGTATGTACATTATTCGGACTCTTGTCCTCATCTTTGTTGCCATTTGCATGACGTTTCGGCTGTTGTACACTCCGGTCTGCCATTTGTATAACATTTAATAATAGATCATTCTATTTGTTTCTATTTCTGAGATGAGGTAGTATGTACATTATTCGGACTATTGTCCTCATCTTTGTTGCCATTTGCATGACGTTTCGGCTGTTGTACACTCCAGTCTGCCATTTGTATGACATTTAATAATAGATCATTCCATTTGTTTCTATTTCTGAGATGAGGTAGTATGTACATTATTCGGACTATTGTCCTCATCTTTGTTGCCATTTGTACGACGTTTCGGCTGTTGTACACTCCAGTCTTCTTCAGTTATGTCCATGTTTTATGTGGTCTACCTATCATATGTAAGTGACCCATCATGAAATATTGAAGTGAGGTTTACAGTTGTGTGCCCTTGCTAACACCAACCTGTTTTAGAAACTGGAAAATCAGTGTTTTTTTTTTTTTGTTTTTTCGAGATACCGTCTATAGGAGGATTACCTACCAAGGTTACCCTTTTCTACACAGAGTAGGTGTAGAGATTTTTATATAGAGACTTCTTTCTCTTCGATAAATTGCCATCCCAAGCTATAGACTCTTGGCCAGCCTAACTTTTTTTCTCTTAAATAACTCCTGTTTGGGGGGCGGGGGGAGGCAACTATTTGCCTATAGCTGGGAGCCTAGCAGGTGCTACCA
The DNA here is from genome assembly GCA_037127315.1 of Ascarosepion bandense. Classification (NCBI taxonomy): domain Eukaryota; kingdom Metazoa; phylum Mollusca; class Cephalopoda; order Sepiida; family Sepiidae; genus Ascarosepion; species Ascarosepion bandense. The sequence continues at coordinate 501,710 of JBBBDQ010001147.1, forward strand.
CCTTGGGTGAAATGGCTAATATTAACATTACCAGATTAATATACTCCTGATGAAAACCACAGAGTACAATGGCTAAAACATTGTGATAACAACAACAAAGATGAGGATAATAGCCTTCATGTAAATAAAATAATGGATAATAATGAATTAATCCTTTTGCAGGAGATCAAGACATCATTTTATGGTAGAATAGAAACGGAATCATTTCAGGATTCAAGACTGCAGTTAGCTTTGAAATAACTATGCCAATCCTATGAAGACGTCACAAAATTTAGCAGCTTCAGTGAATCCTTAAACAGAACCTCTTGAGGCTAATGTTTCCACTTGTCCTTTGTTTATAATTGGGAAAAGGAAAAAGAAACTGGTAAAAAAAATAAAAAGTTGTTTACATATTTCCTTTTAATCATTTCACTTCTTAGCAAGGCAATAAAGCCACTAAGACACAAAGAGTTCCTGAGTGTAAAATAATATGATAAAGGAGAAAAACATTATTTAGGAGAGAGAATAATAATCAAGAATTAAAAAGATGGAAAATGACAGCTGACATTGCATTTAAATTTCTGAAAATCAAAGTTAATTGAAAGGCATGAAGGTTTGTCAGGAACATTTACCTTAAATCCCGACCCCTGACAAATACCTCAATTTTCACTGGATTCCTATTGTAAACTCATTAGCATAGCTTTATTATGACAGGAATTTACCTTAATTCCTGACCACTGACAATACCTTTCTACCCAATTTTTAATGGGTTTTTATCAAAAATTGACTAACATGACACTATTCAATTTTTCATAACGGCTCAATTACATATGATAGGGAGAAAATGTATAACATGGACATAACTTATCAATGATGATTTAATGAAGTTGATATTACAGCCAGGTCTTACACAAAAAAAAGCAGGTGGCCTGGATAAAAACCATAAAGAAAACCTCATCCTACCCATGCTAGCATGGAAATAGACATTAAATGATGATGATGATGATGATGATGATTTCCTTATAAGGAAGAAGGTATCCTTGACTGAGTAGCTTGTACTTATGTCTGGTAAAATTCATAATGTCTTTCTTTTAAAATAATCTTTTCAGGAAAATAGGTTTCTCAAATCCAGTTGCTGTTATTGCTCTTTCAAATATTGACAGGATTTTTCTTCCTAACCCTTAATTTGAGTATATATTTATTGTGGACTGCCAGTATCCACATTAGCAAGTGGATGGGTAAATTTCCTTCAATATTTCATCATTCATCATCATCATTTATCCATCATACCCAGATGGTGCATAGGGTAGTAATTTTTGTTGCTGTTTCTGTAACAAACTGTTTTTTTACAGGGCATGGTTGTTAGCCCTGCACCCAACCCCCACAACCTGGAGGACCGGTGGACCATTCTTGGTCCTTAAGTTTACAGCACCTGGTATTCCCAAATGGTCACCCATTTAAGTATTGACCAGGCCCGATGTTGCTTAACTTCTGTGATAGGATGGGAACTGGTGTATTCAACACAATATAGCCTATAGCTGTAAACTCAATATTTCATAGCATGACACTATTATGTTATTTATTTCTTTTAGTCATTTCACCTCAATTAAGCAGCTAAAATGGAAGAGGTTACTGAGTGTGAAATAACAGGAGAAAATGAAAAAACTTATTAAGACAAGACGACAATAAAAAAACAGGAGTGAAAAATAAAATAAAAATTGACATTGCATTTAAATTTTTGAAGATCAAAGTCCAGTGAGAAACTGGAAAATCAGTTCCACAAGTGAGAAGTGAATTGAGAGAATGCAAAAGAAATCACATTTCATAACAAAACTTATATCACACTAATCACTATATATATATATATATATATATATATATATATATATATATATATATATACTATAGTATTTAGTGTAGATAATTTTCTAAACATATACTGTTAAATATAAGAGACAACAAATGTCTATTATGTTTAATCATGAATCATTCTAAACATCTTATTTTGGCTTTAATTTCAGTTGAAAATAAAGACAAAAATTTTCCAACATCTGGATAATTTTTTTATTAAGTTGGTTCTAAGCTGAAAGCTTAAAATGTTGGAGAATTTTTGTCTTTATTTTTAACTGAAATTAAAGCCAAAATATGATGTTTAGAACCGCTCATGATTAAACATAATAGACATTCATTGTCTCTTATATTTAACAGTCAGTCAGTCAATTAAGTGCCATACGTGAAACACTGAAACACGCTTGGCCGATCATGTCTCAAAAGAGACATGACTGACTGGGCAGAAGATTATCCCACAGTAAATTGCCATTGCTTTCTGTGGTAGACTGGTTGCCAGCCAAGGCAATAGAACCCAATCTGTTCTGTTATTTAACCCATAACTGGAAGGAAGAGACGGATTAATACCTTTCCCAAGGGTATTTGCGCGTAAGTGAATGCAATGAATTCAGCTGGAATTCAAACTCGGCTCCCCGATTTCTCGTTCGGAGCTGATATCCACTGCACCACAACACACATCTAACAGTATATGTTTAAAAAAAAGAAAAATATATATATATATATATATATATATATATATATATAGAGAGAGAGAGAGAGAGAGAGAGAGAATGTATTGAGGCAGCAGATAATTATCTAAACATATATTGTTAAATATAATAGACAATGAATGTCTATTATGTTTAATCATGAGCCATTCTAAACATGTATTTTGGCTTTAATTTCAGGTGAAAAGAAAGACAAAAAATTGTCCAACATCTGAATATTTTTTTATTATATTGGTTCTAAGCTTTAGGCTCGCATGAGCCATCTTCAGGGAGGTTACAGGGAAGATGTGAGCTGAAAGCTTAGAACCAACATAATAAAAAAATACCCAAATGTTACCTTTTAGATTTGAATTGTAAACCTGATAAGGTCTACCTTTTTAAACCAAGTCTAAATCTGACTGAATTTTACGTTTTCAATTAAAGTTGTGAATTAAACTGTTGCTTAGTTTTTAACTAAAGTTTTAAACCTGTCTTATGTCAACCTGCCTATTAATTCATTTTCATTATTTTGCCCTATAAGAATTATATTTGATATTAAATATCCTAACTATGGTTGATATGTGAATGCAAATGTAACACAGTACACAAATATATTAAATCATGCCTCATTGCTGACTGAATAACCCCATTAAAGAGTGTGCACAGATGCACAGTAACACTCCCTCTTAATAGATGCCAAGTTAGATCAAAGTTATGCATTTGGCTCTTAAATTATTTAAAACGGCTTCAAACTTTCCAAATCTCATGTTTTCTCGTATTCTGTTAGGCACTGATTTTGAATGAATGAATCCCTGTGTCTCTTCTACAAATACTTTCATGGCTTCTGCTCAGATGAATTTAGCTCACTGGTAGCCCCCCATACATGAATTTGCTTGAGCCACAAGATTAGCAACTAGGTCCCACCCTTTTACTGTGAAACCAATAAATGGTAAACACAATTTTTACTCCATCAGCTTCTTTTCTCGCACTTCCCGCCTGTGAAATGCACTTCCGTTTAATTGCTTTCCTGACAGCTACAATCTTCAAGAATTCAAATGTAAAGTCAATAGTCATCTTCTATCTCACTAACCTGCACCCTCTCTCTCATGCTCCTTTCTTTGTACACTCCACTCTCATCAGTATTTTCATCCTTCCCTTACCCTCTTCCTGACACCCCCTATAACCTGTCACTCTTTCTCATAACTTACCTCCTATGTAATCCCCTGCTCAACAGTGGCAGTAAAATGCTTTGCTTGGAGCCACAGGATAATAAAAAAAAAAATAGATGGATAGAGAGATGATAGCCCAACAGCTACAATCTCCAAGAACTTAAATGTAAAGTCAATAGTCATTTCCTCTCTCACTAATCTGCATCCTCTCTCTCATGCTCCTTTCTCTATCCACTCCACTCTCATCAGTATTCTCGTCCTTCTCCTACCCTCTTCCTGACACCCCCTGTAACCTGTCACTCTTTCTCATAACTTACCTCCTATGTAACCCCCTGCTCAACAGTGGCAGTAAAATGCCTTGCTTGGGGCCACACGATTATAAAAAAAAATCAATAAATAGATAGAGAGATCGATAGACCAACAGCTACAATCTCCAAGAACTTAAATGTAAAGTCAATAGTCATTTCCTCTCTCACTAATCTGCATCCTCTCCCTCATGCTCTTTCTCTGTCCACTCCATTCTCATCAGTATTCTCATCCTTCTCCTACCCTCTTCCTGACACTCCCTGTAACCTGTCACTCTTTCTCATAACTTACCTCATATGTAACCCCCTGCTCAACAGTGGCAGTAAAATGCCTTGCTTGGAAGCAACACGATTATAAAAAAAAAATCTATAATGCCTACCCACCCCAAACTTTCTTCTTAAAATTCTTCACTTACACAAAAGTCTGTTATTTACTACCTTCTCTGTTTAAATTTCTCACTTCCCAACCAAATTCTCATTTTCTTTGTTTTGTTTTTAGCTGGCTTTTTTGGCCAGTTTATTCTGTCTTTATATCTTATCCGTCTATGACCTACATCCCAAACAAAGAACACAATGCCTCATAGTATGACTGCATCTGCGTCTTACTGCAACCACAGTTGCCGCCCGTCAGCACGGAAAAGAAAACAAAGATCAAATTGCGAACAGCATTTACAGGAGAAGATGCACATTTTGCCATTTAAAATATCTTTCCGACATAGTCATTCCAAATTTATCAACAGTACTCCGACCCTCATGACTGATATCTATCCCATCAGCCTCTTATGAGCAGAGATCAATAACAGAGCACTGAGTTCTTTTCTTAGAAAGTTCTAAGATGAATCGTTGTTATTTATTCTTAGGAATAACAGACATAAACATTAATCTTGCTGGAGAATAATTATTTAAAATTTACTAACAATGATGCTCGGTCTCAGGAAGTTCAAATAAATAAAAATTTTTATATTATCAACAACTAGAAGGTTTAAATTAGCAAGGGAAAAAATGGGTCCAAATTACAATATGACAAAATCTAAAAATTAAACAATTGAAAACTATTATATCCTCTACTACTACTAGGTATAAAGATGCAAGAGAAAAAGATGAAAATATTGAGTTAAAAATTAATAATAATGAGAATGATTTCAGAAACTCAGACATCCTAAGACTATTATATCCTCTACTACTACTAGGTATAAAGATGCAAGAGAAAAAGATTAAAATATTGAATTAAAAATTAATAATAATGAGAATGATTTCAGAAACTCTTTCATCCTAAGACTATTATATCCTCTACTACTACTAGGTATAAAGATGCAAGAGAAAAAGATGAAAATATTGAGTTAAAAATTAATAATAATGAGAATGATTTCAGAAACTCAGACATCCTAAGACTATTATATCCTCTACTACTACTAGGTATAAAGATGCAAGAGAAAAAGATGAAAATATTGAGTTAAAAATTAATAATAATGAGAATGATTTCAGAAACTCTTTCATCCTAAGACTATTATATCCTCTACTACTACTAGGTATAAAGATGCAAGAGAAAAAGATTAAAATATTGAGTTAAAAATTAATAATAATGAGAAAGATTTCAGAAACTCAGATATCCTAAGACTATTATGTCCTCTTTACTACTGGGTAAAGATGCAAGGGAAAAAAGATGAAAATATTGAGTTAAAAATTAAATAATAATGAGAATGATTTCAGAAACTCAGACAACTAAGACTACTATATCCTCTACTACTACAGGTATAAAGATGCAAGAGAAAAAGATGAAAATATTGAGTTAAAAATTAATAATGAGAACCAGTTTTCAGAAACTCTTTCAAAATACAAGACAATATATCTCTCACTACTACTGGGTATAAAGATGCAAGAAAAAGATGAAAAATAATGATTAAAAATTAATAATAATGAGAATGATTGAGGAAACTCTTTCATCCTAAAAAGACTAATATATCCTCTACTACTACATAGGTATAGAAAGATGCAAGAGAAAAAGATGAAAATATTGAGTTAAAAATTAATAATGAAAGATTTCAGAAACTCAGACATCCCTACACAATTTATTATCTCCTCTACTACTACTAGGTATAAAGATGCAAGAAAAAAGATTAAAATAATGGGTTAAAAATTAATAATAATGAGAATAGTTTTGAAACTCAGACAACCTAAGACTACTATATCCTCTACTTTTACTACTAGGTATAAAGATGCAAAGAGAAAAAGATGAAAATATTGGTTAAAAAATTAATAATAATGAGAATGATTTCAGAAACTCAGACATCCTAAGACTATTATATCCTCTATGAGTACTTAAAAATGCAAGAAAAAGATGAAAATATATTAAAGGTTAAAAAATTAATAATAATGAGAATGATTTCCAAAACTCAGACAACCTAAGACTACTGTATCTCTACTGCTATAGATATAAAGATGCTGAGAAAAAAGATTAAAATATTGAGTTATTAAAAATTAATAATAATGGAGGTGGTTAAGAAACTCAGAACAACCTAAGACTACTATGCTCCTCTACTACTACTAGGTATAAAGATGCAAAGAGAAAAAGATGAAAATATTGAGTTAAAAAGAAATTAATAGCCAAAATGATTTCAGAAACTCCAGACAACCCTAAGACTACACACTATATCCTCTACTACTACTAGGTATAAAAATGCAAGAAAAAAGATTAAAATGGCAAATTTAAAAATTAATAATAATGAGAATGATTTCCAAAACTCAGACAACTATAAGACTACTATATCACTACTACCTGCTAAGGTATAAAAATGCAAGAGAAAAAGATTACAAAATATTGAGTTTAAAATTAATAATAATGAAATGATTTCAGAAACTCAGACAACTAAGACTACTATATCCTCTACTACTACTAGGTATCAAGATGCAAGAGAAAAGATTAAAAATATTGATTAAAAATTAACCTTAATAATGAGAATGATTAAAAACTCAGACAACCTAAGACTACTATATCACTCTACTACTACTAGGTATAAAAATGCAAGAGAAAAAGATTGAAAATATTGGTTGAAATTAATAATACTGAGAATGATTTCAAAGTACTCAGACATACCAAGACTATATCCTCTAATACTACTAGGTATAAAGATGCAAGAAAAAGATGAAAATATTGAGTTAAAAATTAATAATAATGAGAATGATTTCAGAAACTCTTTTCATCCTAAGATATTCAGTTATATCCTCTACTACTACTAGGTATATAAAGATGCAAGAGAAAAAGATGAAAATATTGAGTTAAAAATTACTATCAATGAGAATGATTTCTACAGAAACTCAGACATCCTAAGACTATTATCTCCTCTACTACTACTAGTATAAAGATGCAAGAGAAAAGATGAAAAATATTGAGTTAAAAATTAATAATAATGAGAATGATTTGAAACCTAGACAACCTAAGACTACTATATCCTCTACTACTACTAGGTATAAAATGCAAGAGAAAAAGATTAAAATATTGAGTTAAAAATTAATAATAATGAGAATGATTTCTAGAAATTCAGACAACCTAAGACTACTATATCCTCTACTACTACTAGGTATAAAGATGCAAGAGAAAAAGATTAAAATATTGTGTTAAATTAATAATAATGAGAATGATTTCAGAACCTGCACATTAACCTAAGACTACTACATCTCCACTACTACTAGGTATATAAAGATGCAAGAAAAGATTAAAATATTGAGTTAAAAATTAATGACAATGAGAATATTCTGTAAAAACTGGACATCCTAAGACTGACATCTCTACTACTACTAGGTATTGGTATGCAAGAGAAAAAGACAGAAATATTGAGTTAAAAATACTAATAATGAGAATGATTTCAGAAACTCAGACAACCTAAGACTACTATATCCTCTACTACTACTAGGTATAAAAATGCAGAGAAAAAGATTAAAATATTGAGTTAAAAACACAATACCAGAGAATGATTTCAGAAACTCAGACAACCTAAGACTGTCATATCCCCTACTACTACTAGGTATAAAGACAAAGAGAAAAGATTAAATATTGTGTTAAAAATTAATAAATAATGAGAAATGATTTCAGAAACCCAGACAACCTAAGACTACTATAGTATCTCACTACTACTAGTGTAAAGATGCAAGAGAAAAAGACAGTAATATTGAGTTAAAAAATTAATAATAATGAGAATGATTTCAGAAACTCAGACAACCTAAGACTACTATATCCTACTACTACTAGGTATAAAAATGCAAGAGAAAAAGATGAAAATATTGAGTTAAAAATTACAATAATGAGAATACTTCAGAAACTCAGACAACCTAAGACTACTATATCCCCACAAATTAGTAGGTATAAAAATGCAAGAGAAAAAGATTAAAAATATTGAGTTAAAAATTAACAATAATGAGAAATGATTTCAGAAACTTTGTACAACCAAGACTACTATATCCTCTACTACTACTAGGTATAAAGATGTGCAAGAGAAAAAGATGAAATATTGATGAAAATTAATAATAATGGGAAGGATTTAAAACTTTTTCATCCTAAGACTATTATATCCTACTACTACTAGGTATAAAGATGCAAGAGAAAAAGATTAAAATATTGAGTTAAAAATTAATAATAATGAGAATGATTTAAAAACTCAGACATCCTAATTATTATCTCCTATTACTACTAGGTATAAAAGATGCAAGAGAAAAGATTAAAATATTGAGTTAAAAATTAATGATAATGAGAATGATATCAGAAACTCAGACATCCTAAGACTATTATATCCCCTACTACTACTAGGTATTAAGATGCAAGAGAAAAAGATGAAATATTAGTTACATCACTAATAATGAGAATGATTGTGAAACTCAGACAACCTACATCTACTATATCCTACTACTACTAGGTATAAAATGCAGAGAAAAAGATTAAAAATATTGTTGCAATTAATAATAATGAGTAATGATTTCAAAACTCAGACAACTCAAGACTACTATATCTCTAATACTACTAGGCATAAAGATGCAAGAGAAAAAAGATTAAAATATTGAGTTAAAAATTAGATGCTAATACTGAGAATGATTTAAACTCAGACATCCTAAGACTATTATATCCTCTACTACTACTAGTATTAAGATGCAAGAGAAGATTAAAATATTGAGTTAAAAATTAATAATACTGAGAATGATTTCAGAAACTCAGACATCCTAAGACTATTATATCCTCTACTACTACTAGGCAAAGATGCAAGAGAAAAAAGATTAAAATATTGATTTGTATGCACTAATAATAATGAGAATGATTTCAGAAACTCAGACATCCAAGACTATTATATCCTCTACTACTACTAGGTATAAAGATGCAAGAGAAAAAGATGAAAATATTGGAGTTAAAAATTAATAATAATGAGAATGATTTCAGAAACTCAGACATCCTAAGACTATTATATCCCACTACTACTAGGTATAAAGATGCAAGAGAAAAAGAATAAAATATTGAGTTAAAAATTAATAATACTGAGAATGATTTTGTGAAAAACTCAGATATCCTAAGACTATTATATCCCTGGCCAATACTAGGTATATAAAGATGCAGAGAAAAGACAGCACAGCTGAATTAAAAATTAACAATAAATATAAATGATTTCAGAAAACTCAGACATCCTAAGACTATTATCTCTCACTACCAGTATAAAGATGCAAGAGAAAAAGATGAAAATATTGAGTTAAAATTAATAATAATGAGAATGATTTCTGTGAAAACTCAGACATCCTAAGACTATTATATTCTACTAACACATTAGGTATAAAGATGCAAGAGAAAAAGATGAAATGGTTGAGTTGCAATTAATAATAATGAGAATGATTTCAGAAACTCTCTATCCTAAGACTATATCTCACTACTACCAGGTACAAAGACAAGAGAAAAAGATGAAAATATTGAGTTAAAATTACCAATACCGAGAATGATTTCAGAAACTCAGACATCCTAAGACTATTTATCCCTCTACTACTACTAGGTATAAAGATGCAAGAGGAAAAAGATTAAAATATTGAGTTAAAATTAATAACATTGAGAATGATTTCAGAAACTCAGACATCCTAAGACTATTATATCTCATTGCTACTAGGTATAAAGATGCAGAAAAAGATGAAAATATTGAGTTAAAAATTAATAATAATGAGAATGATTTCAGAAACTCTTTCATCCTAAGACTATTATATCCTCTTACTACTACTATAAAGATGCAAGAGAAAAAGATGAAAATATTGAATTAAAAAAAATTAATAACAATGCAGAATGATTTCAGAAACTCAGACATCCTAAGACTATTATCTCCTCTACTACTACTAGGTATAAAGATGCAAGAGAAAAAGATGAAAACATTGAGTTAAAAATTAATAATAATGAGAATGATTTCCAGAACCCAGACATCCTAAGACTATTATATCCTACTACTACTAGGCATAGATGCAAGAGAAAAGACAAAATATTGAGTTAAAAATTAATAATAATGAGAATGATTTCAGAAAACTCAGACATCCTAAGACTATTATATTCTGCTACTACTAGGTATAAAGATGCAAGAGAAAAAGATGAAAATATTGAGTTAAAAATTAATAATAATGAGAATGATTTCAGAAACTCAGACATCCTAAGACTATTATATCTCTACTACTACTAGGTATAAAGATGCAAGAGAAAAAGATGAAAATTATTGAGTTAAAAAATTAGCAATAATGAGAATGATTTCAGAAACTCAGACATCCTAAGACTATTATATCCTACTACTACTAGGTATAAAGATGCAAGAGAAAGATTAAAATATTGAGTTAAAATTAATACTGAGAATGATTTAAACTCAGACATCCTAAGACTATTATATCCCCACTGGTCATCAGGTATAAAGATGCAAGAGAAAAGATGAAAATATTGAGTTAAAAATTAATAATAATGAGAATGATTTCAGAAACTCTTTCATCCTAAGACTATTATATCCTACTACTACTAGTATAAAAGATGCAAGAGAAATGACAAAATATTGGAGTTAAAAATTAATAATACTTATAATGATTTAAACTTCTGGACATCCTAAGACTATTATATCTCTACTACTACTAGGTATATAAAGATGCAAGAGAAAGATGAAAATATTGAGTTAAAAATTAATAATAATGAGAATGATTTCAGAAACTCAGACATCCTAAGACTATTATATCCTCTACTGCTACTAGTATAAAGTATGCAAGAGAAAAAGATGAAAACATTAATAAAAATTAATAATAATGAGAATGATTTCAGAAACTCTTTTCATCCTAAGACTATTATATCCCATTACTAGTATAAAGATGCAAGAGAAAAAGATGAAAAAGGCTGAGTTAAAAATTAATAATAATGAGAATGATTTCAGAAACTCTTTCATCCTAAGATCATTATATCTCATTTACCACTAGGTATATAAAGATGCAAGAGAAAAAGATGAAAATATTGAGTTAAAAATTAATAATAATGAGAATGATTTCAGAAACTCTTCATCCCAAGACCATTATATCCTTCACTACCACTAGCAAAGACAAAGAGAAAAAATATGAAAATATTGAGTTAAAAATTAATAATAATGGGAGAATGATTTCAGAAACTCTTTCATCCTAAGACTATTATATCCCACGGCTACTAGGTATAAAGATGCAAGAGAAAAAGATTAAAATATTGAGTTAAAAATTAATAATAATGAGAATGACTTCAGAAACTCTTTCATCCTAAGACTATTATATCCTCTACTACTACTAGGTATAAAGATGCAAGAGAAAAGATTAAAATATTGAGTTAAAAATTAATAATAATGAGAATGATTTCAGAAACTCTTTCATCCTAAGACTATTATATCCTACTACTACTAGGTATAAATATGCAAGAGAAAGATTAAAATATTGAATTACATCAATAATAATGGAGAATGATTTCAGAAACTTCAGACATCCTAAGACTATTATATCCTCTACTGCTACTAGGTATAAAGATGCAAGAGAAAAAAAAAAGATGAAATATTGAATTAAAAAATAATAATAATGTAGAATGATTTCAGAAACTGCATATCCTAAGACTATTATATCCTCTACTACTACTAGTGTGATGCAAGAGAAAAAGATGAAAATATTGAATTAAAAATTAATAACAATGAGAATGATTTCTCAGAAACTCAGACAACCTAAGACTACTATATCCTCTACTACTACTAGGTATAAAGATGCAAGAGAAAAAGATGAAAATATTGAGTTAAAAATTAATAATAATGAGAATGATTTCAGAAACTCAGACAACCTAAGACTACTATATCCTCTACTACTACTGCAGGAAGATGCAAGAGAAAGATTGAAGAATGGAGTTAAAAATTAATAATAATGAGAATATCAGAAACTCAGACAACCCAAGACTACCATATCCCCTACTACTACTAGGTATAAAGATGCAAGAGAAAAAGATGAAAATATTGAGTTAAAAATACAATAATGACAATGACCAGGAACTCAGACATCCTAAGACTATTATATCCTCTACTACTACTAGGTATAAAGATGCAAGAGAAAGATGAAAAATATTTGGAGCTAAAATTAATAATGAGAATGATTTCAGAAACTCAGACAACCTAAGACTACTATATCCTCTACTACTACTAGGTATAAAGATGCAAGAGAAAAGATTAAAATATTGAGTTAAAAACAATAATAATGAGAATGATTTCAGAAACTCAGACATCCTATGACTCGCTATATCTCCTCTAATACTACTAGGTATAAAGATGCAAGAGAAAAAGATTAAAATATTGAGTTAAAAATTAATAATAATGAAATGATTTCAGAAACTCAGACATCCTAAGACCACACAATCCCCTACTACTACCAGGTATAAAGACAAAAAGAGAAAATATCAAAATATTGGAGTGCTGGTACCAATAATAATGAGAATGATTTCAGAAATCCACAGACATCCAATTATACCTTCATTGCCAATAGGTATAAAGATGCAAGAGAAAATATCAAAATATTGAATTAAAAATTAATAATAATGAGAAAGACGGAAACTCAGACATCCTAAGACGGCTATATCCTTCACTGCTACTAGGTATAAAGATGCAAGAGAAAAGATGAAAATATTGAATTAAAAATTAATAATAATGAGAATGATTTCAGAAACTCAGACATCCTAAGACTATTATATCCTGGTCACTACTAGGTATACATTTTAAAAGAGATGAAAATATTGAGTTAAACAATAATGAGAATGATTTCAGAAACTCAGACATCCTAAGACTATTATAATCCCTCATTACTATTGTAAAATATAAAGAGAAAAGATTAAAAATATTGAGTTAAAAAAATTAATACAATGTAGAGAATGATTTGAAATTTCAGACAACCTAAGACTACTATATCTCTACTATTGCTGGTATAAAGACAAAAAAGAGAAAGATGGCAATATTGAGCAAAATTTTATTAAATAATGAGAATGATTTCAGAAACCTGTATATCCTAAGACTATTATATCCCAATACCATTACCAGGCATAAAGATGCAAGAGAAAAAGATGAAAATATTGAGTTAAACACACAATGAGAATGATTTCCAGAACTCAGACATCCCACACTATATCTCATTTACTACTAGGTATAAAGATGTAAATAGAAAGATTAAAATATTGAGTTAAAAATTAACAATAATGAGAATGATTTCAGAAACTGACATCCTAAGACTAATATATCCCCTACTACTACTATATAAAGATGCAAGAGAAAAAAGATTAAAATATTGAGTTAAAAATTAACAATAAATGAGAATGACTTAAAACTAGACACTCCTCTAAGACTATTATATCCTTCATTGTTACTAAAGTAAAATATAAGAGAAAAAGATGAAAAATATTGAATTAAAAATTAACAATAATGAGAATGATTTCAGAAACTGTACATCTAAGACCATTATCTCACTACTACTAGGTAGAAAGATGCAAGAGAAAAGATTAAAATATATTGAGTTAAAAATTAATAACAATGAGAATGATTTAGAAACTCAGACATCCTAAGACTACTATATCCTCTACTACTACTAGGTATAAAGATGCAAGAGAAGTATTAGAAAATATTGAATTAAAAAATTAATACAATGGGAGAATGATTTCAGAAACTGTCAGTATGAACTCTATACTGTCATTATATCCTCTACTACTACTAGGTATAAAGATGCAAGAGAAAAAGATGAAAATATTGAGTTAAAAATTAATAACAATGAGAATGATTTCAGAACCCAGACATCCCATACCATTATATCCTCTACTACTACTAGTATAAAGATGCAAGAGAAAAAGATTAAAAATATTGAGTTAAAAATTAATAACAATGAGAATGATTTCCAGAAACTCAGACATCCCAAGACTATTATATCCTACTGCTACTAGGTATAAAGATGCAAGAGAAAAAGATGAAAATATTAAATTAAAATTAATAATAATGAGAATGATTTCAGAAACCTAGACATCCTAAGAAATTATATCCTCATCACTACTAGGTATATAAAAGATGCAAGACAGAAAAGATGAAATATTGAGTTAAAAAATTAATAACAATGAGAATGATTTCAGAAAAACTCAGACATCCTAAGACTATTATCCTCTACTACTACTAGTATAAAGATGCAAGAGAAAAAGATGGAAAACATTGGAGTTAAAAATTGACAATAATGAGAATGATTTCAGAAACTCAGACATCCCAAGACTATTATATCCTACTACTACTAGGAAGATGCAAGAGAAAGATGAAAATATTGAGTTAAACAATAATAATGAGAATGATTTCAGAAACTAGACATCCCAAGACTATTATATCCCTATCACTACCAGGGTATAAAGATGCAAAGAGAAAAGATGAAAATAATATTAAAAATTAGCATATCAGAGAATATCAAACTGCATATCCTAAGACTATTATATCCCTCTACTACTAATAGGTATAAAAGATGAGAAAAAGATTAAATATTGAATAAAAATTACAAGAACAGAATGATTTCAGAAACTCAGACATCTCAACACTGTCATATCCTACTACTGTTTAGTATAAAGAGGAGAAAAAAGATGAAAAAATATTGAGTTAAAAATTACCACAATGAGAATGATTTCAGAAACTCAGACATCTCAGCACTATTATATCTCACTGCTACTAGGTATAAAGATGCAAGAGAAAAGATGAAAATATTGAATTAAACACAATAATGAGAATGATTTCAAAACTGTAGCATCCTAACATCTATTACATCTTCAATTACTACTAGGTATAAAGATGCAAGAGAAAAAGATGAAAAGTTATTGTTGAGTTAAAAATTACTGGTTAATGAGAATGATTTCAGAAACTCAGACATCCTAAGACTATTATATCCTACTACTACTAGGCATAAAGATGCAAGAGAAAACATGAAAATATTGAATTAAAAATTAATAATAGTTTAGGAATGATTTCAGAAACTCAGACATCCTAAGACTATTATATCTCACTACTACTAGGTATAAAGATGCAAGAGAAAAGATTAAAATATTGAGTTAAAAATAATAATAATGAGAATGATTTCTAGAAAACTCTGATATCCCTACAGAACAAAACAGTATCCCTCATCACAACAGGTATAAATATAAGAGAAAAAGATAAAAATATTGAATTAAAAAATCAATAATAATGAGAATGATTTCAGAAACTCAGACATCCTAAGACTATTATATCCTCACTACTACTAGGTATAAAGATGCAAGAGAAAGATGAAAATGTTTGTTAAAAATTACTGTCAACAATGAGAATGATTTCAGAACTCAGACATCCCAAGACTTATTATATCTCACTGCTAATATGTGGAAGATGGAGAAAAAGATATTGAAATATTGAATTAAACAACAGAACAGTAGGGATTTCAGAACTCAGACAATTCAAATATCATTAAAGATTTCTGTACTACAACAGTAAAAAGATGCAAGAGAAAGATGAAAATATTGGAATTAAAAATTAATAATAATGAGAATGATTGCTTGTAAAATCGTATCCCCCAAGATCAATATTCCTCACTACTACTAGGTACAAAGATGCAAGAGAAAAAGATTAAAATATTGTGTTAAAAATTAATAATAATGAGAATGATTTCAGAAACTCAGACATCCTAAGACTATTATATCCTCTACTACTACTAGGTATAAAGATGCAAGAGAAAAAGATGAAAATATTGAGTTAAAAATTAATAATAATGAGAATGATTTCAGAAACTCAGACATCCTAAGACTATTATATCCTCTACTACTACTAGGTATAAAGATGCAAGAGAAAAAGAGAAAAAAATTGAGTTAAAAAATTAATAATAATGAGAATGATTTAAAAAACTCAGACAACCTAAGATTATTATATCTTCTACTAATACTAGTAGTAGCATCCTTTCTTTTAAACACTTTGTATTAAACGATAGAGACAACTTAGTCTTGCTGATTTTCTTTTGCATTTTCTCATATTTTCTCATATTTTCTATTTTTCAAATATTGTCCATATGTTAACCGTGTACTTTCGAATGTCATCGTTCATCATCAGGTTTAACTTCCTTTGAATTTTAAAAAATTTTCTTAACATTTATTTAGTTCTTCAAAATGTAGTAACACATTTTTGCTGCAAGGCAATTATTGATGCTTAAAATTGTAAAAATGTAAAATTTGACGCTGATGATGAACGATGACGTCCGAGAGTACTCGGTTAACATATAGACAATATTTGTATAAATATAATTTGGAAATAAAAAGCCTCATTAGAAAATATGAGAAAACACAAAAGAAAATCTGACAGACTAAGTTGTCTCTATCGTCTAATGATTTTATTATAAAAATAAATTGAAAATCAGAAGAAATGGATTAGCAATCATCAGGAATTAATGCAATAATTGTTGATATTATATGGCTATGATATGTATAATATAAATGTGTTGCTAATCATTTTACTATAAAAATGTATTGAAAACCACAAGGTATTGGCAATGGTCAGGAATACATAAAGAATATGGCTATAATAATATAATAATATATTTCATGCAACTTGAACAAAGAAAAAGTAATTTTCTGTTTGTCCAGATGGACAGGAAAGAATTATACATTCAGTAAGAATCAAGAATTACTTTGAGATGCTCACATTCTTTTGTACAAAGAAAGTAGATTAATTTCTTGTCAGTCTTTGTTGCAGGCCGTTTATTTAACAGGAAGCATTTTTTAACTTCCTTCTCTCTATTCAATAAGAAGCCATTGGGAGTTGAAGAACAGAAGAAGATTTAATGAACTCACCAGTAAATTATGGCTGACAAAATTCTTGCAAGAACAAGACTTTCAAAATCATGTCGACAAAGGTCACCGAGTTGACTAAGTCCTCCTTTCTAACCTGGAATCACGTCTTCCTTATGGACCCTTTTCATAGAAAAGGCAAAAGGGGACTGAACTTTCATGTAATAACAGTCCTCCTATATGACATTAAATCCTCACAGATTTTTTTTTTTTAATTGTGTCACCCCAAGCAAGGCATTCCACTGCCACTATAGCGCAGGGGGTTACATAGAGGGATTGGGTATAGGAAATGTCAGAAGGAGGGTGATAGACGACTTAGGATGTACATAGAGCGAGAGTTGGAGAGAGTGGGTGTGAGTTAGTGTGTTAGGAGGTGTCTATTGACCTTACATTTAAACTCCTGGAGGTTGTAGCCATCGGGGAAGCAAGCATGCGGTAGGGAATTCCACAGGCGGGAAGTGCGAGGAAAGAAGCTGTTGGATAGAAATTGCGGTTACATTTCATCGGTTTCACTGTAAAAGGGTAGGACCTAGTTGCCAATCTAGTATCTCGTGCAAATTCACATCTGGGGGGCACCAGTGATTTAAGTTCGTCAGAGCAGAAGCCATGAAAGTATTTATAGAAGAGGCACAGGGAAGCCACATCATGCCGGTGAGAGAGATACTGCAGGCGGTCAGCCAAGTCGGTATCAATCACATTACAGATTCTTCGCTGTATTTTGTCAAGAACGCCGAGGAGAATAGAAGGAGCACCCGACCAGATGTGGCAGCAGTACTCAATACACGGGCGGATAGTGGATTTATATAATTGCAGGATAGATTCAGGCGGAAAGAATTTCCGGGCCCTGCACAGAGAGCCGACTTTCATAGCTGCGGATTTAGCAATGGATTCGACGTAGTCATTCCACTTGAGGTCCGCTGAGAGTGTCAGACCAAGCAGGCGTAGTGATTTACTCTCTGGGAGGAAAGCCTGTTCCATGCTAATGATGAAGAAGAGACTCAAGGCAACAAATATGTGTTTCTACAAAAAGATGCTAACAATACTAATAGAAAATAACTGAAACCTCTTGCATTGCTAAATGTCTACAACAATAAGTTCAGACCAAAATATAAAGTACTACTATCAGGGTTGAAGCTACCCAAGCCTCTCTGACCATAGTTCAAAAGTATTCACCCAGCCTTGTGGGTGATTAGTTTGAGTTTGAGCTTTGTTTAACGACATATCAACCTCTGTGGGTTATTTAATGCCAAAAAAGAAGAGTTTTAAGATATTTTTTTTAAATGTTTGGTTATAGTGAGAAGGTAGATTTAGTCAGATTTTGATTAAATTGTTTTATTATTAATATTATTTTTTTTTATTTTAGAAAACTGAAGATGTCTTCCAGTTTTGTATTGAAAAATGTATTGCTGGTAATAATTTTTTTCTTTCAAAAATGTATTGCTGGAAATATTTTTCCTTCAGAAATGTATATATTTCCAGAAAAGTCTATTTTTATGTATATATTTCTATAAAAGTCTATGTTTATACTTTCATAGTGTTTTGACCCCAGTTTGGGGTTAACTATTTGCCCATAGCTGGGACCCTAACAGGTGTTATCAATCTGGGTCAAGGTGGACCTGGGAACTAAATCAATTAAGAGGTGGTTCCATGCTCATCACAACCTCCCGGTCAGAGGCCTTGCTGCCAGATGCAGTTTGTTGTTATACCCAG
Source organism: Ascarosepion bandense (assembly GCA_037127315.1). Classification (NCBI taxonomy): domain Eukaryota; kingdom Metazoa; phylum Mollusca; class Cephalopoda; order Sepiida; family Sepiidae; genus Ascarosepion; species Ascarosepion bandense. The sequence continues at coordinate 520,752 of JBBBDQ010001147.1, forward strand.
GACTGTTGGTGATTAGTGTAGGGTTTCTGCAGTGGAAAAATGGTAAAAGCAGAAGAGATACAAAAGAGAACAAGAAGACATTTATTGTGTTAAAGTGAACCAAGAAAGACACTGAAATTGATTCACTCACAAATGAAAACAAACTACATATAGCACTCGTAACTCAATGAGAAAATAATGACATAAGACGTTAACATTCTACACTACTGTGAATAGAAAGTTGGGCAGGAAACCCCGTCAATACTAGAATGAATGATAACAGCTACTAAATTTGAGAAAGCTGTTTTCCTGAAAAATTGTTTTGAGAGAAAGATTTTATAAATTTCTACTGAAAACAGTACTGGTGGCTCAGTCAATAAATGCCAAATGTTTCCTTGGAGGGAAACAGCTGATATTACCATTACTAACCACATTCTGAAAAGTCATAGCATACAGAGACCAAATAAGAACTACTAACCTTTCAGTTTGACTTCTGATTCTTTTTTTTTTATTCAAAATTTGGGAGTTGAGAATCTTGTATGAAAAATTTTAAATATAGAATTAGAGACATTTATTGATTCCCTGTTTTATAAACTGTTCCTCAAAGAAAATAAATTTGTATTGATTACAAAGTCAAAACAACTGATGCATACTTTTCATCATTGATTTCGGTTCAGTTGAGCTTTCTTCAAGATTCATTGTCAAACTGCGGTATTATAGAACCAAACAATTGATTTTTTTTTAAAATACACACACAACTTAAAATTACTGGAGGTAAAAAAACATTCATTATTTAAATCAATATAACTTTCTTAGTTTCTAATTCTGAAAAAAAAAAATCTAGCAAGTCATAAGTTATTTCTTTTTTTAAGGATTCATTTTTGGGGATTTGAACTCATTCGGGGGAAAAATATCAATGGAAGATTTATTATAGTCTGTCTTAGTTCATCAATGTGCATGGGTGGTGCAGTGGATATAGGCTTAAAATGAGAAATCGGGGAGCCGATTTCAAATTCCAGTTGAATTCATTGCATTCACTTACGAGTAAATACCTTTGGGAAAGGTATTAATCCGTCTTTTCCCTCCAGTTATGGGTTAAATAACAGGACAGATTGGGTCCTATAGCCTTAGCTGGCAACCAGTCTACCGCAGAAAGCAATGGCAACCTACTGCGGGATAATCTTCTGCCCAGTCTGTCATGTCTCTTTTGAGACATGATCGCCCAAAGCGTGTATCACGTATGGTACTTAACTGACTGACTGTAATAGTTGAAAACATCATTAAGGCTTCTACTGGGCATCAAGTGGGGGATGAGTTTTATATTGTTATAAAGTAATAAAGTGATCCCCCACTAATTATTACTTAATAATATAATACATCACTTCCCTGTTTAGCTATGAATCAAATAACTGGACAGATTGGATTCTATAGCCTAGGTTGGCAACCTGTCTACCGCAGAAAGCAATGGCAACCTACTGCGGGATAATCTTCTTCCCAGTCAGTCATGTCTCTTTTGAGACATGATCGCCCAAGCGTGTATCACATATAGCACTTAACTGACTGACTGAATGCTGTTTATGTGAGAATGTGCGTTATGGTGCAGTGGATATTGGCTCGGAACAAGAAATTGGAAAGCCGAGTTCGAATTCCAATTGAATTCCTTGTACTCACTTGGGCACAAATACCGTTGAGTAAGATATTATAACGTCTCTTCTCTCCAGTTATGGGTTAAATAACAGGACAGATTGGGTTCTATAGCCTAGGCTGGCAACCTGTCTACCGCAGAAAGCAATGGCAACCTACTGCAGGATAATCTTCTTCCCAGTCAGTCATGTCTCTTTTGAGACATGATCGCCCAAGCGTGTATCACGTATGGCACTTAACTGACTGAATTCATCAATCTTCCATTTTAGGTGTATGGTTAGGTCTTGAAGACTACCACAATGCATTTAGTAAAATAAAGAAAGATAAAGAAGGTGTTGGGTATTACCTATTTATTATTCATTAATATTTCGAGATCAAAATCTCATCTTCAGAATGGTAGGAGAGGTTGTTTTCGCGTTTGTCTGTGAACCGAAATATGAAACAAGCTCTCCTACCATTCTGAAGATGAGATTTTGATCTTGAAATATTAATAAATAATAAATAGGTAATATCCAACAACTTTTTTACTTTCCTTTATTTTACTTAATGCATTGTGACAACCTTCAAGACCTAACCATATACCTTATATACACAATGCTTCAAGCAAATTACAAAACTTTCCCATCTACCATTTTGTTTTTTATCATTTCACATCCAAGAAATGTAACAATGCTACTCAGGCACAAAGTTACTGAGAGTGAAAGAGAATGTAGAGACTTCAGTGAAGAGAAAGGACAATAAAAGAACAGAATCAGGAAAACAGAAGATAGCAATTAGCATTGCATTTATATTTATGAAAGTTGTAGTTGGTAGGGAAGCAAAAAGTAAGAAGGGGTTTTCAAAGACCATAAGTGCAAGCTTTCCTTGTCAAAACATGGTATTATACTACAAAACAAGTGTTTTTTTTTGTTTTTTTTTTAAATACACACACAACTAAAAATTATTTCAGGTAAAAAGGCTTTCATTATTCAAACTGATATATTTTTAGTTTCCAATTCCAAAAATAAAAATCCAGCAATAAGTGAAAAGTTTTTGTCAAATTTGGGAAAGACACTAATAGGACATTTATTATCTTCTTCTTCTTCTTCTTCTTCTTCTATGTACAGTGTCCCTTCAGAACGTAGGTGATCATGGCCTTCCTCATCTCCCTATCCCTAGTTCAGTCCCCTATCCCTCCTGTTCAGTCAGTTAAGTGCCATGATCACCGCACTTGGGTGATCATGTCTCGAAAGAGACATAACTGACTAAGCAGAAGATTATCCCGCAGTAGGTTGCCATTGCTTTCTGTGGTAGACTGGTTGCCAATCAAAGCTATTGAACCCAACCTGTCCTGATATTTGACCCATAGCTGGAGGGAAAAGATGGATTAATACCTTTCCCAAGGCTATTTGTGTGTATATGATTCCAACAAATTCAACTGGAATTCGAACTCAGCTCTCCGATTTCTCATTCAAAGTCGACATCCACTGGACCACAATGCACATCCTCTGTTACCCCACCTAAAGCCTACTTTACTATCCATTTGATCATGCCCATAAATGTATTAACCTTTGCTTTCTCCTGTCTTTCTTTCCCTCTATCTGACCTGTGAGTATCAGATTCTCCAAGCCTGCCTTCCTCATAGCATGTCCCAGGAACTTCAGCTGTCTTATCCTGATGTTAAGTATCAATTTCCTTCTTGTTTCCATCTTCTCCAAAATCTCATCGATGCTCACATTTTCTGTTCATGGTATCTTCAGCATCCTTCTGTAGAAACATATTTTGGTTGCTTTAAGTCTCTCCTTCATCTTTGAGGAGATTTTCCATAATTCACTGCCATACTGAGTCTGTCATAATTCACCAATACAAAACAGCTCCCATCCATTTTGTTTATCATTTCACATTCACGCAACATGATAATGATACTCAGACACAAGGAATTATTGAGATTGAAAGAAAATGTATAGACTTTAGTGAGGAGAAAAAACAATAAAAGAAGAGAATCAGCAAAACAAAAGATAGCAATTAATGTTGCATTTAGATTTTGGAAGGCTGTATTTGGCAAGAAAGCAAAAAATCTTAATGTTTTTTGTACATTGTTTGGTCTGTTGTCCTCATCTTTGTTGCCATATTCACCTTCAATGTCTGTCTATGTTTCTGAGATGAGCTACTGTAATTATTTACACTATTTACATTGTTCGGACTGTTGTCCTCATCTTTGTTGCCATATTCACCTTCAATATCTGTCTATATTTCTGAGATGAGGTATTGTAATTATTTACACTATTTACATTGTTCGGACTGTTGTCCTCATCAATGTTGCCATATTCACCTTCAATATCTGTCTATACTTCTGAGATGAGGCATTGTAATTATTTACACTATTTACATTGTTCGGACTGTTATCGTCATCTTTGTTGCCATATTCACCTTCAATATCTGTCTATATTTCTGAGATGAGGTATTGTAATTATTTACACTATTTACATTGTTCGGACTGTTGTCCTCATCTTTGTTGCCATATTCACCTTCAATATCTGTCTATACTTCTGAGATGAGGCATTGTAATTATTTACACTATTTACATTGTTCGGACTGTTGTCCTCATCTTTGTTGCCATATTCACCTTCAATATCTCTCTATATTTCTGAGATGAGGTATTGTAATTATTTACACTATTTACATTGTTCGGACTGTTGTCCTCATCAATGTTGCCATATTCACCTTCAATATCTGTCTATACTTCTGAGATCAGGCATTGTAATTATTTACACTATTTACATTGTTCGGACTGTTGTCCTCATCTTTGTTGCCATATACACCTTCAATATCTGTCTATATTTCTGAGATGAGGTATTGTAATTATTTACACTATTTACATTGTTCGGACTGTTGTCCTCATCAATGTTGCCATATTCACCTTCAATATCTGTCTATACTTCTGAGATGAGGCATTGTAATTATTTACACTATTTATATTGTTCGGACTGTTGTCCTCATTTTTGTTGCCATATTCACCTTTAATAACTGTCTATATTTCTGAGATGAGGTATTGTAATTATTTACACTATTTATATTGTTCAGACTGTTGTCCTCATCTTTGTTGCCATATTCACCTTCAATATCTGTCTATATTTCTGAGATGAGGCATTGTACTTATTTACACTATTTACATTGTTCGGACTGTTGTCCTCATCTTTGTTGCCATATTCACCTTTAATATCTGTCTATATTTCTGAGATGAGGCATTGTAATTATTTACACTATTTACATTGTTAAAACTGTTGTCCTCATCTTTGCTGCCATATTCACCTTCAATATCTGTCTATATTTTTTAGATTAGGTATTGTAATTATTTACACTATTTACATTGTTTGGACTGTTGTCCTCATCTTTGTTGCCATATTCACCATCAATATCTGTCTATATTTCTGAGATCAGGTATTGTAATTATTTACACTATTTACATTGTTCGGGCTGTTGTCCTCATCTTTGTTGCCATATTCACCTTCAATATCTGTCTATATTTCTGAAATGAGGTATTGTAATTATTTACACTATTTACATTGTTCGAACTGTTGTCCTCATCTTTGTTGCCATATTCACCTTCAATATCTGTCTATATTTCTGAAATGAGGTATTGTAATTATTTACACCATTTACAATGTTTGGACTGTTGTCCTCATCTTTGTTGACATATTCACCTTCAATATCTGTCTATATTTCTGAGATCAGGTATTGTAATTATTTATACTATGTACATTGTTCGGACTGCTGTCCTCATCTTTGTTGCTATATTCACCTTCAATATCTCTCTATATTTCTGAAATGAGGTATTGTAATTATTTACACCATTTACAATGTTTGGACTGTTGTCCTCATCTTTGTTGCCATATTCACCTTCAATATCTGTCTATATTTCTGAGATCAGGTATTGTAATTATTTATACTATGTACATTGTTCGGACTGCTGTCCTCATCTTTGTTGCCATATTCACCTTCAATATCTCTCTATATTTCTGAAATGAGGTATTGTAATTATTTACACCATTTACAATGTTTGGACTGTTGTCCTCATCTTTGTTGCCATATTCACCTTCAATATCTGTCTATATTTCACAGGATCCATTTATTGTAATTATTTACACTATTTACATTGTTCGGACTATTGTCCTCATCTTTGTTGCCATATTCACCTTCAATATCTGTCTATATTTCTGAGATCAGGTATTGTAATTATTTATACTATGTACATTGTTCGGACTGTTGTCCTCATCTTTGTTGCCATATTCACTTTCAATATCTCTCTATATTTCTGAAATGAGGTATTGTAATTATTTACACCATTTACAATGTTTGGACTGTTGTCCTCATCTTTGTTGCCATATTCACCTTCAATATCTGTCTATATTTCTGAAATGAGGTATTGTAATTATTTACACTATTTACATTGTTCGGACTATTGTCCTCATCTTTGTTGCCATATTCACCTTCAATATCTCTCTATATTTCTGAGATCAGGTATTGTAATTATTTATACTATGTACATTGTTCGGACTGCTGTCCTCATCTTTGTTGCCATATTCACCTTCAATATCTGTCTATATTTCTGAGATCAGGTATTGTAATTATTTATACTATGTACATTGTTCGGACTGCTGTCCTCATCTTTGTTGCCATATTCACCTTCAATATCTCTCTATATTTCTGAAATGAGGTATTGTAATTATTTACACCATTTACAATGTTTGGACTGTTGTCCTCATCTTTGTTGCCATATTCACCTTCAACCTCTTTGTCTACATTTCCAAGATCAATTATTGTAGATGCTTCTACTACCTGTACATTGTTCGGACTGCTGTCCTCATCTTTGTTGCCATATTCACCTTCAATATCTCTATATTTCTGAAATGAGGTATTGTAATTATTTACACCATTTGCAATGTTTGGACTGTTGTCCTCATCTTTGTTGACATATTCACCTTCAATATCTGTCTATATTTCTGAGATCAGGTATTGTAAGTCTAATACCCACTATTCCCACATTGTTCGGACTATTGTCCTCATCTTTGTGCCATATTCACCTTCAATATCTGTCTATATTTCTGAGATCAGGTATTGTAATTATTTATACTATGTACATTGTTCGGACTGCTGTCCTCATCTTTGTTGCCATATTCACCTTCAATATCTCTCTATATTTCTGAAATGAGGTATTGTAATTATTTACACCATTTACAATGTTTGGACTGTTGTCCTCATCTTTGTTGCCATATTCACCTTCAATATCTGTCTATATTTCTGAGATCAGGTATTGTAATTATTTATACTATGTACATTGTTCGGACTGCTGTCCTCATCTTTGTTGCCATATTCACCTTCAATATCTCTCTATATTTCTGAAATGAGGTATTGTAATTATTTACACCATTTACAATGTTTGGACTGTTGTCCTCATCTTTGTTGCCATATTCACCTTCAATATCTGTCTATATTTCTGAGATCAGGTATTGTAATTATTTATACTATGTACATTGTTCGGACTGCTGTCCTCATCTTTGTTGCCATATTCACCTTCAATATCTCTATATTTCTGAAATGAGGTATTGTAATTATTTACACCATTTACAATGTTTGGACTGTTGTCCTCATCTTTGTTGACATATTCACCTTCAATATCTGTCTATATTTCTGAGATCAGGTATTGTAATTATTTACACTATTTACATTGTTCGGACTATTGTCCTCATCTTTGTTGCCATATTCACCTTCAATATCTGTCTATATTTCTGAGATCAGGTATTGTAATTATTTATACTATGTACATTGTTCGGACTGCTGTCCTCATCTTTGTTGCCATATTCACCTTCAATATCTCTCTATATTTCTGAAATGAGGTATTGTAATTATTTACACCATTTACAATGTTTGGACTGTTGTCCTCATCTTTGTTGCCATATTCACCTTCAATATCTGTCTATATTTCTGAGATGAGGTATTGTAATTATTTATACTATGTACATTGTTCGGACTGCTGTCCTCATCTTTGTTGCCATATTCACCTTCAATATCTGTCTATATTTCTGAGATCAGGTATTGTAATTATTTATACTATGTACATTGTTCGGACTGCTGTCCTCATCTTTGTTGCCATATTCACCTTCAATATCTCTCTATATTTCTGAAATGAGGTATTGTAATTATTTACACCATTTACAATGTTTGGACTGTTGTCCTCATCTTTGTTGCCATATTCACCTTCAATATCTGTCTATATTTCTGAGATCAGGTATTGTAATTATTTATACTACGTACATTGTTCGGACTGCTGTCCTCATCTTTGTTGACATATTCACCTTCAATATCTCTCTATATTTCTGAAATGAGGTATTGTAATTATTTACACCATTTACAATGTTTGGACTGTTGTCCTCATCTTTGTTGCCATATTCACCTTCAATATCTGTCTATATTTCTGAGATCAGGTATTGTAATTATTTATACTATGTACATTGTTCGGACTGCTGTCCTCATCTTTGTTGCCATATTCACCTTCAATATCTGTCTATATTTCTGAGATCAGGTATTGTAATTATTTATACCATGTACATTGTTCGGACTGCTGTCCTCATCTTTGTTGCCATATTCACCTTCAATATCTGTCTATATTTCTGAGATCAGGTATTGTAATTATTTATACCATGTACATTGTTCGGACTGCTGTCCTCATCTTTGTTGCCATATTCACCTTCAATATCTGTCTATATTTCTGAGATCAGGTATTGTAATTATTTATACTATGTACATTGTTCGGACTGCTGTCCTCATCTTTGTTGACATATTCACCTTCAATATCTGTCTATATTTCTGAAATGAGGTATTGTAATTATTTACACCATTTACAATGTTTGGACTGTTGTCCTCATCTTTGTTGCCATATTCACCTTCAATATCTGTCTATATTTCTGAGATCAGGTATTGTAATTATTTATACTATGTACATTGTTCGGACTGCTGTCCTCATCTTTGTTGCCATATTCACCTTCAATATCTCTCTATATTTCTGAAATGAGGTATTGTAATTATTTACACCATTTACAATGTTTGGACTGTTGTCCTCATCTTTGTTGCCATATTCACCTTCAATATCTGTCTATATTTCTGAGATGAGGTATCGTAATTATTTACACTATTTACATTGTTCAGACTGTTATCCTCATTTTTGTCGCCATATTCGCCTTCAATATCTTTCTATATTTCTGAGATGAGGTATTGTAATTATTTACACTATTTACATCATTTGGACTGCTGTCCTCATCTTTGTTGTTACCCATGTCTTGAAGAGATGCCGCACACAGAAGAAGAAACATGATCTTAGTTAAATAACAAGTGGTATTTGTATGAAAAAGCTCTTTTAAAAATACATAAAATAGAAAAGGAACATACAAATGATATTCCCTGATGATGAATGATGATGTTTGTAAGTACTAGGACAACTTTTGGACAATTTTTATACAAATATAATCCAGAAATAAAATGTCTAATCAGAAAATATGAAAAAATTCAAAAGAAAATATATATGACTACATTGTCGCTATCGTTTAACACAACTTGTTTAAAAGAAAAGATGCTGCCAAAATATACATTTATATATTTAATATATATATATATATATATATATATATATATATATATATATATACCTGTAAAACTGGAGAAGATAATCCCAAAAATTTATCTAATTAATATAGAATATCAAATTATTGTGCGCTTAAATGGCCTCTTATAGTTGTGTGTTTCTGTGCATTTGTTTTATGTGTAGTTATATCTGTTCACTTTTTTCTTTTATATTTATTGTTTTTCCTTTAAGATTTTTTGTATGTGTGTGGGTTGGTGTATGTGTTCTTTAGTTTTTGTGACATTTCTGGTATGGTGCTGCTCCAATGTTAAACTGTATACACCTCTACCCTTCGCATAACCTCAGTATTTCCTCTCTGTGTTAATATTTTTTTTTAAGATTCTGTGTTATATTGAATGATTTGATTTTTCAGGTCTGATGAAGCAGCTTGCATTTTTACAACTGCTGAAATAAATTCTGAATTTACAAAAGCTTAATTATATGTTGAGATTTCTTTTCTATCTCTCTCTCTCTCTCTCTCTATATATATATATATATATATATATAGTATATCGAGGCAGCAAGTAATTTTCTAAACATATGCTGTTAAATATAAGAGACAATGAATGTCTATTATGTTTAATCATGAGCCGTTCTAAACGTCGTATTTTTGCTTTAATTTCAGTTGAAATTCAGTTTAAGAACTGCGTTTATTATTTTTGGTAACTATTGCCGTTGCCAAGCGGAGTTTTATGTCAACACAAAATAAAATTGTCGGTGATGGTGGATTTTATAATATTTCAGTTTAAACAACCTCACTGAAGATGGCTCATGTGAGCCGAAAGCTTAGAAGAAAACCAATAAATAATTATCCAAATGTTGGAGAATTTTTGTCTTTATTTTCAACTGAAATTAAAGCAAAAATACGACGTTTAGAACGGCTCATGATTAAACATAATAGATATTCATTGTCTCTTATATTTAACAGCGTATGTTTAGAAAATATATATATATATATATATATATATATATATATATATAAATAAATAATATAAAATAAATTTTTATTAGTAAACCACTGAAGAAAAAACAACAATCTTCTCACTAAGCATCATCACAACTCAACACTATATATATATATATATATATATATATATATATACGTGAAAGTATTTGTAGAAGAGATAGAGGGAAACCACACTACATTGATGTGAAAGTGATTGGAGTTGGGCTACCAGGTCAAGGTCAATTACATTGCAGATTCTTCGTTGGATTTTGTCAAGAAGCCCCAGATGAGTATACAGGGGTACACGACCAGATGTGACAGCAGTATTCAATGCATGGGCAGATGGCAGATTTATACATGTGCAAGATGGATCCAGATGAGAAAAACTTCCTGGCCCTACACAGTGAACTGACCTTCCTAGATACAGATTTAGCTATGGATTCAATGTAATCATTCTACTCGGGGTCGTCTGATCAAATTATGCCAATAAGGCACAGTGTTTTACTTTCAGAATGACTAGCCTAGGAGTGATTCTCTATAGTGCTTAAATGACAGCCGTTTCTTACCCCAGTCCACCACAGATTGGAGGTCTTTTTCAAAATCAGCAGCAAGTTTAACTTTGTTAGTCTAGGCAGATTTTTAACAAGGTTGAAGTAAATGGTCATGTTGTTGGCGTATATGCCTACTTGGGATCTGACTACATCAGGAAGATTATTCATGAAGATCAGAAAAAGCGTAGGACCTAGAATAGAGCCTTGAGGGACACCTGAATACGTATGATTGTATCTGAAAGCATGCCTGGTTAATACTTCCTTCATTACATGATTTGAAAGGAATGAATGGATTAGATCAAACAATCGTTCAGTTATACCATAGCTCCGTAGCTTGTGCAGAAGGCCAGAATGCTTTATTCTGTCAAACACTTTAGAAATATCTAAGGCAACAACACAAACATTGCCATTCTTATCAAGAGCCTGGTATATATATACTCAGTGATGGTCATTAGCATATCAACAGTAGGCCTGGTGAAGCGAAAAAAATACTGTTTATCAGAGAAGAGGCCATGGGCTGTGAGATGTTGTACCACTTCAGCATGGACAATAGCCTCGAACACTTTGCCAAAACTCAGTAGGAGGCTGATAGGGCAATAATTAGAGGGGTCTGAGGGTTCTCCACAGTTCTTAAATACAGGAATCACAGAGGAGGACTTCTAGCAGGTAGGGAAGCAAGAAGCAGAGAGGCAGTAGTTGTAGAGTTTGGAGAGGTCAGATTAGAGTTCAGGGGCACAATGATTGGTATTCTATCACCTCCAGTCAACCTATGGGGGTCAAGCTTTGAAATTATGTTAGAGTCTAGCAAATGGGTAATGTGAATGACACTCAGTTGAGCCTCAGTTCTAGGTAGGAAATCAGGTATGGAAAAACCCCAGATGAATCATATGCTGAGTTGGTGAAGAATCTGTGAGCAAAGTGTTTGGCCTTATCTGCTGAAGATGTGAGGACCTCAAATTTCTTGATTAAAGTGGGAAATGAGGACTTGCTGTTGTTTAAGACATTTTTAAAAAGCCACCAGTAGTATTTGGAGCCAAACTACTAGGATGCTATATGCTGCTTCATTTTTTCAGTAAACAATGGCTTAGCATCATTTAGGATCCTGTTGCACTCATTACGAGCAGAGGTAAAAAGGCACCTATTATGGTCAGACGCGTGGCACTGATAAAGCCGGAAGAAGTGAAAAGGGGAAAGTAACCAGTGATATAGAAATCAGAGGTAGAACTAGAAGAGTCAAGGTTAATTTCACAGAGAGCTAAGATGTCAGGTGAGTTTACTTGGAGGAAGGCTTCACCGCTGCAAAAGTTGGTATGGATACCGCAGACGTTCGAGAGAGAGAGAGAGAGAGAGAGAGAGAGAGAGAGAGAGAGAGAGAGAGAGAGAGTAGAGAATGGCAAACCATAGAGATGTAGAGGGTAATCCAAAAGATTTTATGCAATTAATATAAATTATCAATTAGATAAAAATAGAGAGCTCAATAGATATTATCCAGAGCAAATATATTGAGAGGAAAACTCAACATATAATTAAACAGTTATAAACCCAGAATTTATTTCAGCTATGTAAAGGAAAATCCTGACAATTGATTTTCAGTTACATTGCTGAAATGTGTGTGTGTGTGTGTGTGTATTGTTTCTAAAGAGTTAATTTGGTAATTATTTTGATATTTTTAAGATTGAATAAATTTTTTTGGACAGTAAATATTAAGGCATTAGTAGATAGTATTAATCTTAGTAGAAAACTGGAAAAGATCAGAATAAGAATAAGTAGACACAATATGATGCCTATATTATTCAATAAAACATGTTTGAATGAAGATATGCTGCCTATATATATACTAGCAGTATAGCCTGGCATTGCTCGGGTGTAATGAAAGCTTTAAAACTAATCCATGGTCCTGGAGCTCAGACTCTTTGGACATTGGCATGAAAGACTAAAAAGCAATAGTTGTTTCCAGTTAAAGCGAAACCATAGACCGAAAGAAAAAGTGAATGGATGTAAGTCAAATTTTGATTTTCTGGTATTGATATCAAATAAGTTTTTTATGTAGTAAACTGAATTTTGAAGGCTAAATAAGTCCTCTGAGTAAATGGTATCATGGCTGAGACTAAGAACTACAATTATACCTACTTAGAGCCAAACCTGAAGCAAAAACTAAAATAAAAGGGCTGAAAAAAATACAGACATACAGGCAGATAAACAGACACACACATCTTGCCTTTTATATATATATATATATATATATTATTGATTTTCTGCACTATTGTAAGAACTGCAACCTTGAAACTTCTGAATCTCGTTTCTTATGTCTTTGTCTATGAGTGTATCAAATTTGATTAAAATCGAACCACTCCTTCTATAACCTGATTTTTTTTATTATTGATTTTCTATGTTTATTGGGGGTACCTCGACACAAAACCTAGTTAAGAACATTCGCAGACGCTTATAGTACAACTGTGTAAATTTTCAAGAAAATTGGTTCAGCCGTTTTGGAGTCTATAGGTAACGGACACAAATACACACACAGACACACACGCACACACACAAAGTTCCATTTATAATATAAGTTTAGATATATATTTATTTATTGTAAATTATACTTTAAAACATGTACAAACAATTAGGTCGGTGCAAAAGTTTTTGCTGGTTTATGAAAGGGGCATTTTAATTAATGTAATTTATTTTATGCATATTGTTATTACTTAAACATATCACCATGATTAATTTATAACTTTTTCTGTCAAACTATTAAAGCATCGTTTACATTTTTCTGCAATATTCTTTACCCTGTTCTTTCCATCTAAAGAACACATTAAGCATGCTCTACTCTATGAGTTTCACAGAGGTTCCAATGCAAATGTTTCTTGTTGCAAATCTTAGCTTTCACAACATCTTCGGACACCATTTTTGGGTCGGCTTGTCACAGGTGATGAGAAGTGAATTCTCTACCATAACGTTAAACATCAGTGATCATGGATAAATTGAGGAGAAAGACGAGTTCAGCAACTGAGAGCAAGACCCCATCCCCAAAAAAATTATGTTGGGCAGATGGAATCAAGTTATAGAGAGCATAAGTTGTTTTTGTTCTGATTAAAGATTTTCAAAATCACATAGTTTTTCTTTTTCAGGATGAAATTTTAAATTGGCAAAAACTTTTGCATTGACCTGATACAATCTACTACAAAATTGTACATTTTGTTTTGACATTGAAAGAACAATGTCTCATCAGGTAGTTAATAATGATAGTAACCCATATTTGTATATATATATATATATATATATATATATATATATATAAAACCCTATACTGTATAATTTTATAAGATTTGGAATCATGCTCTCAACCTCTAATCATGACCTTCAAATACACAGAATGGTAGAAATAATATTTGCGGAATTAAAAATAAATTGATTGTGGCATGTGCACTTACTTTATAGAGACAGATAGAGGGAAAGATAGCTGTTACAGGTATTAATAGATCAGAAGAAATGTACGCATACCCAGACAAGTTCTTTGTGGGTGGAATGGATTTTGTGGTGACTTAATTTAGCTTGGTTAAAACAAGTCAGTCAGAAGAAATGAACAAAACTCTCACATTGCATCATCTACAAATGGTAAAGGCATTTTCAAGCCTGTGATTGGTTGATTTTGTTTAGTGGCATAACAACTTATATGAGTTATTTAATGCCAAGATCTAAATATTTAAAACACAGTTTGATGGTTTTAACTATAGATAAAATATATTGATGGTCATTTTATTATAAAATGTATTGTTGGTCATTTTATTATAAAATGTATTGTTGGTAATTCTGCTTTCAAAATGTATTCTTAGTAATTTTATTATATAATATACATCTTTAGTAATTTTGCTTAGAGGCATATCAACACCTCTATGGGTTATCTAATGCCAAAATCTAGATATCTGGAACAGTTTTATGGCTTCAAGTAAATATACATTGAATGCAATTTTATTGCTTAACTACAGATAAAATAATGGATGTCCGTTGTGGCGCAGTGGATATTGGCTCAGAACGAGAAATCAGGGGAACCGAGTTCGAATTCCAGTTGAATTCCTTGCATCACTTACGCGCAAATACCCTTGGGAAAGGTATTAATCCGTCTCTTCCCTCCAGTTATGGGTTAAATAATAGGACAGATTGGGTTCTATAGCCTTGGTCGGCAACCAGTCTACCGCAGAAAGCAATGGCAACCTACTGTGGGATAATCATATGCCCAGTCAGTCATGTCTCTTTCGAGACATGAACGCCCAAGCATGTATCGCGCATGGCACTTAACTGACTGACTGACAGATAAAATGTATTTTTAGTCATTTTGCTATAAAATGTATTGTTCATAACTCTGCTATTAATATGTATTCTTAATTGGTTGATTTTGTTTAATGGCTTATCAAAACTTCTAAGGGTTATTTAATGCTGAAATCTAACTATTTTGAATACAATTTTATGGTTTCAACTATAGATAAATGTATTGATGGTCATTTTGCTATAAAATGTATTGTTGGTAATTTGGCATTAAAAATGTATTTTAGTAATTTTGCTTAGAGGAATATCAACCTCTATGGGTTATTTAATGCCCAAATCTAAATACTTTGAACACAATTGTATGCCTTCCACTAAAAAGAAAATGTATGATTGGTTTTCTATATTTCTGAGATAAGGTAGCATTTACAGTATTTACATTATTCAGACTATTGTCCTCATCTTTGTTGCCATTTGTACGACGTTTCATCTGTTGTACACTCCGGCCTTCTTCAGGTGCTAGGAATTTTGAACTGAATCCTTTATTACAATCACTGGGGTATATCATTTTCATTCCTTGCGTAAAGCTTTAATTGGAAGTCCTTAAGGACACATGGCTCAGTGGATATAGATGTTGGTTTTTCCTGTGACTTGACCCAAAGAGTTGTGAGTTCAATACCAGGCTACAGTAGTGATGAACAAGTAACTTGCAGGGTTAGAGGAAGATAACTCATGACTTCCAATCGAGGCTTTAGGCAAAGAATGAAGATGATATACCCCACTGATTGTAATAAAAGGTTCGGTTTGAAATTCCTAGCACAGAAGGGTACAATGGCCAAAACAAAGACGAGGACAATAGTCTGAATAATGTAAATACTGTATGATTGGTTGTTTTGCTATGAAAAGTGTAGCTGGTAATTTACTATAAAAAGTATTTTTATACTTTTATTGTGTTTTGCTAACAAGTACTACAACTCCAGGGTTAGGGTGGACATGCATTAACAGCAAATAAGAGATAGTTCCATGCTCTGCAAAATCAAGCATAGAAACTTATGTAAGTGAATTGCATCATGGTGCTCTTTTTCTCACAGATGTTGCCCAACTGACCCTACTATACTGTGCAGTTGACAAAATCATAAACAAACACTGCAAATCTGTGAAATTAAAAATATAATATAACGACAATTTACCCATCGCAAATTATACACAGGGGTGTGATGGGTAGTAAATTGTTGCATATATATATATATATATGCAACATATATATATATATATATATATATATATATAGTCATCCACAGACAGATCTGTTTTGCTGTATCACACAAACACACACATATGTATGTGTGTGTGTGTGTGTGTGTGAGTAGGAGAGTTTTGTAATTTGTTGATCTTGAAATATAAATAAATAATAAATAAGTAATACCCAAAACCTTCTTTACCTTCCTTTATTTTACTAAAAGCATTGTGTACCCTTCAAAACCTATCCATATATATATATATATATATATATATATATATATATATATATATACTACAGGCCATAATTATTAGGCTACCCCAGTGTTTTTAAAAAAATGATGTATTTCATACTACTTTTTAGTATTAATTGCCAAGTGAATAATTGTAAATGAAAATAGAATGGTTCTTTTGTTAATACTGCACAATAACATGTTCATCAAATGAATTTATAAATATTTAATAAATGCCTATATTGAAGTTTCATCAATGAAAGAATGAAGAAAATTTAGAGTGATTTGGACGAGTTCATCTTTGCTTCCCTGCCTTGTAAAATTTTGTAAAATAATAATAACAAAATAACAATTCTATTTTCATTTGAAAATAAATACTAAAAATAGTATGAAATACATCATTTCTTTTAAAAAACTGGGATGGCCCAATAATTATGGCCGGTAGTTTATATATATATATAGCTTCGAAAATATGCACATTCTGTAGCACAGGAGGATGTCGCCAGTCATGTACTTTACTCAGGTCACTGGGCAATTTCAGGTCTTGCAACATCATGCTACCCTCGCTGAGCTGACCCTGTCAGAGCTGATCAGACTCCGACACACCCTCCTGTTCTATGCTATATGACACTGATTTATTTTCTAAGCCGACTTGTGTTTAATACTGGCAGGAAACACATAAGAAGAGTCCATAGCGTTTGGGTAAGTTGGGTTTTTCAAGCAGTTGGAAAAAAATTTTCATTTAATATAATACGAACTTGAGTCTAAAATTACAAGACAATTAATTCCCCCTCCCACCAAAGAAAAAGAGATTACACAAAAACTTAGAACCACGAATATTAACATAAAATACATCAATATGTACATGTATATACATGATACAAAATTGTCGTTCTTAAAGTTAAAATTCCTAAATTACCCAGAATTCCTAAATTATCTGGAGATATATATATATATATATATATATATATATATATATATATATATATATGCGTGTGTGTGTAAAAATATTCTCAGTTATAATCTGAGATTAAGGACAGGATGGTTAAATAAAATAAAGACAAGAGGAAAACTGTATTTTAAATCGCCTATGTGTTTCATCCTGTGATGGACTTTTTCAAGGCAAAAAGATGAAATGAGCTTTATTCTAAATTATGTATCTATAAACAATCAGTGTTGGTAACCACAAAGACACTCTGACTGTTACTAAGTTAAAATTCAGTAAATTTTTTTTAAAATTTAATTAGCGTAGATAGACCCTACTATTGTCCAGTTCATACTCCTCCTTCTTCTTTTGAACATGAATAGAGCTTTATGTCTTGCTTCTTGTTTAGGAAGGGATTCCCTGTTTTTTTCCTCTTCTCTGGTTCTAATGGTATTGCTGTCACAAGCTTTTTGCAGTGTTTGTGGCTGGTAGCAATGTCTCTTCATTCTGAGGGTACCAGATTGGCTGTTTCCTGGTTGCTGCCTCTGACTGGTAATTGGGAGCACAAACTCTTGCACTATCATCAGCTGAATAATATCAGGGTTTCTTGTAGTGCCATATCACGCATGGATGGGTGTCCCTGCAAGTGCTTCCAGTGGGCAACCCCGAGGCCACATTATGCTACAGTCTGTGCCAGTTTCCTTCCTACACATATTGCATATAGTGACCAACTGATGCTACTACTCTAGGCCTCTCATTTGATAAAAATCTCTAACTATGACAACATACAATAAAAAAAATGAAACTAGATAAACAAAAAACACCTAAACCTGTCAACATCTTCTTGAACATACGAGGTATATATATTTTGCAGTGTTGAATCTTTCCTCCAAGTAAACTCACCCAACATCTTAGCCCTCTGTGAAACTAACCTGGACCCTTCTATCCCCTAATCTGAGTTCTATATCCCTGATTACCTTCCCCTCTTTAGTAAGACTCCAATGTCCATATGCATGAACTTGGTGTTTATGTCAGTGAACGTCTCTCTCTAGCTAGGGGGATCTCTCTCTTGAATCTCCAGATCATTCTTACACGTGTTTCTGTCTCTTTCTTCTAAGCTTGGTTAGTTATCTTTTCTTTCTCTACTGCACCCCCTCATTTTCTGACTGTTCTATACTTGACAGAATCTCGAACACTTGACACTGGATTTGTCTGAGGTATCTGTACCCAAATTCTTGCTTGGAACTGAGACTCAACTGAGTAATGTCAACATTTCCCCCTCGATACTTTCTAACATAATTTCAAAGCTAGACCTCCATAAAGTAAGTGCAGGTAATGGAATCTCAATCATTATCCTGAAGAAATATAACTCTGAACTCTCCTCTGTCCACTCCAAACCCTACAACTACTGCCTATCCACTTCCTGCTTTCCTACCTGCTAGAAGTCCTCTGTGGTTCCTGTATTTAAGAATTCTGGTGAACCATTGAGCCTCTCTAATTATTGCTCTATCAGTCTCCTAGCTATTTTTGGCAGTGTTCGAGGCTGTGAGATGCTGACAAACAGTATGGTTTCCACTTCATCAGGTCTACTGATATGCTAACAACCATCACTGAGTATATATAACAGGCTCTCAATAAGAACGACGGTGTTTGAGCTGTTGTCCTAGGTATCTCCAAAGCGTTTGAGAGAGTAAGGCATGCTGGCCTTCTACACAAGCTACAGGGCTATGGTATAACTGGACAATTGTTTGATCTTATCCAGTCATTCCTTTCAAATCGTGTAATGATAGTATTAACCAGGCATGCTTCCAGATACTATCATACAAATGCATGTGTCCCTCAAGGCTCTATTCTAGGTCTTATGTTTTTCAGATCTTCGTCAATGATCTCCCTGATGTAATCAGATCCCAAGTAGGCATCTACACTGATATATACTCTCACCTTGATCAGAAATCTGCTCAAGCTGACAAAACAAACCTTGCTGCTGAGTTGGAAAAGGACCTCCAATCTGTAGTGGACTGGGGTAAGAAATGCCTTGTGAATTTTAATGCTTCCAAAATGAAGCTGCTATCTGTTAATTACCATAGGCAATTGCTCCTACATCACCATTAGTATGAATCGGGTTAGTCTCCTTGAAAGCGAAACACTACGCCTCCTCTATCTAACTCTCTCAGCAGACCACAAGTGGAATGACGACATCGAATCCATAGTTAAATCTGCTGCTAGGAAGGTCGGTCCATTGTGCAGGACCAAGTTTTTCCTGTTTGAATCCATCCTGCACATATATAAATCTACCCTCCACCCATGTACTGAATACTGCTGTCACATTTGGTTGGGTGCCCTTGCTATTCACCTCGAGGTTCTTGACAAAATCCAACAAAGAATCTGCAATGTGATCTATCCTGACTTGATAACACAGCTGCAGTCACTTTCTCACCAGCGTAATGTGGTTTCCCTCTGTCTCTTCTACAAATACTTTCACGGCTTCTGCTCTGACGAGTTAACTCCCTGGTACCTCTCTGCATGAATTTACTTGAGCTGCTAGACTAACAACTAGGTCCCACCCTTTTACAGTGAAACCAATCAAATGTAACTGCAACTTCTACTCTAGAAGCTTCTTTTCTCACTCTTCCCACCTGTTGAAATCCCTTCTGTATACTTGCTTCCCTGAAAGCTACATTCTCCAAGAATTTAAATGTAAGGTCAATTGCCATCTCCCATCTCTCTGACTCGCATCCTTTCCCTCATGTATTTTCCCTGTCCACTCTACTCTCATCAGTTCTATTCACACCAGTGTTCTCATCCTTCTCTTACCCATTCTCTGACACCCCCTATAACTTGTTCCTCTTTCTCATCACTCTCCTCCTATATAACTCGCTGCACACCAGTGGCAGTAAAACTGCCTTGCTTAGGGTAAAATGATTATAAAACAAATATTGGATTAAGACAGGATTTTCAGTTACCTACATTAACAAGATTAAGAAGGATTAAGAAGAATTACAAAACGACAGTGTTCTCATCCTTCTCTTACCCATTCTCTGACACCCCATATAATTTGTTCCTCTTTCTCATCACTCTCCTCCTATATAATCCCCTGCACACCAGTGGCAGTAAAACTGGCCTGCTTTGGGTAAAATGATTATCAAAAAAAATATTAGATTAAGACAGGATTTTCAATTACCTACATTAAGAAGTTTAAGAAGGATTAAGAAGGATTACAAAATGACAGTATTCTCATCCTTCTCTTACCCATTCTCTCACACCCCCTATAACTTGTTCCTCTTTCTCATCACTCTCCTCCTATATAATCCCCTGCACACTAATGGCAGTAAAACTGCTTTACTTAGGATGAAATTATTAAAAAGAAAATTAAAAAAAAATATGATAGAATATGCTTCTGGACAGTTTTATGACAATAAAATATTTGTCTTTAATTCTGAGGTGAAGTACTGCAATCATTTACATCGTTTGAACTGTTGTCCTCATCTTTACTACCATATATATTGACCCAGTTAATAAAAGTGTTGCTTAGATCAAGTGACTTGATCCAAAGAGTTGTGAGTTGCAATAGTGGAGAAGAAAAACTTAATAGGAGATAACTAAGACACTTGGAAGTGACATGACACATGGAATGAGAACAATCTGCTCCAGTGATCGAAATAAAGGGATCTGTTCAAAATTACAATAACCTGAAGAAGGTGTGGCGTATAATGTTTGAAACATTGTGAATATGGCACTAAAGATGATGACAACAACCCGAACAATGTAAATATTGTAAATAAAATATCCACCTAAATTTTGCTATTGTTAAATATTGCAATAATAAAAAAAAATAGAAATATTGGATGTCATTTCAAGAAATAAGGGGGTACAAATGTAGGTTTTGTTAACATCTAACACAGTTTATCCCACAAGTCTGGAAGACCAATTGTCTCCCCATGAACCTGAGAGGGACCGCCAGGGGGACGAGAGGAAGAAGAGAAGGCCACGAAGAGCATTCTTGATTATATTCTTTTGGAGACCAGTCACACACTGTATTTTTTTTTTTTTTTTAATAATCATTTCACCCCGAGCAAGGCGGAAACACCACTGATGTGCAGGGGGTTACATAAATGTAAAAAGATTAATTAGAAAAGAGTGAGGAGTACAAACTAGTTAGAAAGGAACAATAGAACGCTGAGAAAGCAGGTGCGATGACAGATACATAGGTGGAGAGAAAGGGAAGGTTATACAGGGGAGGGGAGAGAGCTAGAGGCCAGTGGTTAGTAGATGAGTATTGACTTTGCATTTAAATTTCTGGAGGTTGTAGCCGTCAGGAAAGCAAGAATACGGGAGTGAGTTCCACAGGCGGGAAGTGCGAGAGAGGAAGCTGCAGGAGTAGAATTGTCGTCTGCATTTGAGTAACCTGATTGTGAATGGGTGGGACCCAGTTGCCAGTCTGGTTGCACGAGTAAACACCTGTTGAAGAGGCATCAGTGACTTAAGCTCATCCGAGCAGAAGCCATGAAAGTATTTATAGAAGAGACAGAGGGAGGCCACATTTCGATGATGGGGAAGTGGCTGCAGTCGAGTCGCCAGATCAGTACCTATCACATTACAGACTCTCCTTTGGAGCTTGTCAAGAACACTGAGGAGAATGGCAGGGGCACCTGACCATAAATGGCAGCAGTACTCCATACACGGACGGATGGTTGACTTGTATATATGCAGGATGGATTCAGGTGGAAAAAACATCCTGGATCGACATAGTGACCCAATCTTCCTAGCAGTAGATTTTTTAGTCAAATAAATATCCGATTTATTATACTCACAACTGATTGTTGTTTATCTTCATTAACAGATTTGATTTCTGTCAGAGACCCAGTTTTTCTTTGGGTTGTTATTAATTTCACAAAAGAACAGGCATGAACAATCAAGAGTGTGAGGCTTAGTTTGTCAGACTCAATTTCAACTACAGTCGAGTACTGGGATTGTGATTTACTAATTTTATATGTGGCTGTGAAAAGGATACAAACCTGTGAGGTCATTGCCCCATTGGATTTTGATTCGAATTTTAGTATACTTACTGCTGAAGCGAGTACATATGCATGTTGTCAACACACTACCTAACCCTCAAGACCGAATCAGGATGAATGGATCAGGACGGATCACCTTGCGGAACTGCCAATTTCTCAGAAAGCTTCAAACACCTGCTACCCCAACTCCCATCCCTAGTGCTCTACCAGAACATCCTCTGAGCCAAGTATCAGGGATGCACAGCAGCCCAATACGCATGTTCCACATGTCAAAGAAAATGAGACAACATTACCCAGTGTCACCCAGCCACAAAAAAAATCGCCTAAGTATTGTCAAGACTACTCCCATAAAATCAGCCAGGCCACAAAGAACTCATATCCTCTTAAAAGACATTACCCTCATGTGATGGGGGTGGGGGGGTGAAATGAACAATTAAGAGTGTGAGACTCAGTCTGTCAGATTCAACTTCAACTACAGTCGAGTACTGTCTGTTGCTGTTTACTAATTCGATAAAATTTTTCAATAAAATGCAACCGCAACTTCTACTCCAACAGTTTCTTTCCTTGCACTTCCCAACTGTGGAATTCCCTTCCACATGATTGCTTCCCCGACGGCTACAATCTCCAGGAGTTTAAATGTAAGGTCAATAGACACCTCCTAACACACTAACCTGCTCCCATTCTATCAAACACTCTTCCCATCTGCCCAACCCTCATCCTCGCTATCCTTACTCATCTGTCACCTTCCTCCTGACATTCCCTATGTCTAACCACTCCTCCTCTTTACCTTCCCCTATGTAGCCCCATGCGCAATAGTGGCAGTGGAATGCCTTGCTTGGGGTGAGATGATTTAAAAAAAAAAAGAAAAAAAAAGGGGGATAGCAACTCAAAGACAAGCACCCACTAAAATAATGTTTATAGTAATAAGAAATAATATCAGATAAAAAATCCTTTAAAAAAAATATGTGTATATATAAATGCTGTGAGTGATAGCCATTTTTTTGAGGATGATGATTTCTGCTTATTGAGTTATGCTCTTATTGATGGCATCAATCAGTTAAGTGCCATACGTGAAACACGCTTGGGCGATCATGTCTCGAAAGAGACATAACTGACTGGGCAGAAGGTTACCCCGAAGTAGGTTGCCTTTACTTTCTGTGGTAGACTGGTTACCGACCAAGACCATAGAACCCAATCTGTCCTATTATTTAACCCATAACTGGAGGGAAGAGATGGATTAATACCTTCCCCATGGGTATTTGTGTGCAATTGAATGCAATGAATCCAACTAGAATTCAAACTCAGCTCTCTGATTTTTCATTCCAAGTTGATCTCCACGGCAGCACAAGGCACATTGATGACAGTTTTCATAAATATTTAGAAATGAAAACACAGATCGTATAGGCCATCCTTGTATTCATTTTGTGTTTGCTCATTTACAGAAGAATATAAACAAACCAATTCATAATAAACTTATACAAGTGTTTCCACAATGTTAACATGCTATGCACTTAAAATAATGACAAAATTATTAGAAGTAACTTCATTTGAAAGTATTTATATAAGTACTTCCTGAGTACTTAGCACATTTAAAATTCTGCAGTTATAAATAAACAAAATAACTTATACAATGAATAAATTCTACTCTATTTTGAAGCATAGTGCTAGGTTGGCAGCTAGGTCTCATAAATTCTATGCTAATAGTTTCTCTTTTCACATTTCTCACTTGTGGAATTCTCTTCTGGCTTCTTATTTAAATTTTTGAAGCTCACTGTTGACTCGAATGTCAACTTTGCAAAAATTTAAATGCAATGTCTATCATAATCTTCTGTCTCCTTGTTTACTGTTCTTATATTGTCCTTTCTCAGACGTGTGTGTGTGTGTGTATATATATATATATATATATATTTTTTTTTTTTCTAGACATATGCTATTAAATATAAGAGACAATGAATGTCTATTATGTTTAATCATGAGCCGTTCTAAACGTCGTATTTTTGCTTTAATTTCAGTTGAAAATAAAGACAAAAATTCTCCAACATTTGGATAATTATTTATTGGTTTTCTTCTAAGCTTTTGGCTCACATGAGCCATCTTCAGAGAGGTAGTTTAAACTGAAATATTATAAAATCCACCATCACTGACGATTTTATTTTGTGTTGACAACGGCAATAGTTACCAAAAATAATAAACGCAGTTCTTAAGTTTGCGATGCGGTTTTATGACGTCACACCGCGGGATAGCGCGAAATGACAACAAAACCATCTAGTCAAATGCAATGTAATATGTTATTTCCTGTTTTAAAGTTGATTTTATTGAGTGTTGGTTGTTTTGATTTGATGTACATGGCCTCCAATATCTGCAGGTTCCTCTTACTGTATGTATGAGTAAGGATCACCATATTGTTGACCAAAATCTGTCTGATATTACCTACATGTTTATGTTTTTCAGAGAAATGTTGTTTCATAGTACTCTGATCAGAAAGATGACATGTAAGTCTACGGGAGAGCGTGGTTGTAGTCTTATATTTAACAGCATATGTTTAGAAAAAAACAATATATATATATATATATATATATATATATATATATATATATATACATTATAAGAAAGTGAAAGAGCACAGATTAAAACCATTATTCAAGGATTTACTTTTATAAACAGGGTTCAATACAAAATAGAGCTTAATATTCTAATTTTGTTATTACAATGGTTTATAAAAGCATTATATCACTTCACAAAAATGTTCATGTTTCAGAACAATACTCTTCTTCTTCAGGTTATATGTTAAAACAAATGGTGAAAATGATTTATTTTGAAAATATAAGATGGATTCATAGTTATTTAGAAAATTACAGAGTGGTAGTTGGAGAATATACTTTTAGGTGTGTCAATATTATTCAATCAAAAATGAGAATTAAGTAACTATGGAGTTTGAAGATCTGGGTTGTAAAAGGAAGCAGGATGGCCTGCTGTCTAGACATGTCACTTTTTATAAGATACATAATGAGACCATAGATTATTTAAATAGGCAGACAATAATTTTTAACAGCAGGTTAGATTTTAGGTTTTTTTTAAAAAATTAGATATTGTACAAAATACCCTTGGAATTAATCTGTCTCTTCCCTCCAGCTATGGGTTAAATAACAGAACAGATTGGGTTCTACAGCCTTGGCTGGTAACCAGTCTACTGCAGAAAGTAATGGCAACCTACTGTGGGATAATCTTCTGCCCAGTCAGACATGTCTCTTTTGAGACATGATCACCCAAGTGTGTATCATGTATGGCACTTAACTGACTACCTCATAAATAAAGAGGCTGGAATATTTTTTTTTTTTTTTAATCATATCACCCCAAGCAAGGCGGTAATGTCACTGATGTGCAGGGGGCTACATAAGAGTGAGAAGATTAGAAAAGAGAAAACCGGAAACCGCATCCTAAACAGGAAGAAACAAGGGATGAACCTCTTCACCTGTTCAATAGATGTGGGTGGAGTGTGAACTGGGTGATATTTAAGTCTATCTACTCCAATAGGCTGGAATTAAGATTAAATAATTATGGTATACTTAGGTATAGTGTAGTTAAAAAAAAATAATTAAGTATTTTTTGGGTCATTTATTTTAATAAAATAATTTTTAATTTTAAGTTATATTGGAGCATAAGTTATAAATGAAACATTATAATTAATAAAATTTTAAAGAAAAATATTTTTCATGTTTACATAAAACAGCCAATTCATCTCTACGAATTGGTAGTTCTTTATTTTTAGGAAACCTTAAAATCTGCAGCTTTTTACTCAGTTACAGAGGGCAGATATCATAGAATGACTGACGTTCTTGTTTTTCCCAAAATTTTCCATTTTACTTTGGGGGTTTTGTTTGCATCATTTAACTTCCAAAAATATGTAGAAATGGATGTTTGAGTTTCAGTACATGTTGTTAAAGGAAGTTAAGTGCTTATACCAATGCTGTCTTTAACATAATTTCAAAGCTTGACCCCCATAAAGCGAGTGGAGGTGACGGAATCCCAAACATAGTCCTGAAGAAATGTGCCCCTGAACTCTTTGTCCTCTCCAAACTCTAAAACTACTGCTTCTCTCCTTCTTGCTTCTCTACCTGCTGGAAGTTCTCCTATGTGGTCCCTGTATTTAATAATGCTGGAAAACCCTCAGACCCATCCAATTATCACCCTATTCCAACCGATTTTTTGGTAAAGTGCTCGAGGTTATTACTTATGCTGAATTGGTTAAACATCTCACAGATCATGGCCTCTTCTCTGATAAAGTATGGTTTCTGCTTCACTAGGCCTACTGCTGATATGTTAATGACCATCACAGAGAATATATACCAGGCTCTCGATAAGAATGGCAAAGCTCAAGCTATTGCACTAGATATTTCCAAAGCTTTTGACCAAGTCTGGCATGCTGGCCTTCTATGCAAGCTACATGGCTATGGTATAACTGGACGATTGTTTGACATAATTCAGTCTTTCCTTTCAAATTGTATAATGAAGGTAGTATTGAATGGGCATGCTTCCAGATACAATCATACGAACGTGGGCGCCTATCAAGGCTCTTTTCTAGGTTCTATGATTTTTCTGATCTTCATCAACGATCTCTCTGATGTAATTAGATTCCATGCAAGCATTTATGCTGACGAAACAACAGTTTACTTCCAGTTCAATAAGAAATCTGCCGAGGCTGACAAAGCAAATTTTGCTGCTTATCTAGAAAAGAACCTCAATCTGTGGTGGACTGGGGTACGAAACGGATCGTGAATTTTAATGCTTTCAAAACAAAGCTGCTATCATTTAACCACCATAGACAACCACTTCTGCTCTCCTATCAGAATGGAACAGGTTAGTCTCCTTGGAAGCAAAAGACTGTGCCTCCTAGGTTTAAATCTATCAGCTCACCTCAAATGGAATGACTATATTGAATCCATATTTAAATCTGCTGCTCAGAAGGTTGGTTCTCTTTGTAGGGCTAGAAAGTTGTTCTTGTCTAAATATATCTTACACATTTAATCTACCATCGGCCCATGTATTGAATACTCCTGTCACATCTGGTCGGGTGCCCCTGATATTCATCTCGGGCTTCTTGACAAAATCCAGTAAAGAATCTGTAATGTAATTGGTCCTGACCTGGTAGCTCAACTCCAGTTACTTTCCCATTGGCGTAATAGGGCTTCCTTCTGTCTCTTCTACAAATACTTTTCACAGCTTCTGCTCTAACGAGCTTAGCTCCCTGGCGGTCCCTCTGTATGAATTTACTTGAGCTACTAGACTAGCAACTAGGTCCCACCCATTTACTGCAAAACCAATCAAATGTAACTGAAATTTCTACTCTAGCAGTTTCTTTGCTTGCACTTCCCACCTATGGAATTCCCTTCCGTATTCATGCTTTTCTGAAAACTACAATCTCCAAAAATTTAAATTCAAAGTCAATTGCCATCTCTTATCTTCTTGACTCACATCATTTCCATGACAACCCTTGTATCTTGTTCTTTTTTACACTCCACTTCACTCTCATGCAGCCCTCTTCACCGCTGTATTCTCATCCTGTTCTTACTCATTCTCTGACTCCCCTGTAATTTGTTCCTCTTTCTCATCACTCACCTCTTGTGTAACCCCCTGCACACCAGTGGCAGTTCTGCCTTGTTTTGGGGGAAATGATTTTAAAAAAATAAAGTGTTCTTAGTAGACCCAACATAAACTTTTTTAATAGTTAGGTTTTCATTCGATGTTATATTACATTAATACACAATATAATTTGTTAGTCACCTTGATACTGGGATGGAGATAGAGTGTTGATAAGTACAAAGAGTTTGTCTCTTTAAATGAGCAGATTCATACCAACTTCAAAGATTTGTGAGAACACCATTAAGGGTAATTTTACTTAATATATATATATATATATATATATATATATATATATATATATATATATATATAGCACAACTCAGAGTTTCATGCACTATACGATATAAGATGCATCTGATGATTGTATAGTGCTTGAAATTTCGAGGCATGCTATAGATGTAGGATAATATATATTTATTAATATACACTTGTTAGTACTGTTATATTACAGTGAGTACAGTTTTATTAACACCAGAAAAAATATTCATTTATGTGTATGAACTTGCATATATATATATATATATATATATATATATTATAATGAAGTGAAAGAACAGATAGATTAAAACTCACTGTTCATGCATTTACTTTTATAAAGTGTGCTCAATACAAACTAGAACTTAATATTGTAATTTTATTATTACAATGGTTTATAAAAGCATTATATTACTACACAAAAATTTTTATGTTTCAAAACAATATTGTTCTTCTTCAGGTGATAATTTGATTGTTATAGGCTTAATTTGACTTGATTTAGACTGATCGTCATTCTTGTTCGAGAGGTCTAAGATGCGCCAGATCACTTGGTGGCTTCCCCTATGTGAATAGGGGTTGCAGGTTCAAATCCTGCCGAATGAAACACATTTTTGTAACAAAAATTTATCATAAATAATCAGGCTGGTAGAAATAATTATGCTAAGTCTACGGCTATATCATGTTGAATACACCGGTTCCCATCCGATCACCGAAGTTAAGCAACATTGAGCCTGGTCAGTACTTAAATGGGTGACCATTTGGGAATACCAGGTGCTGTAAACGTAAGGACCAAGAATGGTCCACCGGTCATCCAGGTTTGGGGGTTGGGCGCAGGGCTAACAACCCTGCCCGGTAAAAAACAGTTTGTTACAGAAACACCAAAAAAAAAAGTTGCTGCCCTAGGCACCATCTGGGTGTGATGGATAAATGATGATGATGATGATGACTTATGCTAAACTAATATTCAAAGACTGAAGTGCATTTTATCCAGCATCACAGATGAAATTATGCTAATGACAAAAAAAAAGAAATAAAAAGTTATAAAGAAGTTGAAAACAAAAAAAAAGATGAATGACACACATTTTCGTAACAAAAATTTATTGTAAATAATCAGGCCAGTAGAAATAAATATATAATACTGTTTAATTATAAACAGAATATCTACTTAAATATGAGTATCGATCAAAAATAATGTACAAACAAATCATTATATATATATATATATATTTGAACTTGTCTGGCATCTGATGGATGTTAAATGTTAGAATAATTGCATCAGATTTCTACTAGGCACTTATGCTAAACTAATATTTGAAGACAGAAGTGCATTTTATCCAGCATCACAGATGAAATTATGCTAATGACAAAAAAAGAGAAATAAAAAGTTATAAAAAAGTTGAAAACAAAAAAAAAGATGACATGAAACTCCACCTCCCAGACCAGCACTGAAACCTTTAAGCCAAGACAAAGAAAGATGAAAGGTCAAACAGAAACAAAATAATGTCAGAAAGGAAAAGAAAAACAAGGAACAGATTCCATTTGTAGAATGATTACTAAGTTATTCTGTGAATAAGTCTGCAGCGTAATCTTTCTAACGAGCTTACAATGAACAAAGCCAACTCATTGTGTACAGATGTTCAGCCAGATAGACTGCTCATTGGCTGTTAAAGGGCAACACCCACAAATCCGTTCCAATATAATAGCCAATCAAAATGATGGACTATTTGAGTAGCAGCTCATTACTTAATTGGCAAGAACAAGCCATTCTTAATAAATTATGGAGGTTGCTGATTCCCTCAAGGAATCGGCATCAATAGGAAAATACTTATACCTTGCTTTTTCAAACTTAGCAAAATTATTATAATCAACAGCCTTCATTATTTTTAGTGTCATCACATTCATCATTCAGAGATTGTATAATATCAATCTAAAGAGAGGAACAAGTAATATGATTGCATTATTAATGGCTTCATAGACATCAGTTCATACACACATATCTTATATATAGATATATGTATCTCACATACATCAAATCAAGCACATATCCATCTATCTATCTATATATATATCTCACACACATTAATTCACACATATATCTACCTATATACATTGATTCAAACACATATCTATGTACAACAAAAAAATTATATAGATATACACTACCAGCCATAAATATTAAGCCACCCCAGTGTTTTAAAAAAAAATTTATTTCATACTATTTTTTCGTATTTATTGCCAAGTGTATATTTGTAAATGAAAATAGAATGGTTCTTTTGTTAATACTGCACAATAACATGTGCATCAAATGAATTGATAAATATTTAATAATTACCTATATTGCAGTTTCATCAATGAAAGAATGAAGAAAATTTAGGGTGATTCGGGCGAGTTCATCTTTGCTTCCTTGCCTTGTAAAAATTTGCAAAGTAATAATAACAAAAGTACCATTCTATTTTCATTTGGCAATAAATACTAAAGATAGTATGAAATACATCATTTCTTTGAAAAAAACTGGGGTGGCCTAATAATTATAGCCGGTAGTGTATGTATATATGTATGTATCTAAATGTGCATGAACTGATGTGATCATAGCAAGTCCTCACACACATTGATCTACCAACCTTTGTCTGAAACATATTAGCAGTAAATATAAACATAATAGTCTCATGTAAAAAAAGGGTTAAAAATAATGGACCATAAAATTTGTTACTATTATGATAATAAAAGACTTAGTCTATAACAGTATGGAGTTCGCTGGTTACAATGGCCTTTTTACTTTTTACTTGGACAGGAAACAATATTTAACAGCATATCAACCTCTGTGGGTCATTTAATGCCAAAAAGGTAGGGTTTTAAGTTATTTAATGCCAAAAAGGTAGAGTTTTAACTTATTTTTTTAATGTTTGGTTATAGTGAGAAGGTTAATTTAGTCAGAATTTAATGAAAGTTTGTTTTTTTTTATTTTAGAAAACTGAAGATGTCTTCTAGTTTTGTATTAAAAATGTATTGCTGGTTATAATTTTTTTTTCCTTCAAAAATGTATTATAGCAATAATTTTTTCCTTCAGAAATGTATTGTTGGTAATATTTTTCTTTCAAAAATGTATATTTTTCTATAAAAGTCTATTTATATATATATATATATATATATATATATATATATATATATGTATATATATAAGTTTATTTTTATACTTTCATAGTGATTTGACCCCAGTTTGGGGGGGGGTTAACTATTTACCCATAGCTGGGACCCTAACAGGTGCTACCACTCCTGGTCAGGGTGGACCTGGGAACAACAGCAATTAAAAGGTGGTTCCATGCTCCTCACAACCTCCCAATCAGAGGCCTTGCTGCCAGATGCAATATACCATCATACTCAGGACCAGGAATTAATGAGAAAAATTATAAACAAATAAACGAACTGTAAACAGTCCAAAGGTGAGCTGGCTAGTTAATGTGTAAAACCCTGGCTTGTTGAAATTTTGAGTATTGTTTTTCTTACTTTGAATGGCAAAAGAAAAAAATCCAAGAATTTCTAAAAATAGTGAGATAAACCAAATCAAGTGAAAGCAAGCTGACGTGAATTATTGAATTTGAACTTTGTGCCATGTAAACTGTGTGGAAGCAATGCTTTGTTAATTGGAAGATATGGATACACATATGATGTATTGTCTTGGTAATGGGTGATAAAAATAAAACCTTTTCCTTCATGCCGGATAGCTTTATATATAAACCCGTTCACCAATGAGAGTTTGTTCAGCCGGCCACCAAGGAGAATTTGGCTAGTAGACTTTGTGCCTAGTCACCATGTAGTAGGGGCAGCATAATTTAGAATTTAGCTGGTCACTGAGCAAATTGTTCAGCTGGCCATTGAGGATTTGGTTGAGAGGCTTTGTACCCAGTCACCAAGTAAGCTTCATTCTCTCTTCCTTTTTCTTGCCCTAGAACAGTGGTTCCCAAACCGTGCAGTGAAAGAGGATAGCGGGTGAGGCAGAATGATTGAAAGACAATCAAAGATTTAGAAACAGTTTCAAAAAATTGATATACCAAAAATAAATATTATTTCAAAATTTAAAATATTATTATGAATTACTTGTAATTGCACACCTGAGACCCAGTATAATTATAAATAATTATTTACTGATTTTTATCATTGATATTTTTGCATTATTATAAGTATTAAGAATATAGTCTGTGTTATGTCGTGAGTAAGAATAAATAACTCAACAACAGGAATAGGTTAATTGTTGTATTCCGTGAAAATAGTATTTACAAAGGTTATTAGTATCCAATACAAGAATAAAGGTTAATCGTCTCAACCGTCGTAAGACGTAGTATGAGCAATGGGTACTTCCAGGTTGTCACCGTCTACGACTGACTTGTCGATCGGCTGCTCGGCACACTCTCCTACGTAGATGCCACCATTACTTTACATAGTAATGGAATAGTCCATTATAGCCGAATAGGCGTGGGCGTCCCAACAGTCTGTAAACTGTAGGAGAGAGTTATCAATGATAATGTCCTATTTTGAACCTGCAATTATATTTTGAATATCACTTTAAACTTAGCTCTGATTTTATTTTTAAATGTGCTTTTTATTATATAAAACTTGGTGAGGCATGAGCAAATTTTCATTCTGAAAAAATATCCCAGAGGGAAAAAAATTTTGGTAACCTCTGAAAATGGCATATTGACAGAGAAAAGATTTTTTTTAATATTTTTATTTTTCTGTGCAATTTGACTATTGCTTTTGTTGCACATATCCTCATGTTGCAAATGTGACGCAGCAATCAATCTAGAAGAAAAGGGGAGAGGTTACAGTTTTTTGCCGGTAGCCCTGTTGTCATTCAAACCAGGAGAAACAGGAACCTTGAAAAAATTCAAGAAAATGTAAATAACCCTTTTCATTTTAGTGTCTAATGTTTTTACTAAATTGAGTACATGACCTTTGTTTTTAAACCACCACCCCACCAGATATCTCTTTGAATTTGCATTAACCCTCTAGGGCCATTCGTATCATATTTGATACAGTATTTCCCTATAAGGAAACATTTGGTATTTCCCTATAAGGAAACATTTGGTATTCATTGACTGAGCAGTCAGTACTGCTTTCATTTGAAATTTATAAAATATTTCTCTTAAAAAATTTTTCAGGAAAATATTTCTTTCAAGGCTTGTTTTCATACTGTATCAAATATGATACGAATGGCTCTAGAGGGTTAAGAGACGGGACTTTCACGAAAGTTTGTCATAATAAGAAAATCTATATTAGACAATCAGATCTTAAATGTTCAGATTATGATCTACCATGTTAAATAACTAACATTGTCCTTCAGTCATTCTGTCTTACCCAAACAGTTCCAAAATATTCATATGCCAAAAACAAATATGATTTTAAAATTTTAAATATTATTATAGATTACTTGTAATTGCATGAATAAGTCCCAGTTTAAATACTTATAAATAATTATTGACTGATTTTATCATTGTGATATTTTTGCATTATATCAAATATTAAGAATATAGTAAATTGGGTCTGCAAATTGAAGCAGAGAGTTATCAATAATAATGTTTTACCTTCAAATCTATGGTTATCTTCCTTAAATCCTCTCCCTGATTTTCATTTTTAAATCTACCTTTTATCACATAAAATTTGGTGAGGCACAAACAAATTTTTATTTAAAAAATGTGGCCCTAAAAAAAAGAAGTTGGGGAACCCTGCCCAAAAATATGGGAGTGACAAAACATGTTTCATCCTTTAGGGAGAAATCTCTTCACTTGACTTTTTAAATTTTGTCCAATTCACAGACTACAAAAAAAAATTAGAAAAAAATCAAAAAGATTTCATAAGAGAAACTTGTGAAGCTAATGAAAGCCATTCTGTGTCTCCAAATACAAAAAACCCCAAAAAAGAAGATTAAACATTACTTACCTTGTGGATCTATGAAACTTTCTCGACTTTTTTGCATACAAGAGAACATTGTAATTTTTTGTGTGTGCGTGTTCCTTCTATTCAAGGGTAGATATTTGTTGGACAATGGCTCTGAATCAGTCCCAATGGTAAAAAATCCAAAATTAAGGTCCACGTTTTAGTTTTTATATTAAGTAGACATCCACTTTCCAGTGTCAAAGAAGTATTTGCAAGCATTTGATACAAACATTAAAATTCTTTTAGCAAATGAAGCAAATTTTTGTTTCAGTCACAAATGGATATTTCAGATTTTATATGGGAAAGCAGAAAATGATAATTATTATTTATAGTTCTTGTCTGTACAAAATATTTTAGAAGCATCTGAATGTATTAAGTCACTTTGAACTTCTGATAAAAATCCTAAAAAATATTCTTATTGGCACATGTAATTGATTTTTATAGTACATGTGTTCAATCTTGACGACTTTGAGGTAAAAATTCTTCTTAAATGTATAAAAGGTCAGGTAACTGTTCCTTGAAATTGTTTGATAGTTTTCATTCTTCTGTGGATGGAGCAGATTTTAAAAGTATATATGTAAATTCACATTGTTGGATATTATATATAAAAGACTTGTTCAAGGTCTGCACAGGCTTTTCCTAATGCAATGGGATGGGATAATTGAAAAAAAAATGAGAATTGGAATTAAAATTAGACATAAAATATATGATGAGATTTGACAATTTAATTCCCGGAAGGACCACAACAATCACTGAGTCAGGCAAACATGTTCAGACATTTGTTGAGATGAAACCAGATGAGTTATTCGTTATTGAGCCATAGAGGAAGGTTTATGTTATACTGTTGGCAGAAAAAAAAAGTAAAAGAAATATAGACCAGTTAAGTGCCATATGTTATACACGCTTTGGATGATCATGTCTCGAAAGAGACATGACTGACTGGGCAGAAGATTATCCTGCAGTAGGTTGCCAAGGCTATAGAACCCAATCTGTCGTATTATTTGACTTATAGCTAAAGGGGAAAGAGATGTATTATATTATTAAGTAGTAATTAGTGGGGGATTAGTTTACTACTTTATAACAATATAAAACTGATCCCCCACTTTATGCCCAGTAGAAGCCTTAATCATGTTTTCAACTCTTCTATTCAGTCACTCAGTTAAGTGCTATAACATGATACATGCTTTAGTGATCATCTCTCGAAAGAGACATGACTGACTGGGCAGAAGATTAACCCGCAGTAAGTTGCCATTGCTTTCTGTGATAAACTGATTGCCAGCCAAATCTATAGAACCAAATCTGTCCTGTTATTTGACTCATAGCTACACAAGGAAGAGATGTATTATATCATTAAGTAGTAATTAGTGGGGGATCAGTTTATTACTTCATAACAATATGAAACTGATCCCCTACTTTATGCCCAGTAGAAGCCTTAATCATGTTTTCAACTCTTCTATTCAGTCACTCAGTTAAGTGCTATAACATGATACACGCTTTAGTGATCATGTCTTGAAAGAGACATGACTGACTGGGCAGTAGATTATTTCACAGTAGGTTGCCATTACTTTTTGCGGTAGACTGGTTGCCAGCCAAAGCTACAGAACGCAATCTGTCTTATTATTTAACCCATAACTGAAAGGAAGAAACAGATTAATACCTTTCCCAAAAGTATTTGTGCGTAAGTGAATGCAAGTAATATTGATTAAGCAGTAAAAAAATGAGAAAGAAAGAAACTATCAAATAACAAATAGGGAATTGTCTCTAGTTAAACAGTTCTTATAATTTTGCTAACAGAACTCTTCTTACCCTGTCAGTGGACACAAATTAATGCAAGCATAACATACAGACAAAAAGGGAGCATTATATATCATAATCAGTTCTGAAGGAAGAAGCTTTACTACTGTTGTATCGTGGAGGAATGAAAATACACAGATATAAGTAAGTAATAGGTTTATTCTCGGTAGATACAGTGCTATACGTCCGTGTAGGGTGGCAACAACTAGCGAGCTGAGTAGACAACGACCGTGCTAGCTGTCAGCTGCTGACTCCACTGTTGCTACTCGATATTAGTCCTTTATATATTGTGAAATGCATGTCATGCATTCGAGCTATGTCACAACACTTACAGTGACATTTTTTTTAATCATTTCACCTCAAGCAAGGTCGGAATGCCACTAGTGCGTATGAGTTACGGGGAATTAAAGTGAAAGAGAAAACTGAGAATAGAGAGGATTGAAGAAAGGACAAAAGATAAACAGGGTTCAAGAAAACAGAAGATGGCAACTGATGCTGCGTTTAAATTTTTGAAGATTTTAGCTATTAGGGAAGCAAGTAAGTGGAAGGGAGTTCCACAGTTGGGAAGTGTGAGAAAAGAGGTGTGGTTGCATTCAACTTTTTCAACGGTAAAAAGGTGGGACCTAGATGCCAATCTAGTAGCATTCTTGAATTCATGTATTCAAGGCAACCAGGGAAGAGAAGCTCATCAGAGCAGTTGCCGGAAATAATTTGCAGAAAAAAAAGAGGGAAACTATGCTTTGTTGGTGAGAAAGTGAATGATGTTGAGATGACTGGTCAGAATTGATTCATTATTGATCCTTCTTTGAATTTTGCTAAGAATCTCTAGATCTATTGAAAAAGCACTAGACCAGAGATGATGACATGGATTTTGATTATGGCAGTCAGGGCATCCCAAATTCACAGGAACTGATTAAAAAAAGGCAGGAAATCTTTAGAAACCTATTCTGCTTATTTTCTTTTCAATCTTAACCCTCTAGGGCCATTCGTATCATAAAGTGGGGGATCAGTTCTATATTGTTATGAAGTAATAAACAGATCCCCCACTAATTACTACTTAACACTCTAGGTCCATTCGTATCATATTTGATACAGTATTTCCCTATAAGGAAACATTTGGTATTTCCCTATAAGGAAACATTTGGTATTCATTGACTGAGCAGTCAGTACTGCTTTCATTTGAAATTTATAAAATATTTCTCTTAAAAAATTTTTCAGGAAAATATTTCTTTCAAGGCTTATTTTCATACTGTATCAAATATGATACGAATGGCCCTAGAGGGTTAATAATATAATATGATTAAGGCTTCTACTTGTCATAAAGTGGGGGATCAGTTCTATATTGTTATGAACTAATAAACAGATCCCCCACTAATATGATACGAATGGCCCTAGAGGGTTAAAACAGAAATAAATCCCTTGATAGTATCAAAAAGAATCCATTTTGATAATAAATGTTTTCTATAAAATTAAAATATTTCCAGCAGATTGAAATTTTGTTCTCATCATCTTTCTGTTCAGTTATATGATTTTAAGAATCAGTGTGAAATTTTTAAAATGTAATTCTTATATCAAAAGAAGGTGTGATGGATCTGTTTATTATTTAACAATTATTGGAATTGAAAAATGTGTTGTTCTCTGTTAAATTATACAAAATACATAAATTTTCAAGGGGGGTGTAGACTGTTGCCAGACACTCTCTCTCTATATATATATTTTCTAAGCACTGCTTAGATGTGGCACAAGGCCAAAAGTATTGGGTACCCAGTGAGGACTGACTCACTACTCAGTTGTAATGATTCTAGTGAGACCACCTTGCTAACCATTACACCATGCTGAGGTGCCAAATCCACTGTGTATATATATATATATATATATATATATAGTTAAACAGTACATTATAATTTCCACTGGCCTTAATCATTTAAGAAATCAGTTGAAAATATCTATCTTCTGGCAGGAATTGAACCTGCATATTTCTCAACACTGGGGAGATGCCATCTTAAGATCAGGCGTGTCTTACCAATCAACCCATGAAAGATTTCATGGATCAATTTTAATATTAAAAAATTAATATTAATAAGATCTGGTTTTTTGGATTTTACCTACATGCTTTTCCTTTTTTGGATTTAAAATGCATATATATATATATATATGTATATATATATATATATATAGTGTTTTTATTATTAATTATTACTTTAGAACATGTACAAACTACAAACTATTACAAAATTGTACATTTTGTTTTGATATTGAAAGAACAATGTCTCATCAGGTAGTTAATAATGATGGTAATAAACATTTTATTGAAAAAAATTTTTTTTTAAAAAAACACCACTTTCTAATATTTTTGAAAATTTTTTGTATGAGGTATATATATATATATATATATATATATGCAGGGTTCATTAAAAATGACAGACATGCATCTATGGTTAAACTTTGTTTTTAATTTTTCATGTAATCTTATAAATATTTGTTTTCAGAACATAAACTATATAAAAATTATCCCAATATTTTGTTTTTCTAAGCACTTTTGGCTAAAATTTTAGCCTTTATAAAGGATGAGTTTTATTTCATGTGTCACTGAATATGTGTAAAAACATCTGTTAATAAACACACAACATCTAACAATGCCCTTTAGGAAATCCTTGAAAATTGACAAAATTATTAGCAATTATCAACTTGGATACTTATACATGTAAATGTAAATATAACCTGGATAGCCATATGTTAAAATGCACCAGATGATAGGTAAAGCAATCTACTCCTTTTGAGAGTGAAGAAAAAATAATCAGTGAATAAAATTTCACTACTCACTCGAAGACAGGTGAAAATATCTTTTTCTATTGAGGCAAAAAAAAAAAAAGTAAAAGAAATTTCAGTGTTTAAGCAGAGACATTATAAGTATAGAGTTAAAGTCGTCTAGAGAGAACTGGAAACCCAATTCTAAACAGGAAACAAGGGATAAAACTCTATGTCTATTCAAAAAACTAGGGAGAAGTGTGAACTGGGCAATAGGCAAATCTATCTACTCCCATTGATATTCATGACATTTTCTTGGCTCACAGAATGTTGTATGTCTATCTTGGGAAAATCTCATTTCGTTTACAAGAAACAATAAATAAAAGCCTAAAGCCAACCATGCTCTATCTTGTGGTTCCCCAAATTTTTCTCATATGCAAAAAAGAAAATAAAAAGAAAAAGAGAAGAAAATAATTTCTGAAGACACAATCTCTAAAAATGTAAATATAATTTAAAATAAAGAAGCAAATTTAAAAAAAAAAAAATTAAATTGGTCAAGGATTTTTTTTCTAATTCACAGGAAGAACAGGGTATAAAAGAATTATTATTTAAATCAGGATGTCTTTAGAGTAAAAAAAACGTGCTGACTCAACAAGCTGTTTTTACTGTGCTGTTCAAAACAATATGGAAGGCCTTGAAAACATCTGAGTCATAGAATAGAGACAGAAGTGGTTAACGGTAAAAAGTTACATAGAGTAAAGAAAGTAGTGGAGAACCATTATTGCCTATGCCCTAATAAAACTTGGCCCATAAAACTAGAATAGAAGATAGTTTAAAACTTTCAATTGAAAATATTTATAGAAAAGGCAGAGAGAAGCTACATTATGGTGGTGGAAAATAACTGAAGCTTAGATGCCAGGTCAAGACCTTCAAAATATTACATCCACGCCACACATCAGGGTTAGATAAATCTATCAAATTATTGTCAAATATATTTATACTCTATATAAGAAATGGTATTTAAAACTCTGGTAAATATATAAATATTATAAACAAATATATTCATTTTTTTAATTGATTTTATTCTATGCAAGGCAGTAAAGCCACTAAGAAACAAGAGGTCACTGAGTGTGGAAGAATTAGAAACAGAACTATTACTCATGAGCATGAACAAAAAGAGTAATCAGTGGATGGTGATTGATATTGGATAGGACAGATTGGGTTCTATAGTCTTGGATGGCAACCAGTCTACTGCAGAAAGCAATGGCAACCTACTGCGGGATAATCTTCTGCCCAATTAGTCATATCTCTTTTGAGATATGATCGCCCAAGCGTGTATCACGTATGGCACTTAACTGACTGACTGAATGTAATAGAAATATAATTAAAACTTCTACTGGGTATAAAGTGGGGGATCAGTCTTATATTGTTATGAAGTAATAAACTGATCCCCCACTAATTACTACATAAGAATATAATACAGCTCTTCCCCTTCTAGCTATGAGTCAAATCACAGGGCAGATTGGGTTTTATAGCCTTGGCTGGCAACCAGTCTATTGCAATCTACTGCAGGATAATCTTCTGCCCAGTTTGTCATGTCTCTTTTGAGATATGATCGCCAAAGTGTGTATCACGTATGGCACTTAACGGACTGACTTTCAATTGAAAATATTTATCGAAAAGGGTATAGAAAAGCTACATTATGGTGGTGGAAAATAACTGAAGCTTAGATGCCAGGTCAGGACCTTCAAAATATTACATCCATGCCATACATCAGGGTTAGAGAAATCTATTGAATTATTATCAAATATATTAATACTCTATATAAGAAATGTTAATTAAAACTCTAGTAAATATATAAATATTATAAAAAATATATATATAAACTTTTTTAATTGATTTTATCCTGATATGCCCTGGAAAGGGATATATATATATATATTACTCGAAGTAACTAAGTGGTTTTGGCAAATGTAACAGGACAATCTAGAAAGTGGACGTAATAATCTGGTACTTGTTGTAGTCATATGCAGTATGCTTAGGTGTGGGCATAGTCAATAGGCATTACAATAGGTGCAGTCTTAGGCATCCCCACCTTAGTCTGTATTTATGGCTGACAACAGCCAATCATATTACTGTGAGGGGGAACCAAGGTGTATGCATATTCATTACATCATATACTATGCAAGCCACTAAGACACAAGGGGTTACTGGGTGTGGAAGAATTAGAAACAGAAATATGAGTGTGAACAAAAAGAGGACAGTAGATAGTGATTGATATTGCATTTAAATTTTTGAAGATTAATAGTTAGCTGGAAAGCATGGAAGTGGAAGGGAGTTCCACAAGCAAGAAGTGCGAGAAAAGAAACTGTTAGCATAGAACTTGGTATTTATCCAAGCCTCCCCACAAAGGCAGTATGTGGCACAAGGCTGATTTTGGAAAGCATGGAAGTGGAAGGGAGTTCCACAAGCAAGAAGTGCGAGAAAAGAAACTGTTAGCATAGAACTTGGTATTTATCCAAGCCTCCCCACAAAGGCAGTATGTGGCACAAGGCTGATTTTACTGGAAGCATTCAGAGCACATATGCCCAGGCCAAAATTTCCCAAAGATACCCATACGCAAGATCAGGCTCTTGTTTATTTACTCCAGGCGAAACACTGTCTTTCATCACAGCCTCATCTGGGTTCCTCTCTGCCTGAAATCAGAGAGTTCAACAAGAAGAATTTCTAGCATAGAACTTACAGCTACATCCAGTCAGCTCAATTGTAAATTGATGAGATCTCAACGCCAGTCGAGTACTGCACTTACATTAAAAAAGTCTAGATACCATAGCAAAGACCTCATCTGAATGGTTCTCATGAAAGTATTTATAGAAAAGGCA
Source organism: Ascarosepion bandense (assembly GCA_037127315.1). Lineage (NCBI taxonomy): Eukaryota > Metazoa > Mollusca > Cephalopoda > Sepiida > Sepiidae > Ascarosepion > Ascarosepion bandense. The sequence goes on from JBBBDQ010001147.1 coordinate 562,451, forward strand.
CAGGAAAAAGCAACCCTAGTAAAATATATGCATATAAATATACGTAAAAAAATATATAATATTTATTTTTAATGTTTATCTGCTTCTGTAACTAATTTTTTTAAAATTCCATTTTTATTACTTTCAAGTAAAATTCAATTTAATTTAAATATAAATTTAAATATAATTTTTAATTTAATATAATTATAATTTAATGAACACTTTTTAGTTTAAACAATTTAGTTAATAAAATATTAAAGTAAAATAACTTTAATCCCCCCCTCTACTGTTTATAGAATTGCAAAATACTGCCTGGTTGAGTCACCTTTCTATCAGTAAACATTTTCCACTTCATTATAATCTATTTACTTAGATGATTTGTCTTATTATTGTTCATATGCTTTGTATATGTTGTTTGCTTGCTTCAAATTATATCTACCCTGTTCTTTTTCTTGTTATTGCTTAATACAAACTTTGTCAATTCTGTTTGTCAGACAATTCTGTTACTTATTTGAGTATATTTTTGAAATGAGGTATTGTAATTATTTACACTATTTATATTGTTCGGCTTGTTGTCTTCATCTTTGTTGCCATATTCACCTTCAATATCTGTCTATACTTCTGAGATCAGGCATTGTAATAATTTACACTATTTACATTGTTTGGACTGTTGTCCTTATCTTTGTTGCCATATTCACCTTCAATACTTGTCTATATTTCTGAGATGAGGTATTGTAATTATTTACACTATTTACATTGTTCGGACTGTCGTTTTCATCTTTGTTGCCATAATCACCTTCAATATCTGTCTATATTTCTGAGATGAGGTACTGAAATTATTTACACTATTTACATTGTTCGGACTGTTGTCCTCATCTTTGTTGCCATATTCACCTTCAATATCTGTCTATATTTCTGAGATGAGGTACTGAAATTATTTACACTATTTACATTGTTCGAACTGTTGTCCTTATCTTTGTTGCCATATTTACCTTCAATATCTGTCTATATATCTGAGATGAGGTATTGTAATTATTTACACTATTTACATTGTTCTGTCTGTTGTCCTCATCTTTTTTGCCATATTCACTTTCAATATCTGTCTATATTTCTGAGATGAGGTATTGTAATTATTTACACTATTTACATTGTTCAGATTGTTGTCCTCATCTTTGTTGCCATATTCATGATGTTCAGTTCAAAATTCCGGTCACCCAAAGAAGGTCAAAACATACAATACCCAAAACCAAATCAGGAAGTTGTTCTTGTTCTCAAGGATACATGGCCGAGTGGATGTAAACGTTGGTTAGTTGCTGATATGAAGCGTAGAGTTGTCAGTTCAATACCAGGCTACAGCAGTGGTGAACAAGTAACTTGCAGGGTTAGAGGGAGATAACTCATGACTTCCAATCAAGGCTTTATGCAAGGAGTGAGGATGATATACCCCAGGGATTGTAATAAAGGGTTCGGTTCGAAATTCCTAGCACCTGAAGAAGGCCTGAGCATACAACGGCTGAAATGTTGTACTCATGGCAACAAAGATGAGGGCAATAGTCTGAATAATGTAAACACTGTAAAAAACAGAGTATCTACTGAGTCTCCATTCAAAATAATGTTTAAACTAATAAATTAAAAAAGAAGAAAATTAAGTTAATTTTTTTCCAAATACTTAGAATAACATTTTGACCCAAACCTGAGGATAATACGATGTGTTGAAATTTAAATAATTGGAAATATTTATTTTTGTTGCAGACACTGATACGTATTAAGTATTAAGCAAAACAAAGAGGTAGTTAAGGTTTCTTATAAAAGATATGATTCACACAATGTTGGAACAGAAATATTCACACTTTTTAGAGGTTTTATCACACCCTTTATTCAATCTACTCCCAGGGATTGAATAAAGGATCTGGTTTAAATTTCCAATTAAGTTACTATGTTCAACAAGCAGTACTTGAAGAAGATACTGATGGACATCAGCCGAAATGTGTATATGACAATCAATCATCTCAGAAACATAGGCAGATAAAACAAAATCCTTCTAGGAAAATTTAAAAACTTTTAAATCTGGTTCTTTGTCTAATCTGGGTGTGTAATTGTTGTGGATCTCTGTCGCCAATTTGCTGTGGAGTTGTTGTGGCGAACTTCACTGCAAAGTGTAGTGACTGGTTTGGCCAGAAGTAAGTGTTATGGTGAAACACACCTATTCTATAGTGAATAGACTCTCCCACCTAATTTAAGTAGAAGTAATTTAATTTTTCAACCTAACAGGTGTAGAGGCTCATCCCTTGTTCCCTGTTTAGGATGTGGTTTCCGGCTTTCTCTTTTCCAATCTTTTCACTTTTCTTTTTTTTCAATTGAAGTAGATAGACTAAACTATCGCCCAGTTCACACTCCACCCATGTCTACTGAACAGGTGTAGAGGCACATCCTTTGTTCCCTGTTTAGGATGTGGTTTCAGGCTTTCTCTTTTCCAATCTTTTCACTCCTATGTAGCCCCCTGCACAACAGTGGCGTTACCGCCTTGCTCGGGGTGATATGATTTAAAAAAAAAAAGTAGAAGTAGTAAGAGGAACAAGGGTCAGTCGATGTTGGATGGTAGTAGTTGACAGTCGAATACGAAAGTAGTAAGCGATCTGGCAAGATTACACTGCGTAATACATATTATATCAAGTTCCTAAAGTTTTGTACGTCAAACCTATTAGGAACAATTTTGGCACTAATATTAGCCTCCACTGCAAAAATAACTCCACAACAGTAAGACACGGGACATAGGAGGTAGGTTCAAAACAGTATATTAGCATAACAAGAACATATGTACAAGGAAAGTGTTAATAATCAGTAAATAGAAACAAGTAAGTCTGAACGGTATAGTTACACTGCTTATTGCATGACTAGTAGCTGGCTTTAACTGCTTACTAGGTGTCGTACTTGACTGCTGTCAACTGCCTTTGCAGGAAATTGTATATACTAAGAGGAAGAGTCCATTCCTTGTAGAAGGGCACCATAACAGTAATGTTAGCAAATGTTTTTCAAAATTATATTTGCTTTCTCTCCATGTTGAAAAAACAAAACTCATAAATGAACATAAAAATGTTACTTAATGATTTACAGCCCACCCTAATCTTTTCTTTTATTGTATGGAGAAGGACGATATAAAAAATAACCATTGGCTAGTGGGGTCCGAAGAAACCTTTAGTTTCCCAGAGTCAATTGATTTGGTATATTTTTCATACTTTTCATAATAAAAATGGCTGGGTTGATTATCATTTCTTGTAACATATCCATGAGAACCATTTTTATTTCATCACAAAGAGAAGGTTCTAAATTTTCCAGATTGCCAAATATTTCTGAATCTTCCTTATAGATTTCATAATCCCAAGATGTATATTTGTGATTTGGCTTAACGTCAATACTTACATTATGATTTTAAAGTAAAGATGTCTGATTTATATGCAGCTTTTCAATATACTGTTGGACATTTCTGAAATAGGTGCCACTTGATTCTTGATGAAGTTTATTAAATTCTTTTTTGAATGGATCAGTTGTAGATTGCCCAAGTAACACATATTTTTGGCTTGTAGCTAAAAGATGTTGACATAGACTAACAATTCCATTGCAAGTCTGGTGTATGGTAGTAGCAGTGTGTTTAAATAATTGTTTTATACGATTACCTTGACTGCCAACCATATTAAAACCCATTTGACAAAACTCAATGATAAAATCAAGTTAGCTGTCATTCGGAGATCTAATTTCAGCTTGTAGAGCGTCATTGCATAGTTTATCATTTTGAAGGGTCTTAATGTTTAAAATTTTTCACCATGTCAAAACCATGTTTATGAAGATGGCAGTGTTGTTCTTATCTGCACATTTCAAACTAAATGAGAATGGCATTGTATGTTTTTTTATGAAAAAACTCTGAGGCAAGTAGAAACCTGTTGTCTTTCTACGGGCTTTGGAGCAATGGAAATTTCATTTAAATCTGAAAGTTTAACTAGTCTTTCAGAATCAGAACGATAGACATTACTGGCCATAATTATTAGGCTACCCCAATGTTTTAAAAAAAATGATATATTTCAGTATTTATTGCTAAGTGAATAATTGTAAATGAAAATAATAATTTTGGCTGGTGGTGTATATATTGTGTTGTGGTGTAGTGGATATTGGCTTGGGATGACAAAGCAAGAAGCCACATTTTAAATTTAGTTGAATTCCATGCATTCACTTATGCACAAATACCCTTGGGAAAGGTATTAACCTGTCTCTTCCCTCCAGTTATGGATGAAATAATAGGACAGATTGGATTCTATAGCAACCAGTCTACCACAAGAACCAATGGCAACCTACTGCGTGTATCACATATGTCATTTTAACTGAGTATATATATATATATATATTTATATATATATATACACTCACTACCAGCCATAATTATTAGGCCACCCTATTGTTTTAAAAAATTGTATTTCATACTATTTTTTAGTATTTATTGCCAAGTGAATAATTGTAAATGAAAATTAAATGGTTCTTTTGTTAATATTGCACAATAACATGTGCATCAAATGAATTTATAAATATTTAATAATTGCCTATATTTCTGGTTCATCAATGAAAGAATGAAGAAAATTTCGGGTGATTCGGACAAGTTCATCTTAGCTTTCTTGTCTTGTGAAATTTTCCAAGTAATAATAACAAAATAACCATTCCATTTTCATTTAGAATTATCCACTTAAAAATAGTATGAAATACATAATTTATTTTTAAAAAAAACTGGGGTGGCCTAATAATTATGGCCGGTATTGTTCAAGATGTGCCCATTTTATAACTAGTTTCACTCCATTATCAGCAAAGATTAGTTTTCCTGTCTTTACTGTGAGCCACAAATTGCAAATATTTTTCAACAGATGAACATAATCAAAAAGCAAATGTTTATTATCTTTGGTTAACTCAGGGTTTTTTTTAGGGATATAATTAAAAAAAGAAGCTTGCTTTACCCAGTTGCCATCAAATATAACAGACTTTACATCAGTTGGTACAGAGGTGATGACCTGAAGTCTTAACTGAATTTGTTGGAATAAAAAGGCTGATGTTAATTTTGAAATTGGAATCAATCTTGTAAGAAATGTTGGACCCTCTCATTAAGACATTAATCAACATTATACCAAGTACTGCTTGAACAAGTAGAGACAAATTGTCAACTGACTTACTAAATAGTAGTTTGTCTAATACAGTAACATTTTTGTGAGATATATATATATATATATATATATATATATATATATATATATATATATACACAGGTTTCATTGAATAATATAGACAAGTTCTGTCTATTTTGTGTAAAATCCTTTCATATGATCTGATTAGCTTGATAGTATTGTCATGAAAAGACGACAAGAAATCACAGTAATTGTTGATTTTTTTATCGGGTCTGAGCTTTCGGCTTACATAAGCCATTATCAAAGGATGACCATTTAATATACAGTGAACATAGAACATTTAAATTATTAACAGAGTGGTGTTATACAGAGAAAATTAAACAGGTCCACTTTTTGCTTCGCAGATGGCTGCAGGCCGTGAACGAAATGGTGGCATGAGGGGATTGGTCTGGGAACTGCTACGACTATGGGTGTAGGGGGTAAGTATAGTAACTATGACCTCTCCCGTCAATTATAGGCATTGGAGTATGTTAGTGGAAGTGTTGAAATTTATTTTATTTAAGCTAGGTTTACACTGTTTGATGTAGATAGCTTCTAGAATTTTAAGTTTTCGTTTATTATTTCCTTGTCTAAGTATATATGTATTTTCAACAAGTGTTTTTCTAAGGAGTGTGTGGTGATAGCCGTGGTGTTTTAAATATATATATACTTCATCATGGACCCTTTTTAACTGGCATTAAGTGTATTAAATACAGATAGCAAAAGAGAATTTTTCATTAAGTTTTTTTATCCTTCTTAATCTTGTTAATGGTGGTAATTGAAAATCCTATCTTAATCTAATATTTCTTTTTAATAATCATTTTACCCCAAGCAAGGCAGTTTTACTGCCACTGGCGTGCAGAGGGTTATGTAGGAGAAGAGTGATGAGAAAGACGAACAAGTTATAGGGAGTGTCAGAGAATGGGTAAGAGAAGGATGAGAATACTGGTGTGAAGAGAGCTGCATGAGAGTAGGGCATGCAAGGATAAAAACATGAGGAAAAGTTTGCGAGTCAGAGAGATAGGAGATGGCAATTGACCTTACACTTAAATTCTTGGAGAATGTAGCTTTCAGGGAAGCAAGTATACAGAAGGGAATTCCACAGGTGGGAATTGCAAGAAAAGAATCTGATAGAGTAGAAGTTTTGGTTACATTTTATTGGTTTCACTGTAAAAGGGTGAGACCTAGTTGCTAGTCTAGTAGCTCGAGTAAATTCATACAGATGGGGCACTAGGGAGCTAAGCTCGTTGGAGCAGAAGCAGTGAAAGTATTTGCAGAAGAGACAGAGGGAAGCCACATTACACCGGTGAGAAAGTGACTACAGCTGAGCTGTCGTCATGATGTTGCATAGTACTCAAAAGCATGGATTACTATATCTGAGCTGTATTTAATTCCAACCAGTTTGGTGGCTATTGACTCAAGATATTCTTATGATCAAAATTCAAAAAATTAAAATATTGGATAATTCCTTTCAATTCTAAATATCAATTGTATTTATATGGCTTTTGGACAGGTTGCTAATACAACACTTAACTCGATAATGAACGGTTTCAAACTGCAATTTTTTTATAAACTCTCAACAGAAAAAGAGGGATATCATCGATCTGATACTCACAGGTCAGATAGTGGGAAAGAGAGACAGTGGAAAGCAGCGTGTAACATATTTGATGGGCCTGAGCAAGCGGAATCCAGCATTGATGTTTTTTTTTTTCCTTTTTGAAGTAGTGTGGGACATCAGCATCTTCGTTGTATTTTCTCTTCTAGTCACATGTGCTATCTATTTTAGTCGTTGCTTCTGTTGGTAGTCCTCATACAATGCATTCTGTCTTATCTGGTACAGTTCATTTTTGTGAATCTGTAGTGGCAGTTCATAATATTCCATAAGATTAAAAAAAGGATGATCTTGGCCAAGACTCTCTGGTTTAAATTGCTCAAAGCCTTTTTATCACCATTCATCTAGTGAAGCATTTGTATACAGCTGACAGTTTAGATATTTTTGAACGGGTTTGACACCATGCATGACATCCATATGAAAGTCTTGCTCTAACAATGCTATTTAAGAATTTTATATAATAAGGATATACATTGTGATGCAGGATGTGCATTGGGGTGCAGTGGATATCGGTTCAGAATGAAAAATTGGGGAGCCGAGTTCAAATTCCAGTTGAATTTATTGCATTCACTTACGTTGATAAAAGCAACTTGACTTGGGAAATGGGGCAAACCTGAAGGAGGCACCACCACCTTTAAATTTGTTGTTTTTCATTTGTTTTTTACTTTGTTTCAGTGCAATCTTATCGATTACACCCTAAACTCTCAAATTGACAAAAAAAAAAAAAATTTGGAAAAATTTCAATATTTAAACATTTTTTTTTGGAGTGAGGCTCAGTTTTTCATATAACCTTATAGTAAATCAATCCTGTGCAATTAACATTTTTGCTTGTGCGTATTCAACAAGTGAATGGTTTGTGAAATTTTTTAATAAAAGCCATTCTTGGAGTTTCTGAGGAAGATGTCATCGTAAGAACTGAAGAAAACTTGAAAAAAACAAAAACAAGAGCAACAACTCGCCCCCCCAAAAAAGAAACAAAACAAAATTACCCCAACACAAGTGGTTCCAAAATAGAGGATTGATTTACTATAACGTTGTATGAGAAAGTGAGCCCCCACCAAATTGCTTAAATATTGAAATTTTTCCAAATTTTTTTTATAATTGGAAACTTAATCGATAAGGCTGCACTGAAAAAAGTAAAAAGAAATGAAAAACAATAAATTTAAAGATGGTGGTAGTTTCCTTCAGGTCCACCAAAAATTGTTTTAAGTAAAGATTTTAGAAATTTAATCAGAAACAGGAATATTTTTTCTTTTGAATTATTTTTTTCTTTTAATTTACACACATGGTTGGCTAGTTTAGAACAATTCCTAAGGTTCTCTAGGTTAAATAATTATCTATGATTATACCACCATTTTTTAAAATTGCTTTAGGAATTGTACCAAACCAGCCAACTATGTGTGGACATTAAAAGAAAAAAAAATCTCGAAGAATATTAAGAAAGGCCAGACCTTGCAACAGTGGTGATATCTGCTAATTATGCCAAGAAGAAAAGTTGGCTATAGCATCATTTCTAAAATGAGAAAGATTACTAAATGAAAGATTTGAAATAGCGTCTAAATGTATACACATTAGAAAGTACATTTTATGTTCATACAAACCTGGATAAAATTATGTACAATACTGTTTCTCTAGTCTTGACTCACTCTTCCTCTTGGAAGTGCTTTCAAAATAAAGCATCAGGAAATCAGCTAGTCTATAATGCTTGACAATACCAAAAGTTTGAAACCATGGTAGTGTAATCAACTAATATGCCTAATTTTAATATGTATATTGCTATTGCTTTTTAGTCATCCGTGTCAATGTCCAAAGAGTCTGAGCTCCAAAACCATGGATTAGTTTTAAAGCTTTCATTACACCCGAGCAACACCGGGCTATACTACTAGTTATATATAAATATTTTGGTTAATTCCATTTCATAACTTTCCACAAATATTCTTTAGGCTAAGTCTGAGCTCCAGGACCATGGATTAGTTTTAAAGCTTTCATTACACCCGAGCAACGCCGGGCTATACTACTAGTTATATTAATAAAACTGAATAAAGACAAAAGGGAAAACTTTTCTTCACTGACACATTTTGTTCTCTGATGAATTTTCTTAACAAGGCCACACTTATCAAAAAAGAAAATAACTTACTTAGATGGAAAATTTTTGAAAATGCTACTATTGATTTTTGCCAAAATGTAACTCTATAACGAAGATTTTTTCAAATATAATCTTTTCACGAGACAAAAATGTTTAAAAATTAAAAGAAAACATATAATCCAAACCTTCAATTATTGAAAATAAATAAAGAGATGAATAATTTATAAAATTAAAATAAAATTATAATTACATAAAAAATGGGCACATCAGTGTGGTGTAATGGTTAACAAGCTTGTCTCACTAGAATCATTATAACTGAGTAGTTAGTTCGATCCTCACTGGGGACCAAAATCACCTTCCTCCTGGTTTGGGAGTTGGGCGCAGGGCTAACAACCCTGCCCCATAAAAAACAGTTTGTTACAGAAACAGCAAAACTGCTGCCCTACACATCATTGGGTGTAACGAAAATGTTTATTATTATATATATAGACAAAACATGAATTATTAGTCAAGAAATTACTATGCTTAGCACCATCCGAAGTTTACCTGAATTTTCAAAGTCAACCGCAAAAATATTTATGAGCTTTCTTAAATTTAAAAACTTGCATCATTATATATATATGTGTGTGTGTGTATGTATACACACACACATATATATATATTTGTTCCATAAATTTAAATTTTTATATCGAGCTGTCTTTCGGATCAGTTTTAATATTTAATCTAATATTACTAGGGATGTGCGTTGTGGTGCATTGGATATCGGCTCGGAATGAGAAATCGGGGATCGGGTTCGAATTCCAGCCAAATTCATTGCATTCACTTATGCGCAAATACCCTTGGGAAAGGTATTAATCCATCTCTTCCTTCCAGTTATGGGTTAAATAACAGGACAGATTGGGTTCTATAGCATTGGCTGGCAACCAATCTACCGCAAAAAGCAATGGCAACCTACTGTGGGATAATCTTCTGCCCAGTCAGTCATGTCTCTTTCGAGACATGATCGCCCAAGCATGTATCACATATGGCACTTAACTGACTGAATATTACTAGGATATATATATATATATATAATGTTCATTTATATATTAATAAAAAGTCTGCATTCTTCTACCGGGCGCCCATAGCCCAGAGGTAGAATCATCGACTGACGCCAATTCGGTCAGGTTTCAATCCTGGGTTAAAAACAATCGGAGTCTAACCGTACTGATGAGCTGTGATACAGTGAAACAGATCTGTCTGCGGATGACTATATATATATATATATATATATATGTATGTAAAATGTTGTTTATATATGAGTATGTGTGTAAAATGTTCTATATATATATATATATATATATATATATATAGGGAAATCCCATGGATCAATATATGTATGTGTGTGTGTGTGTGTGTGTGTGTGTATATGTGTTCCTTAATCTAAATTTATATCGAGCTGTCTGCTAGATTAGTTTTAATATTTAATCTAATAATATTAGGATCTACTGAGATTATTTATCAAATCTTTTTCTCGGATTTATTACTGCCATTATATATATATATATATATATATACAAGGTCTGTCTGAAAAGCAATGCAACTGGTTCTGCTCTCTGAGCTATGGGTGAAACAGGGATAAGGGGATTATGTTATCTAAAATGATATCTTGGAAGTATATAACTGTAATCTTAGATTTTGACAACCTTTGCATTTTTTTTTCACATACGAGAGTTGTGGGAGGACAAATCATGGCTGCTTCACCACACAATGTATCTGCTCACAACATCCTGCGCAGTGGAGCATCTTCGAGATGAACATCACTTTACGGACACAACCTCCTTACTTAATTGATCTTGCTCCATGTGACTTTTTTCTTTTCCCCAAACTCAAGGGAATTATCTAGGAGACTTGTTTCGAAGCTCTAGGGATCATGAAGATGGCCATAATGAAAGGGTTGAAGTGCATCCATGAAGAATCCTTCCAGCATTGCATAGAAGTGTGGCAAAGAAGGATGGAAATTATATATATATATATATATATATTTTAATTCAGATACTTCAATCCAAGGGAAAAAAACAAGAAGGTAAAAGTAGACTAATTTTTCTCCAGTTTCTGAAAGGATTTTTCTGTTGCTGAGGTGATGTGTTATCCCCCGTGGGGATCTTCATATCAAAATGGCCATTCAACATCTTTGAATTAATCCTTTTTTAATATATATATATATATATTACTGTGCAAAAATTTAGGACAAGAAATATTTCATCTATTATGAGTCATCAAAATGAAGTTTAAAATCACCCCTGTCCTTACACTTTTGCACCTTATCAGTAGTGTGCAAAAGTATATTTCCTACAAACCTCACTGAAATTCAAATACAGGGTGAAAAGCCAGTTAAATTGCCAATAAATATTGATTATTTTAAACTAGGTGAAAAGAAATGTATTAAAAAAAAGTTATATTTAATTTTTCCTATTTTCTATTAAACAAGTTATTTTGAAACTACTCATTATTCTATTATCCATGGATATGATTGACTTTTTTCTTATTTCCCACCTCTCGAATTGCTAAATCTAATGTTACTTCGCAAGACACACTTTGGGAACAAATACAAGCTGCTTAGCAGGAGATACCATGAGAGACATTGAAGAAGCTCGTGATGTCAATGCCTGAGAGAATGAAGTCTGTGATCAAAACAAAAGGCTATTATACTAAATATTAAATTTATTTTGTAACTTTGTAATAAGTATTTTTTTTCTTGTTAAAGCATTTGTTGAGTAAATCAAATAAAATTACTTTAATTAAATTGTTTATTTTCTGTCAATATGCCTCATAAAAGATAAAATAGTTCTTGTTCTAATACTTTTGCACATTTATATATATATAGTGTATCGATGCAGCAGATAATTTTCTAAACATATATTGTTAAATATATAACAAAAAATGAATGTCTATTATGTTTAATGATGAGCCACTCTAAACATCGTATTTTGGCTTAATTTCAGGTGAAAATAAAGACAAAAATTGTTCAACATTTGGATATTTTCTTATTATGCTGGCTCTTAGCTTTCGGCTCACATGAGCCATCTTCAGAGAGATCACAGGGATGTTAACATAAAGACATCCACCATCAAAGATGATATTATCTTCTGTTGACATAAAACATTGCATTAAGACGATAAGAGTCACTGAATAGCAGACGCAGTTCGTAAATTTGTAATGCGGTTCTATGGTGCCACTCTGCGTGAAAGACCAAAATGTTAACAGAACCATATGTCTAAATGCAATGTAATGTGTTGTAACCAGACTATAATGTGATTTTATTAAGTGTGCGTTGCTTTGATTTAATGTAGATGGCCTCCAATATCTGAAGGTTCTTTTTACTGTGTGTATGTGTGTGTGTGTGTATATATATATATATATATATATATATATATATATATATATATATAAAAAAATTAAGGCAGACACGTTATTTCATGGTAAATCGAAGTATGGGCCTATTTCAGGTGAACCATCATCAACTTTCGTCTTTATTTTACAAAGGATTTTACATGAATCCTTTGTAAAATAAAGATGGTAGCTGATGATGGTTTGCCTGAAATAGACCCACACTTCCGATTCACCATGAAATAACGTGTCTGCCTTAATTTTTCTTATATTTGCTCAATATGTATTTATATGCATATATATTTAGAGCTCTCTTAGAGAGTTATCCTACCACTGTATGTACAGGATACTCCTTTGGATTCTTCTATACCCACACTCCATGCTGATATATATATATATATATATATATATAGCGTATTTAGGTAGCAATCCCTCTTTTATGCAAGTTTTGTTAAAAATGACAGACAAGATGCACTGCTGAAGTTTTTTTCCATATTTTTTCATTTGATCTTATATGTTTTTCTTTACAGAACATCAACTATATAAAAATCCTTTGAATGTTTTATTTATCCAAGCACTTTCGGCCGTGCTTTTAGTCATTCTCATTTTACTTTTAACTGATAATATAAATTGTTTTACGTATGTATGTAAATTTATAAGAATGTTTTTTATTTCCAAACACAGTCAGCATGTTATGTCCATGTTCATAGTTGATATTATTGAGCATTGGCTTTTTCTTTTTTATTAATAAGGCTCCCATTATTTTTAGCCTGTTTTAATATACATAAATAGAACAATCTATATATTCAGGTAAAATATATATGAATTGGGACTGACAGGATCAAATAAGAAACGTTTATTAATCTAACAACTTAAATCAAAACACCAGAATTTGTTTTTTTCTCCATATCTCATTGTCGTGGAGTAGTTTTCGCACTGAAGGTTATAATCATGCTATGTTGGTTGCTAATCGACTTAACATACCCAAAATGTTAGGAACTTGGTAATCTTCCACTAAAAGCTGGCTCTTTAGTATTCGGCTAACTGCCAACTAATATCAACTGCCTAATAGTTTTACTGAACTCCAATAGAAGTCTAAAGAACTCCCAAGAACTTCCTGTTAACTCTTATTAATATAGGAGGGAGAGTTCATTATCTGAGGAAAAAGTGTGTTTCCCCATAACACTCATTCTCTGGTGATGCTTTAATAGAAGTGAAACATGTTTAATTGATAAGCACTTCCTATTTGCCCTATATATATATATATATATACAAACACACTACCGGCCATAATTATTAGGCCACCCCAGGTTTTTAAAAGAAATGATGTATTTCATACTATTTTTGGTGTATAATTCTAAATGAAAATAGAATGGTTCTTTTGTTATTATGACTTTGCAAAATTTTACAAGGCAAAAGAAGCAAAGATGAATTCGTCCGAATCACCCTAAATTTTCTTCATTCTTTCATTGATGAAACTGCAATATAGGTAATTATTAAATATTTATAAATTCATTTGATGCACATGTTATTGTGCAGTATTAATAAAAGAACCATTCTAATTTCATTTACAATTATTCACTTGGCGATTAATACTAAAAAAGTCACATATCAATATATATAGCAATCAATATATCAGTTTTTAAAACACTGGGGGGGGCCTAATAATTCATTGAATAATATAGACAAGTTCTGTCTATTTATTTTGTGTAAGATCCGTTCGTATGATCTGATTAGCTTGTTAGTGTTGTCATGAAAAGACGACAAGAAATTGCAATAATTGTTGATTTTTTATCAGGTCTGAGCTTTCGGCTTACATAAGCCATTATCAAAGGATGAACATTCTTGTCATCTTTCCATGACAACACTATCAAGCTAATCAGATCATACGAACGGATCTTACACAAAATAAATAGACAGAACTTATCTATATTATTCAATGAAACCTGTATTAATGAAAAAATGCTGCCAAAATACACACAATATATATATATATATATATATATATATATATATATATATATATATATATGCACACACAGATGTGATGGGTAAATTATCACTATTTTATATTTTTAATTTTACATGTACATTGTTTGTTTTTGACTTTGACAATTGCACAGTATAGTATGGTCAGTTGGGCACCGTCTGTGAGAAAAAGAGAGCACCATTATGCATTTCACTATACTAAAAATTTGGCATGCTGAACTACTTGAAGATCCAATACGAACATTTCAAAGTGTTTGAATGTCAATCTAAGGAGAGTGCAGAGGATTTGGAAAGAGTTGAATGAGTCTAATGGTGATTACGAAAATATTTGTAGTGATTACTAGTGACGGCAACATGATGCCTCCGTTCATCTTCCTACAGGGCTCAGACTCAAAACCAAGGCTTACATCAAACGCTTTAAGAAGGTAGTGCTGCCCTGGGTCACAAGGATGACTGCTGGAAGACCCTATGTCAAGCAACAGGACTATGCACCATGTCAAGCAATCAGGAGAACCCAGTCATGACTCTCAGACAATTTCATTCAACCACATAACCCCTTATATTTGGACATCTAACTCCCCAAACTTGCAACCCCTTTGATTATTATGTTTGGGGTACAGTTGAGTGAGAGATCAACAAAACTTCTTGTAATACCAAAGATGAACTGAAGACAAGGATTGTGGCTGCATTCACCAGTTTAAAGGATACTGTTCAGAAGATTTGTAGGAGATTCCATAATAATCTAGAGGTCGTGGTTGAAACGAACATTGATTTTATTGAAAAAGTTTACTTTTCAATATTTCAAGATATTTTTGCGTAATTTAGGTAAATACATCTGTTAAAATGAATTGTCAGTGTTATTTTCATTTTTGCGTAATTTAGATGACAATTTATCTATATCACCATGTATATAATTAAATATTTATATCTATATGTGTGAATAAATATCAGTTATATATCTGCTTATGTATAAATCAATATCAGTTATGCATGCATATATATATATATATATATATATATACACTCTAGAAAAATTTTTTAGATATTCTACAATTTCATGGGTAATACATATTTCACAGAAGAAAAAAGTTGCTTGTCAGACCCAAAAGATACAACAGTTAATATTCAAAATATATTACTTTATTAAATTAAATAAATAAATTTAATATTGAGTTCTTTTGAGTTTGTCTATCAGAATTTACCTGACTTCAATGGCAAATATTCTATGTTATATATATATATATATATATATATGTGAATATGCATATATATCAATATATGTATGAATCAATATCAATTATACATATATATATATATATATATATATATATATATATATATATATATAGATAGATAGATAGATAGATAGATATACTAATATATATTTATTACTAGTAGAGATACTTTTACCTGTTTTTATACATTGACACTGTTTTGTGTGTATGTGTATATATATATATATATATAAATATTTAGATATATGTATGTGAATATGCATATATATCAATATATGTATGAATCAATATCAATTATACATATATATATATATATATATATATATAGATAGATAGATATTTATATAGATATACTAATATATATTTATTACTAGTAGAGATACTTTTACCTGTTTTTATACATTGACACTGTTTTGTGTGTATGTGTGTGTGTAAGTATATGTGTATATTTGTGTCTAAATAGTGTTTAAAAATCAAACTAGCAAACATAATGAGTTGGTAATTTAATCATTGCTTAGTATTCTATAAGACTTTATAAGTATCATTAATTATTTTTAAAAAATAGCATAAAAATTGACATTAGATGAGTACAATTGATGGACTAAACCCTACAGTTGGTCAATTTAATAGATTTGTCTGTAAAATAATAATGTATATATAGTTAAACAATCCCTGGATAAATAAGGCTTATCTGAAATGATTTTAGATGGAATTCTTGAGAATATTTGGGATTTAAATACTTCCTCTAAGTTCTTTTTTCTTTCCTCCTTGCTACGTTCCATTTTTTGGTATTCACCTCTTCCAAATATTCCGATTCTACAGATGTCTCAGAAGGAAATTTAAATTTCTACTACAAGGGACAATTCCAGGGGAAAGATTTAAAAAAAAAAAAATCACTTACACATTGAAGACTGCTAAATGAAACTACTCCAAGACTGGAATGTAGCCAGAGAGGGACTGTCAAGAGTAGAAGAATGGACAGCTTGTTCCACCCACCCTGTCTCTCTTCCTTGTGCTGAATGAACAAGCACAATTCTATGCATACAAGTCCTCCTAAGATGTTGCTACTGGTGGTGGTGGTTGTATGAAAAAAGGGAGATAGTGTGTTGAGAGTGAGAGAGGGGACAAGGTGGTTCCTTCTGTCCCCTTCTGCTTGCCTGTCAACATTTTCTTCATCAGCACAAACATGACGTCACCTGATTATCACCCATTTCCAGTGGAAACCTAGAGTTCAATTCTTATCATATTTGCTTTTCTCTTTTCGAATATTCAATACCAAGAAATTTAAACGCACGATTGCTTATTAAACTGTTCCTAAATTCTTTGTGTCGTTCAGCTTCATTATTTTAATATTTTTTTTGCTTGTTTCGTTTACCTGTTAATATGTCTATTATATTTATTAAATATTTATTTAATATTTAATATTTATTTAAATTTATTTAATATTTTTTTTGCTTGTTTCGTTTACCTGTTAATATGTCTATTATATTTATTAAATATTTATTTAATATTTAATATTTATTTAAATTTATTTAATATTTTTTTTGCTTGTTTCGTTTACCTGTTAATATGTCTATTATATTTATTAAATATTTATTTAATATTTAATATTTATTTAAATTTATTTAATATTTTTTTTGCTTGTTTCGTTTACCTGTTAATATGTCTATTATATTTATTAAATATTTATTTAATATTTAATATTTATTTAAATTTATTTAATATTTTTTTTGCTTGTTTCGTTTACCTGTTAATATGTCTATTATATTTATTAAATATTTATTTAATATTTAATATTTATTTAAATTTATTTAATATTTTTTTTGCTTGTTTCGTTTACCTGTTAATATGTCTATTATATTTATTAAATATTTATTTAATATTTAATATTTATTTAAATTTATTTAATATTTTTTTTGCTTGTTTCGTTTACCTGTTAATATGTCTATTATATTTATTCACCCCTTTTTTTTTTCTTACCTTTATTTTTACTTGCACTATTTACCATGGAGGCTGAACATTCTATGGAGCCTGATTTTATGGATGAAGAAGCAACCACAAGAAGATTGAATGAAACACTTGATTAAATAATAGTAATAACGAAAGAGGTGTCAATCCATAATCTTATAAATGCCACAATAAAAAAAATAGTAATAATAAAGAGTATGTATCACTTTTTTAAAATCATTTCACCACAAGCAAGGTAATAAAGCCACTAAGATGCAAGAGATGACTGAGTGTGAAATCAAATGAGAAAAAGAAAACATTATTAAGGAGAGAGAACAATGAACAAACAGGATTAAAAAGATGGAAAATAACGACTGAAATTAAATTTATTTATGATGAAAGTTGATTGGAAAGTCAAGAAGCTGGAACAGGTTTCTGCAGTGAATGTCATGATAAAGAAAAGAATAAAACAATGGAACAAAATTAGGAATTAAATAAAAGTAATAAACACAAAAAAAACGATAATAAATACTGGGAGATGGAATAAAACAAATACTAATATTGAAGAGTCTATATTGACTCCGTCAGTTATGATAAAAAGCAACAATAATAAGATGGAATAAAACTAGGAATAAAATAAGACTAATATTGAAGAATATATTTTGACCCAGAGTGTTGGGATAAAAATCAACAATAATAAGATGGAATAGAACTAGTAATAAAATAAGAATAATATTTTTTTTTTTTAAATCATTTCACCCCAAGCAAGTCATTCCACTGCCACTATTGCGGTTGGGGCTACATAGGGGAAAGTAAATAGAAAGAGTGGTTAGATATAGGAAATGTCAGAAGGGGGGGCGATAGATAGTTGGGAGGATGGGAACAGTGTTTGAAAGAATGGAAGCGCGTTAGTGTGTTAGGAAGTGTCTATTGACCTTACATTTAAACTCCTGGAGATTGTAGCCGTCGGGGAAGCAGTCATATGGAAGGAGATTCCACAGTCAGGAAGTACGAGAAAAGAAACTGTTGGAGTAGAAGTTGCGGTTGCATTTTATCGGTTTTACTGTAAAAGGGTGGGATCTAGTTGCTAATCTAGTATCTCGTGCAAATTCGAACCTAGGAGGCACCAGTGATCTAAGTTCATCGGAGCAGAAGCCATGGAAGTATTTATAGAAGAGACACAGGGAAGCCACGTCATGCCGGTGAGAGAGAGACTGCAGGCGGTCTGCCAAGTCAGTATCGATCACATTACAGACCCTCCGCTGTACTTTGTCAAGAAGCCCAAGGAGAATAGCAGGGGCACCCGACCAGATGTGGCAACAGTATTCAATGCACGGGCGGATGGTAGATTTATAAATGTGCAGGATAGATTCAGACGGAAAAAACCTCCGGGCCCTGCACAGAGAACCGACTTTCATAGCAGCAGATTTAGCAATGGATTTGATATAGTCATTCCACTTGAGGTCCACTGAAAGTGTGAGACCAAGGAGGTGCAGTGTTTTACTCTCTGGGAGGCAAGCCTGGTCCATGGCAGTGAATGTCATGATAAAGAAAAGAATAAAACAATGGAACAAAATTAGGAATTAAATAAAAGTAATAAACCCAGAATACACGATAATAAATATTGGGAGATGGAATAAAATGAATACTAATATTGAAGAGTCTATATTGACTCCGTCAGTTATGATAAAAAGCAACAATAATAAGATGGAATAAAACTAGTAATAAAATAAAACTAATATTGAAGAATATATTTTGACCCAGAGTGTTGGGATAAAAATCAACAATAATAAGATGGAATAGAACTAGTAAAAAAACTAAGAATAATATTGAAGAATGTATTTTGACCCAGTGTTAGGACAATATCATCAAAAATGAGGACAAAACTGGAAGCGGCCGAAATGTGGTTCTACAGAAGGATGCTATGGATATCGTGGACTGAGCATGCAAGCAACGATGAGGTGTTGGAAAGAATGGCAACAAAAAGGAAATTGATGCTGAGCATCAGGAAGAGACAACTGAAGTTCCTGGGACATGCAATGAGGAAAGAGAGCCTGGAGAACCTGATACTAACAGGCCAGATAGATGGAAAGAGAGACAGAGGAAGGTAGCAGATAACATATTTGCAGGGTCTGATCAGGTGGATGACAGAACAGGGGTTGCCAGGAGCAACAGGAGCAAACATACTAAGAGCCACAAGGGATAGGGAGATGTGGAGAGCCATGATCGCCTACGTCCTGAAGGGACAGGGCACATAGAAGAAGTAGTTAGGATAAAAAGCAACAATAATAAGATGGAATAAAATTAGTAATAAAATAAGACTAATATTTCAGAATGTATTTTGACCAAGTGTTGGGATAAAAAGGAACAATAATAAGATGGAATAAAACTAGTAATAAAATAATACTAATACTGAAGAGTGTATCAACCCAGAATAAATACTAATAGCTTATTATTCTTTTCTACAATTATTTTCATGGCAATTTTTATAATAATGAGATTTTCTCTTTGGTACCTTGACATCACGAATTTAAGCATAGCACTACATTGATGACTATGTCTCATCATTTTACTGTTGTCATAGATATAGCAGGAAGTTCTATTTTAATAGTTTCTTCTCTTGCACTTCTAACCTCTTGAACTCCTTTCAGAATCTTTCATTCCTGTCAAATATGAGCTTTAAAAATTTACATGCAATTACCATCTTCTGTCTTCCTGCAACCTGTTCTTTTACTATCTTTTCTCCTAACGAATGATTTTTTATTTTCTTTAACTCTCAATAATTATCTGTGACTTAGTGCCATCATCTCCTTGCTTGGGGTGAAATGATTAAAAAAGAAAAAAAATCTCTTGATCTGACAGTTTTATTTAGTCATCCATGCATTGAGTACCATTGCCGTATCTAGTCAGTTGCTCCTGCTATTCATCTTGAGGTTCTCGACAAAATCCAAAGAAGAATCTGCAATTTTATTGGTTTTGACTTGGCATCTCGGCTTCAGTCCCTTTCTCTCTGATGTGACATGGCAACCTTCTGTCTTTTCTGCAAATATTTTCATGGCTTCTGATTTTTTTCCCTGGTGACCCAACCTAGTGAAGTGTGCTACTTGATTGGCATCTAGGTGTCATCCTTTTACCATTGAAAGAGTTAAAGACATAAGTGTTGATTTTCTATGAAACCTGTCAAATAATTTGTCCACATCTCACCTCATAAAAGCATTATTTCTTATTATGAAGATGGCAAGAGTTTCTTAAAAATCTCAGATTTTGAAAATTGCTTCTAAACAAAATAGCTTGTTAAGAAATTGTCTGTGACCATCATTGTCATTTATCTATTATGAATACTTAATAAATTATATTTGCTAACTTATATACTTGGTATGAATGATTGAGCTTTATTTATTAAATTTTTTTCTTTAGTTCTTGTACATTGAAGAGGCTCATCCCTTGTTCCCTGGGTAGGATGGGGTTTCCGGTTTTCTCTTTTCCAATCTTTTTACTCTTTTCTCTTCCAATTGGAGTAGATAGACTAAACTATCACCCGGTTCACACTCCACCCACATCTATTGAACAGGTGAAGAGGCTCAGCCCTTGTTCCCTGTTTAGGATGTGGTTTCCGGTTTTCTCTTTTCTCTTTTCCAATCTTTTTACTCTTTTCTCTTCAAATTGGAGTAGATAGACTAAACTATCACCCGGTTCACACTCCACCCACGTCTATTGAACAGGTGAAGAGGCTCAGCCCTTGTTCCCTGTATAGGATGGGGTTTCCGGTTTTCTCTTTTCTAATCTTTTTACTCTTTTCTCTTCCAATTGGAGTAGATAGACTAAACTATCACCCGGTTCACACTCCACCCACGTCTATTGAACAGGTGAAGAGGCTCAGCCCTTGTTCCCTGTTTAGGATGTGGTTTCCGGTTTTCTCTTTTCTCTTTTCCAATCTTTTTACTCTTTTCTCTTCCAATTGGAGTAGATAGACTAAACTATCACCCGGTTCACACTCCACCCACGTCTATTGAACAGGTGAAGAGGCTCAGCCCTTGTTCCCTGTATAGGATGGGGTTTCCGGTTTTCTCTTTTCTCTTTTCTAATCTTTTTACTCTTTTCTCTTCCAATTGGAGTAGATAGACTAAACTATCACCCGGTTCACACTCCACCCACGTCTATTGAACAGGTGAAGAGGCTCAGCCCTTGTTCCCTGTATAGGATGTGGTTTCCGGTTTTCTCTTTTCCAATCTTTTTACTCTTTTCTCTTCCAATTGGAGTAGATAGACTAAACTATCACCCGGTTCACACTCCACCCACGTCTATTGAACAGGTGAAGAGGCTCAGCCCTTGTTCCCTGTTTAGGATGTGGTTTCCGGTTTTCTCTTTTCCAATCTTCTTACGCTTACGTAGCCCCCTGCGCATCAGTGGCGTTACCGCCTTGCTTGGGGTGACATGATTAAAAAAAAAAAATGTAACTGCCACTTCTGCTCAAACAGTTTCTTTTCTGTTTTCTTACTTCTCTGATAGCTACAATCTCCAAAATTTTAAATGCAATGTCAATTACTATTTTTTATCTTCTTGAATGCTGTTAACATTTTATTCTTCCTTAAATACATCCTGTACCCAGTTTTCTCTCTCACTGTAATGCACTGTGCACTAATGGTGGTTCTACCTTGCTTAAAAGGAAATGATTTAAAAAAAAAATACTCTTGAAGGTGACTTAGAAGGTACATCGAAGAATCTAATTTGTAAAAGAGCAATATTCCAATAGTCAGCTAAATTTGCCAATCTGTGCTTCCAGTTCCCTGAATGAAACGCTAAAATTAACAATTCTATCTGGACTTTTGCATATTTTTACATTTAGACAAGCATTTTCATTCTTATTTTATACTTAGCTTAAAAGCCACATACAGTGCAGATTTTAAGCTCTCTCCTGCAGAGAGTTAATTAGAATTCTGGCCCAAAATCTCTAGAAAACAGCAATGATATTTTTGAAGAAATGTCTTTGAATTTCTCAATTTCGAAACCTTACTTTAACTCTGATTTGAGCTATAAGTCCAATTCCGACCAAAAGACTGATTTGGGCAAAAAAAATCCAATTTGAGCCATAAATTGAGTTTTTCAAATCCCAAACTTTATGTAACTTTAACTGAGTTGAGTTCTTCAAATACCAAACTCTGTGGAATTTAAAAATCTCATGTCATGAATCCTCTCACTTTAACTCCAATTCCTTGGCATTTTAAAGAAATAAAATTGATTTCCTCAATT
This sequence comes from Ascarosepion bandense, assembly GCA_037127315.1. Classification (NCBI taxonomy): domain Eukaryota; kingdom Metazoa; phylum Mollusca; class Cephalopoda; order Sepiida; family Sepiidae; genus Ascarosepion; species Ascarosepion bandense. Next base: position 585,116 of record JBBBDQ010001147.1, read on the forward strand.
CACAGAGTTTTGGAGATATTTTAAACTGAATTTAAAACAATGTTTTCAAATTCACAAAGATTTTTTGTTACTTTAAACTCAATATAAAATAAAAAACTTTTAAAATCACTCAATCTTTTCAGTTATTTCAAAATTTGAATTTTTAACTGTTCCCTCCTCCTCCTCATCCAGACACAAAAGTCCAATGTTGGATGTTAAAGCACCAGCAGAAGGGCAGATTTTCAATCCCAGGATTATCTTGATTCCAAAATGTCTGTGGAGCAAATATGGCCTGGTTTAGAGAAGTTTTGAACACAGGGACAGACAGACAGAATTTGCTGTTTATTTACTCAGAGATAATTATCCCATTTTGTTGTTATTGCTTTTTAACCCTCTAGGGCTATTTGTATCATATTTGATACGGTATTTCCCTATAAGGAAACATTTGGTATTCATTGGCTGAGCAGTCAGTACTGCTTTCATTTGAAATTTATAAAATATTTCTCTTAAAAAATTTTTCAGGAAAATATTTCTTTCAAGGCTTGTTTTCATACTGTATCAAATATGATACGAATGGCCCTAGAGGGTTAAATCAAGGATTACCACTATTTGCATTTTTTTACTAATTTTAATCCATCTTATTATTACCATTTTCCTCTTCTTTGTTATTTCTACAAACATTGGCCAACTGATTGTATATTGTTCTTGAAAATGTTACAATGATAATTTTGTTAGAAACAAAGAAAAGAGTAATGAGCTGTTACGTAATATTGGTAATATTTGGCAGTGTATGTGGGACAAAAAATAAAAAATGAGATCATTGGTCCAAACAATCTCCTGAGTGATGAAGAAGAGACCTGAGGTTAACAGAAATGTGTTTATACAGAAGGATGCTGAGAATATCACGGAGCAAACAAGTGAACAACGATGAAGTTTTAGAGAAAATGGAAGCAAAAAGAATAATTATACTTAGAATAAGAAAGAGACAATTTAAATTTCTAGGGCACATAATGAGGAAAGAGGGCTTGGAAAATTCTACACTAAAAAATATGTTGCAGGATAGGGGGAAGTAACGAATAACCTACATAATGTGGTCCTTGGCATGACGGTAAACTGCATCAAGCAGCAAGGCCTCTGATTAAGAGTTTGTGAGGAGCATGGAACCACCTCTGAATTGCTGTTGTTCTCAAGTCCACGCTGAGCCGGAGTGGTAGCACCTGTTAGGGTCCCAGCTATGGGCAAATAGTTAGCCACCAAACTGGGGTCAAAACACTATTAAAGTATAAAAATACACTTTTATAGAAATATATACATAAAAATAGACTTTTAGAGAAAAATATACATTTTTTAAGGAAAAATATTACCAACAATAAATTTCTGAAGAAAAAATTATTGCCATAACACATTTTTGAAGGAAAAAAAAATATTCTCAGCAAAACATTTTTGGATACAAAACTAGAAGACATTTTCAGTTTTCTAAAATAAAAAAGAATAAAAACAAAAATTTTCATTAGAATCTTACTAAATCAACCTTTACACTATAACCAAACATTTAAAAAATCCCTTAAAACTGAACCTTTTTGACATTAAATTACCCACAGAAGTTGGTATGCCATTAAACTCAAACCTTACATAATGAGCTGGCATAAATGGTTGGTAGAACAGGAACTAGAAGAAATAGCAAAAAAAGAAATGTCTCTAAGACATACAAGGGACAGGAAGATGTGGAGAATCATGATAGTACCCACATCATGAAGAGGCACAACATATACAAGAAGAAGAATATTTCTACCAAACCAGCAGACTTAATTTAACTGATGGCTGAATATGGTTTACAAGAGTTAAAAAAAAAAGACAACATTTATCTAGAGCTACAATGGATAGGATATTGTGGAGACCCATAATTGCCAACATCTTAAAATGTGACACAGCACATAAAAGAAGAATTATTGTATTTGAGAGTTAAAGAAAATAAAAAAATCATTGGTTAGGAGAAAAGATAGTAAAAGAACAGGTTGCAGGAAGACAGAAGATGGTAATTGCATGTAAATTTTTAAAGCTCATATTTGACAGGAATCAAAGATTCTGAGAGGAGTTCAAGAGGTTAGAAGTGCAAGAGAAAAAACTATTAAAGAAACTATTATTGTATTTGGAATAATGGTAATCAGTGGTGAAGATTCCATGTATGCAAAACATGTCTTGAATTTTTTTTTTTCAGGATAAAGAATTTCTGTATACCAAAGTTTCACTAGAAACAAAGAAAAGAGTGTTGGATTGTTATATGATGTCAGTTCTTCAATATAGCAGTGAATGCTGGACAATATCATCAAAGATGAAGGAAAAACTTGAAGCAACAGCAATGTGGTTCTACAGAAGCATACTCAATATAAAGTGGGGGATCAATTTCATATTACAATCAATATATGAACTGACCCCTCACTTTTTGGTCACAACAGTTTCTATACATTTATATTCCTGAGACCCAAAAGCACAAGGATGCATTCCATGAGCTGAGTAAAGTATTAATAAACAGGACAATTTCACTAGAAACAAAGAAAAGAGTGTTGGATTGCTATGTGATGTCAGTTCTTCAATACGGCAGTGAATGCTGGACAATATCATCAAAGATGAGGACAAAACTAGAAGCAGCGGAAATGTGGTTCTACAGAAGGATGCTGCGGATATCGTGGACTGAACATGCAAGCAACGATGAGGTGTTGGAAAGAATGGCAACAAAAAGGAAATTAATACCGAGCATCAGGAAGAGACAACTGAAGTTCCTGGGACACGCAATGAAGAAGGAGAGTTTGGAGAACCTGATACTGACTGGCCAGGTAGAGGGAAAGAGAGACAGAGGAAGGCAGCGGATAACATATTTGCAGAGCCTGGTCGGGTGGATGACGGCACGGGGGTTACCAGGAGTAACGAGAACAAACATGCTGAGGGCCACAAGGGATAGGGAGACGTGGAGGGCCATGATCGCCTACGTCCTGAAGGGACAGGGCACATAGAAGAAGAAGAAGTATAACAAAAATGAATTTTTGTTTGAATTTCTTGGATGAGGAATTATCCTGACCCAAGGACTGAACCCACAATCATTATGTCACCAAACTCCTTGGTTGGGAAGTGTGTATTTAGACTCATTGGAAATGGACAAGCAATAACTGAACAAATAAAATAAGAACTAGACAATATCCTGAGACATTAGCAATATTACAATCATGATGCTTCAGCCATTGTGCTCTCAGCCTTCTTCAGATGTCTATCAACCCATGTAAACTTCAGGGAATTTTAAACTGAATACTTTATTTACTCTACAAGGTTGGATTCTTTGCGTTCCACTGTCCATATCTATGTATCTCTCATCTTGCTTAAATGTTCATTTTAAGTTCAGCATATTAGTACCCTTGTGCAAATTAACTTTAGTTTTCTTCTTTTTTTTTTAATCATATCACCCTGAGCAACACCACTGATGTGCAGGGGGGTACATAAGAGTGAAAAGATTAAAAAAGAGAAAGCCAGAAACCACATCCTAAACAGGGAACAAGGGATGAGCCTCTACACCTGTTCAATAGATGTGGGTGGAGTGTGAACCGGGCGATAGTTTAGTCTATCTACTCCAATTGAAAAAAAATAAAAATAAAGAAAAACAGAAAAGTGAAAAGATTGGAAAAGAGAAAGCCGGAAACCACTTTAATACACGTAGGTGGAGTGTGACCCGGGCGATAGTTTAGTCTATCTACTCCAATTGAGAAAAAAAAAAAAGGTAAAGAGTAAGAAGATTGGAAAAGAGAAAGCCAGAAACCACATCCTAAACAGGGAACAAGGGATGAGCCCCTACACCTGTTCAATAGATGTGGGTGGAGTGTGAACTGGGCAATAGTTTAGTCTATCTACTCCAATTGAAAAAAAAGAAAAATAAAGAAAAAAAGAAAAGTGAAAAGATTGGAAAAGAGAAAGCCAGAAACCACATCCTAAACAGGGAACAAGGGATGAGCCTCTTAACCTGTTCAATCAATGTGGGTGGAGTGTGAACCAGGTAGTTCTTTCCATACAATCAGTTTTAGACCCACTGAAGTGACAGGGTGTAATTGATTTCTATTTTTTCCTTAAATTAGGTCATTTGCAGTGGCGTGCAGTAATATGAATTTATTTTCTGGATGTATGTTGAAATTTGTTAGGTCTTGAAAAATATTGTGTCATCTGTGATAGCATCAGATTTTTATCATACCCAGACACTATTGTCTCGACTGTCGATTAATTGTTCTACGGTCATTGTCTGTGATGGACGTTACTCCATGTAAGAGTATGAAAATTATAATGCTGCATGAACACAATAGCAAGCCTTACAGAGTGTTTGCGGATATTGATGGTGTTAGTCTTTTAACTGTTAGTCATATCATCAAGACGAAGAACACAAACTGGATTCATCAGTCCAAAGCGTTTTTTTTAAAATCATTTCACCCCAAGCAAGGCATTCCACTGCCACTGTAGCGCAGGGGGTTACATAGGGGAAGGTACTGAGAGAGCCATTAGATATAGGAAATGTCAGAAGGAGGTTGATAGACGAGTAAGGAGGTACATAGGAAGAGTGTTTGAGAGAATGGGTGCGAGTTAGTGTGTTAGGAGGTGTCTATTGACCTTACATTTAAACTCCTGGAGATTGTAGCTGTCAGGGAAGCAAGTATGTGGAAGGGAATTCCACAGGTGGGAAGTGCGAGAAAAGAAGCTGTTAGAGTGGAAATTGCAGTTACATTTTATCGGTTTCACTGTAAAAGGGTGGCACCTAGTTGCTAATCTAGTATCTCGTGCAAATTCGTACCTAGGGTGTACCAGTGATCTAAGTTCATCGGAGCAGAAGCCGTGAAACTATTTATAGAAGAGGCACAGGGAAGCCACGTCATGCCAGTGAGAGAGTGACTGCAGCCGGTCTGCCAAGTCGGTATCGAACACATTACAGATTCTCCGTTGTATTTTGTCAAGAACCCCGAGGAGAATAGTGTGGTCAGAAGAGAAAAACAACACCAATAGACGACATATACGTGATCAGAGAAAGTGTGAAAGATCTTAGGAAGACGTTATTCTTTTTGGTTGTAGATTTTCGTTGCCAATTTGTTATGGCAAATCTTAATGCAAACTTTCGTAGCCAATTTGTTTGTGGAGTTGTTATGGCGAGACCTTTCAGCAAAGTTGTAATGATCAGTTTGTGCCAGAAGACACAGAACACAGAAGGTTCAAAACAGTGTATTAGTATAACAAGAACATATGTATAAAGTAAGTGTTAGTAATTAAGTAAATAGAAATAAAAATGTCCAAAGTGGAAGCTGAAATGTCCAAACTGAATAGAAACAAAGCAGCTGGTCCATACGGCATTGTAATAGAGCTGCTGATAGCCCTGGAAGAATTCGGCATAGAGAAAATAACAGAAATAATAAACGAAATTTATAATACCTAGCATTTACGCATCGTTCATTCAGCTATTGGGCGTGTATAATGATAATATAGACGCTAAAAAGTCTGCCTCCTTCTACCCATCGCCCATAGCTCAGAGGTAGAATCCCCGACTGACACCAATTTGGTCAGGTTTCAATCCTGGGTTAAAAGTAATCGGATGTCTAACCGTACTGATAAGCTGTGATACAGTGAAACAGATCTGTCTGCAGATGACTATATATATATATATATATATATATATATATATATATATATATATATATATATATGAAAAGAATAAGTAAAGAACAATTAGGAAAAAAAGTGTCTTTAATCTATCATGTTACACTTGAACAAGCTTCTTCAGAGATTTATTAAAGACGAATGATGTAAAAATCCAAGAGACAGTATGTTGATTGAGGTACAGTTTCATTGGTTAGATACGTGTTACGTGTGATAAAGCAATGGATGAATATTAAATGTAGAAGAAAAAATTGTGTCAGTTTAAGTGTGTGTGTGTGTGTGTGAACATGTAATAAAAACATAAGATGTTTATTATAAATGTAAGTAAATGTAAGCAAAAATAGTGTGTGTTAAGTGCCTCCAAACCATAGATGAACTAAGTGTGTGTATATGTTAATAATATTAGTATGTGTGAATGACAGTGATGAAATACATTTCTGTTCAAAATACGTCACAAGTATTGTATACATGTGTCAAGTGATGGAACAAATTTTCTTTTTAATATATATATATATATATATATATATATATATGTGTGTGTGTGTATGTGTGTGTGCCTAGCCACACTGATGAGCTATGATACAGCGAAACAGGCTTGTATATGGATGACTAATATATTATGCTCTAATTACAATTGAGCTCTCTAGAGAAGAAAATTTTAAAAACAGTTTCCTCATCAGAAATTAATTGAGTTCTTTCGGTGACTGGCATGTGTATACACTGCTTATATACAACACGTTAAAATTTCCCTTCTCTGATTCCATGCATCTATGACTTGGGGGTAGCGACTCCGACTGACACCAAATTGGTCGAGTTTTGAACCTGGCCAGAAGCAAGCAGATGTGTCTAGCCACACTGATGAGCTGTGATACAGCGAAACAGGCTTGTATGCGGATGACTAATGTATATATATATAGCATTTTTTTTTTGGGCTTTGTCCTCATAATTTTTTACTTTTTATCTATTTTTTATTTTCCTTTTCTATATAGCCTCTTCATCTCCATCACTGGTTCTAAATTTACTTCCCCCCACCTTTTTTTTTCAGCTTTCTCTTTTCTTTCCTTCGTCTCAGCCATTGTTTATTTCCATTCTCTCCCTCACTTCCTCTCATCGCTTAACTTTTTCTTTCCCTCTTTTGACCCCTCTTTTAACTCTCCTTTCAAACTGCAAGCCTTACACAGAAGCTGATAAACACTGATACCTTGCCCGCTGAAGATGAGCTCTCGTATGTGTAAGAAATAAGTGGGGCTGGCTGGGTGGGTAGAAAATATTGGAATCGGGCTGATATGGGGCTTAAGGGTTAAGAGAGAAAATTGATTGGTGATGGATGAGAAGGGTAGAGAGTGGGGAAAAAGCGGAAGGTGATAAATATTTACCATGATTCATATTGCAGCTATGCCTTATTTAAAATACTCAAATGACATTAGCTACTGTTTGTCATGGTTATTAACAGAAAATATTATGTCAAAAAAATGGCAGTAATATTTGCTGAAAATATGCAAAATTATTTAAATGTGAATCCATTAACTGAGCAAAATGGAAGTTGCAGAATATTCCAATGTGTTAACATACTGCCAGCAAACATTAAAGATGAGCAGAAGAAATTGAACCATTTCCCAGTCGAATCTCAAAGACAGTCTTCATTCCTAAAGAATTCTTCAACAATGGAATGACAACATTAAATCAATTGCTTGATCTATCGCAAAGAAATATAGTTCAGTGTGTCACACCAGACAGTTTTTCTTATCAGAATCCATTTGCACATTTATAAATCTACCGTTATTCTGTGCATTGATTATTGCTACCATATCTGGTGCTTCAGATGCATATCTCTAAATTCTAGAATTAGTAAGTAGCAGAAGACAGTACTCGACTGTAGTTGAAGTTGAGTCTGACCAACTGGACGCTAGTTGAAAACGTCCTTGCAAAGCTGAGTCTCACACCTTTGATTGTTCACCTCACCCCCACCATCGCATGATGATAATGGCCTTTTGGAGGATATGAGTTCTTTGTGGCCCGGCTGTTTGTATGGGAGTAGTCTTGACAATGCTCGGGCGATTTTTGTGACTGGGCGACGCTGAGTGATGTTGTCTGGTTTTCTTTGACATGTGGGACATATGTACTGGGCTCCTATGCATTCCTGATGCTGGGCTCAGGTAAAACCCTAGGGATGAGAGTAGGGATTGCAGGTGTTTGAAGCATTCTGAGAAATTGTTGGTTTCACAAGGTAATCCTGCCTGATCCATCCATCCTGATTCGGTACTGATGATTAGGTAGTGTCTTGACAACTCTACCTGTTATACCCCACCTCTGATTGGCTGGATGTTGTATTGATACTATGTCCCCTTTTTGTAGAGGAATCAGGGTATGGGTTGTATGGTTGTATCTTTCTATCAGGCAGGCATCATGTTGAGACAGGGTTTTCCCATGATTTTGAGCTGCAGCTATTCATTTTGCATGCGGCTTGTAAAGCCTGGGCTGCGATGACCAAATGGTTAAGGCATTGGATTCGAAATCCAATGGGTAATGCCCTCACAGGTTCAAATCCTGTTCACATTGCCATGTAGAATTAGTAGGAACAGACAGTACTTGACTGTAGTTAAAGTTGAGTCTGAACAAATTGGAATTGGCATTAAAGAGGAGGGGTAGAAATTGAGATTGGTATTTAAACTTTTAATGAACCAGCAAGTGTAAAACAATAATAAATCTAGAAATATTATTTGGTTCAAACCCCCCCCCCACCATTTTAATTTGGAAGTGAAAAGTAATATATGGAAGGTATTTTAAAAAATATTGGATAAATACTTCCCTAAATCCTCTGAATTGCATAAGATCTTTAATAAAAGTACTGTGAAATTAAGTTACAGCTGTACAAGTAACTTGGATAAAGATGTAACGAAATAAAACACTAAGAACTTCAAGGATAACATGCAAAATGATAGTAACTCATGTAACTGCAGGGACATAGATAAATGTCCACTGAATAGTGCTTGTAAAACAGAAGAAGTGAGACATAAGGTGGAAGATTTCAATAAACAGAAAATGGTTTATGTAGGGTGCATGAAAGGCAGTTTTAAACAGAGATGGTATAATCATAAACTTTCATTCAAATTAGAAAGGCACAGGAATTGCACCAAACTCACCAGCCATGTGTGGGAGTTGAAGGAAAAAACAACAGAAGCCCTAACTTGAAATGGGGTATACTTAGGAGAGTCTTGGCTTACAGTGTTGGTAACAAGGTCTGCAGATTGTGCCAGGAGGAGAAACCTATGTCACATAATAACTTGTTTACAAATGAAAAATATTCAAAAGTTCTACAATATCAAACATGTTTTAATACAACTGTGAACTGGTCTAATTTTATTATGACCAAAAACTAAGTGAATAAATTATAAGTTAACCATTTCACCCCAACCAAGGTAATAAAGTTACTAAAATGCAAGGAGTTACCAAATGTTAAAGAATATGAAAAAAAAAAACACTATTAATGAGAGAAAAAACTGGTATTAAGAAGACAGAAGATAATAATTGATATTACAACTAAATTTTTGAAGATCAAAGTTCACCAGAAAGCTAGAAGCAAGAAAATGTTGTACAAGAGAGACGTGTGATGGTAGAAACTGTAAAAGGATAAGACTTTTTGGCAGACATGTACAATATTACCACCACCTGTAAATATGTTGATTATCATTTTTTTGGACATTTTTCAGTGCAATATCATCGATTTAGACCATAAACTTTCTGATTATCAAGAAAAATTTTGAAAAAATTCATTATTTAAGAATTGTAAGGGGTGCGCAGTTTCTCATACAACCTTATAGTAAATTGATCCTCCATTTTGGAAACACTCGTTTTGGGGTAACTTTGATGTCGCTGAGACTATGTATAGAGAAGCTTACAATTTGAAGATCAACAAACCCATGGAAAATTTTTTATATTAATGAAAAATAAGTGAAAAATATGACATGTAAAACATAAAAAAAACAGAACATTTTTAAAATAATTCATATTCTAAAAAGATTTTGAAAAAAAACATGTTTCCGAAACGGTTATTTTCATATATTCTTACAAGTTTTGAAAAAAAAAGTAAAATGGCAACAATTCGAAGTGAGTGTTTCTAAAATGGAGGATCGATTTACTATAACGTTGCATGAGAAACTGAGCACCCACTAAAAATCTCTAAATATTGAGGTTTTTCTAAATTATTCTTGAAAATCGAAAACTTTATGTACTAATCGATAAGAATGCACTAAAAATTTAAATAAAAATGATAATCAACAAATTTACAGGTGGTGGTAATGTCTTCAGGTCCGCCAGCTTTTCTACCAATCTAGTGATGCACTTAAATTCATAAAATCTACGTGTCTTAGAGTCAAGTTCATCAGAGCAATTACCATGAAAATAATTATTAAAAAGGCAGAGGGAAGCTATATTATGCTATATTATGGTAAGATGCTTCCTTATATAAATGATTGCCAGAAAGGTACGAATTTACAGGAGATACTAGATTGGCAACTAGGTCCCACCCTTTTACAGTGAAACCGATAAAATGTAACTGCAATTTCTACTCCAACGGCTTCTTTTCTCGCACTTCCCACCTGTGGAATTCTCTTCCACATGCCTGCTTTCCTAATGGCTACAATCTCCAGGAGTTTAAGTGTAAGGTCAATAGATACCTCCTAACACACTAACTTGCATCTATTCTCTCAAACACTCTCACCATCTCACCAACCCTCATTCTCGGTACCCTTACCCATCTATCACCCTCTTTCTGACATTTCCTCTATCTAACCATCCTTTCCCATCACTCCCCCGACTCTATGTAAACCTCTGCGCTACAGTGGCAGTGGAATGCCTTGTTCGGTGTGAAATGATTTAAAAAAAAAAAAAAGAGAGGGAGGGAGACCTCTTGACGCCCACAACTGCCAGACTGAAACCGAGATGCCAGGTGAGGATCAATGCTTTATACTTCTCAGATAGCAAAGCAAAGTTTTGCCCCACCCAAAATACAGTTTGGATAGTGCCCCTTTTAACAGTCAGTTTTTATTTTGCACTTTTTTTTCCTATGGGCAGAGCTTTGTGAAAAAATAGGCCATGTTCAGTCAACACACGCTTCAAGGCTTTCAACTGTACGACATTGAAAGACCGGTTCTTGTACAGTATAACCCGGATATAAGAGAACTCTTATCCAGTCCCGACAACTCTTTTATATTCAGGTTACACTGTATAATCTTAAAAAATAAGCAACATTGAACCTGATGAGTAACCAATTGGGAATACCAATGCTGTAAGCTTGGACGTCTAGGTGGTGTAATGAATAATGGGTTGAAATTAGAAATCGCAGGGACAGGTTCCAATCCTTGTCGGGTTCATCATATTCATTTACGAGCAAATACACTTTGGAAGGTATTAATCCACTTCTTTTCTACCCAGCTATGGGATATGTGTTGTGGTGCAGTGAATATCCGCACAGAACAAGAAGTCAGAAAGCAGAGTTCAAATTCTGGCTGAATTCATTGCATTCACTTACGCGCAAATACCCTTGGGAAACGTATGAATCTGTCTCTTCTCCCTTCACTTATAGCAGGACAGATTAAGTTCTATAGCCTTGGTTGGCAACCAGTCTACCACAGAAAGTAATGGCAATGTAGTGCAGGAAAATCTTCTGTCTGGTCAGTCATGTCTCAAAAGAGATATGATTGCTCAAGCATGTATCATGTATGGCAAATGGGCTAATTAGCAGGACTAGTAAACCATTATCTCCATTTAATTTTTATAATCTAAAACTATTTCTGGCTTTAAATAACCTGTGAAAGGTTGATAAGCCATAAAAAAACAATAATAAAAACACTCACTTTAAATTCCTTGCTATATGGATCAATTATGACAAATTTAGTATAGGAGAAAAAAAAATTGAACATAGAATAGGCTGTGCCAGAGATAGTTTCACCCAATACCACACATTGCTACAAAACCAAAACATTAACTTGAAAATTCTAGACATAGGATAGTTTCATCAGATTGAGACTTTTGTACACATCTCATGAATGGTGCCAAAGCCACTCAGGAATATCTAAACTGCCAGATCACTTTGTCAGATCAATAGTTAAAAATGGATTTGAGTGAGTGACACTGTGTGTCTTAGTGAAGACAATCCTTCTTTTCGGTTTTTTTAATCATTTCACCCCAAGCAAAGCAGTACTGCTAATGATGCACAGAGAGCTACATAAGAGTAAAAGTTTAGACAAGAGGAGTGTGAAGAGAAAGACGGACCAGTTGCAGGGGGTGTCAGAGAAAGGGCAAGAGAAGGATGGAAAGACAGTTGCAAAGGTAAAGAGAAAGGAAAAAGAACAAGATATACAGGGTGATGTAGAAAGAACAAGAGTCAAGTGGTGAAGAGATGGGAATTGACATTGCATTTAAATTCCAAGAGGTTGTAGCCGTCAGGAAGTGTGAGAAAAGAAGCTGATGCAGTAGAATTGTTGGCTGCATTTGGTTGATCTAACTGTAAATGGGTGGGACCTTGTAGCCAGTCTGGTTGCACGAGTAAATTCTTGTGGCGGGGGCACCAGTAATTTAAGTTCACTGGAGCAGAAGCCATGAAAATATTTGTAGATTAGAGAGAAGCCACATCCTGCCAGTGAGAGAGTGGCTGGAGTTGAGCTGCCAAGTTGGGATCTATCACATTATAGATTCTTTTTGGAGCCTGTCGAGAACACTGAGAGGAGCAGCAGGAGTGCCTGACCATATATGACAGCAGTATTCTTTGAATTTATCAGACTGGCATGACAGATTCACAATTAAAAAACTGTATCAAAGAACAGAAAGCACATTATTTTTCTCACTATTCTCAGCACGTTTATGTAGAACCCCATTTCTGTTGGCTACCTGAAAACTTGAGTCATGTTTCTAAGTAGCATCATCAGGCAGAGACTTTCATATAGATGCCATTCATGGTGAAAAAACCGGTCAGAAATATCTAAACAGTCAGCTCTATATGATCTCTTTCTCAGATTAATGGTTAAAAATGACTTTGAGCAATTTAAACCTGGGGGTCTTGACCAAGATCACTCTTCTTTGAAAATTGTGAACTGATGCTATGGAGTCACAAAGAACTGTACCAAATAACAGAAACCACATCCCTGGGGGACTACCAACACAAGCAGACCCTGACTCAGAAAACATTTTTATTGAAGTAATTTTACAATAGCAGCCATCTGAGTGTCACCAGCTGTGACTAACTTGTAAATCTTGTATTTATTTAATATATATATAAATATATATAAATCTACATTGTGTCGTTGCAGTCTTAGATCTGGTTTTCGTAATATACCAATCCCTCGCATGTCTGGACCAGCCACGTCAAGTGATAATAAGCAACCTTGTTTGACTTATCCAAGATCAATGACACAGTGTGGGCAGAATCGACAGACGAACAGAAAGGTTGGCTAGTCTCAGCCAGGTGTTGTGTTATAAACAATGATCAAGAATTCGAATGAAAGCAATATTGGTATATACATTGAATCCATCATAAAAATACAGGATGCGAAATTAGTTAATACTAGCATCATAGCCTGGTGTTGCCCGTGCAACTCAGAACATTTTAGTAATAATTAAATTAAACATTAGCACTTTTTTTTTTTACATATTTTTTTTTTGTTTGAAAAACACTTTTTTTAAAAATATTTCTTTTGTTTCAAAATTACAGGGAAAAATATTCATGTCTTTTTGTTGACAAAATAAATTTTTAAAACGTCAGAATAAAAATTAAATATAAAGGCTCATTTTTTTTTTAATAAAAAAATATTTTAGTTGCATTTAACACGCATGATTTGATTTCTGTGATGCAATTTAGCTAGCATCTTAGATTTTAGATGTTTTAATTGGAGTAGATAGACTACACTGTCGCCCGGTTCACACTCCACCCACGTCTATTGAACAGGTGAAGAGGCTCATCCCTTGTTCCTTGTTTAGGATGTGATCTCCAGCTTTCTCTTTTCCAATCTTTTCACTCCTATGTAGCCCCCTGCGCTTCAGTGGCATTACCGCCTTGCTCGGGGTGATATGATTAAAAAAAAAAAAAATTTTACGGAGCAAATGTAAACAATCGGCCACATTGGCCAAAAAGTGCGAAAGGGAAAATTTGCTGAACTTAAACTCAAAAAGTATGTGTCGACCTGGATTCCCTATAGATTTGTGTCCCTAGAAAGTTTGAATGGTGTAGCTTAAAAAATGTAGGTGTGCATAGGGAACAGTCATACACAGACTCACAGATTGCCTTTTATATATATATATATATATATATATATATATATATATATATATATAGATTAAACACTTCAAATATATTAGTATATGAATCAGTTATAACAAATTTAGTATAGGAGATAAAGAAGTTCAACAAAGAATAGACTGTGCTATGGAAAGTTTTGCCCAATACTACAAGTTGCTACAAAACCAAAATCTCAACCTAAAAACTCGAGTCATGTTCTTAAATATCCTTGTCAGGTTAAGACTTTCATATGGATGCCATACATGGTGACAAAACCCAGTCATAAATACAACCACTTTCTGAGATCAATGGTTAAAAAAGGATTTGGAGTGAATGAAACCTGAGTTCTTGACAAAGGTTATCCTTCTTTGGACATTGTGGACTGGCAATACAGAATAAAAAACAAAGAACACTAATAAAAGAAACCACATCACTTGCAGACTATCAACAACAGCAATAACTAAAATGAATAGCACATGTAACTCGAAGAGAAAATAATGACATGATCAAAATTGCTGATGTTCTACACTACTTCAAACAAAAGGATAGGAAGGCAATCCCAATCAATACTAGAAATTACATAATTTGAGGACTACCAACAGCAGCAACAGCTAAAATGAATAGCACATGTAACTCAAAGGGAAAATAATGACATAATCAAAATTGCTGATGTTCTACACTACTTCAAACAAAAGGATAGGAAGGCAATCCCAGTCAATACTAGAAATTACATAATTTGAGGACTACCAACAGCAGCAACAGCTAAAATGAATAGCACATGTAACTCAAAGGGAAAATAATGACATAATCAAAATTGCTGATGTTTTACACTACTTCAAACAAAAGGATAGGAAGGCAATCCCAGTCAATACTAGAAATTATATAATTTGAGGACTACCAACAGTAGCAACAGCTAAAATGAATAGCACATGTAACTCAAAGGGAAAATAATGACATAATCAAAATTGCTGATGTTCTACACTACTTCAAACAAAAGGATAGGAAGGCAATCCCAATCAATACTAGAAATTACATAATTTGAGGACTACCAACAGGAACAACAGCTAAAATGAACAGAACATGTAACTCGAAGAGAAAATAATGACATAATCAAGATATTGGCATTTCACATCTCAACTTTGCTGGTAGTCATAGAACACTAGTCATTTCAGGCTCATATAAAATCATTTATAGACCATTTTCCTATAATAGCTGTTTCTTTATAAGGAAACATTTGACATTCATTGACTGAGCACCCAGTTTTGTTTTGTTTTTTTTATTTTTTTTAGTGAACTGTTTTTTTTTTCTTTTTTTTTTCTTTCTACATAAAAATACACACATTCAGAAATTGAGAAAGGGATTTTTCTGGATGAAGAATCAAAAGACAGAAATGGTAAATCTCAACTTCTCTCTCTTTCTCCAAGCCCAAAAACCATTCCTCAGACCATCTGGCCCCAGAAAAATAAGAAAAATAAAAGACATCTGATAAAACTCCAGGTGTAATGTTTTCTCATGCAATATTTTCAGTTGCTCTCAAATTCTAAGAAGACACAGGTGAAAATAAAGTGTGTCAGGCTTGGCAAGATCCTAAAAGAAGATAATATAACAGGGTGGGGGGTAATTTGAGAAGTGAAGAAGTGGTGAGGAGATAGAACTTGATGAGTAGGTTTCCCAAGCCCACACCACCCAGCTCGATGCCCTACTTCTTCTGATATTCTAATTGCTATCATCCTTGAATTTTCTTCTAAAGCACGTTTATGAAGCATGTGCAAAAATTTCTATCATGTTTTATAAGAGAAACAAGTTTTTTATGCCCTACTTTTAAAAAGTATAGAATACCAGGAACCATTTGCACAAGGGTAATGTATTTCTAGATAATTGTTATAAATTAATATTTATTTTTTTCCATCTGCCAATATATATATACTCTCAAGTATAGAGTTGGTATGGATAGAATAAAATTCTGTATCCAAGGAAAAACTATTCTTAAAAATGTGCTCAATACAAAGTTGAGTGAATAATATTTATTTAGAATTTATAACATAAATATATTATAATATCACTATATGTTATAATATCACTATAAGTTATAATATCACTATATGTTATAATATCACTATATGTTATAATATCACTACAAAAATAGCCCTAGGGCTATTTTTGTAGTGATATTATAACATATTTATGTTATAATTTCTAAATATATATATATATACTGTAACATAAAATTGTAAATGAGTTATTATGAGACCTAGGTTTCCAACATGTGGTGTCGTCAGGCAATTTGCAAGAACGAATTAATTTAATTATTCATATTTAATTTAAATTATTATTTAATTTTTAATAATTAATTTTATTATGACCCAAAACTTAGTAATTAAATAATAAATAAACATGTATGCTGCTGGTTATGTGGGGCGTACAACCTTACATTTGGAAACAAGAATTAATCAACATGTACCTTCGAAAATACGATGAAGCAAAATAGGTAGCATGTGTTGTCTTCCCTTTACCAAAATGGAATTGGCTATTGCTCAACACCTAGTAGAGAATAAAGCCTGTGTTAAGTTGTAAAAGAAAAAGTATTTCAAAATTTTACATGTAGCTGGTTCCAATAATCAATTAAAGATTTTGGAATCGGTCTGTATATCTTTATGAAAACCTTCTCTTTGCCGGCAGAAGGATTTTGTAAAGTCTTTTTATTTGTTGGGGGATATTTTATTGTAAGTGTCCCTCGATAATTATTTACACTCGATTTCTCCCCCCTCATTATAAATATATATTTATATGTATATTTATTTTATATGTATATTTATTTTAGTGTTACCCCCTGTTATTTTTTGCTCTTGATTTTCGTTTATTTTTGTTTGATTTGTGATTCCAATGATTTTCTCCTGATGTGATATTGGACGAAAGAGTTCTAGAGTCCATAAATAAATTCCTTGTTTTTAAAGTAGTGTATAAATTTTTTACCTCCAAACATTTGTTTATATATATATATAATGATGGAAATTAATCCTAATTTGCTAAATAAAAAAGAGATTTAATGACCACATGCTGTCATAGATAAAAATACTTACTTAAATTCTTAGAGCTAGATCGAGATAGATTCCTCTATGTTTACCCCTTTCTTTATTTCTTTCTATCCCCTGCAATATAACTTTTAACAATTATGAATTAAACCCTTTTTATTTTTGCTCCTTACATTTTTAATTTTTAATTTTAGTTCTAAATTTTACTTTTATTCCTAATTTTTATTTTCATTCATTGTATTTATAATTATAAAATTTTAATTTTTTATCTACATGTAATATTTGAATATTTAAATTTTTACGTTTCACGACTTACATCCTTTTGAGTTTTTCTTCCTGCATTTTATTATTTTTTAAATTTTAATTTTAAATTTAAATTTTAAATTCTTATCTACATGTAACTGTAGAATATTTAAATTTTTAATCTTGTTATTAAAAAAGCAGTAACTTAACTTTATAAGATTTAATTCCAATGAACATCAAGTGAATTTAAATTCAAATCTATTAAACTGTCAGTTTGAAATATGCACCTGATGATTGCAGAACTCATGAAACTCTGAGTCATGTCATAGACATAGGATAATATATATAGTACTGTGCAAAAGTATTAGGACAAGAACTATTTTATCTTTTATGAGGCATATTGACAGAAAAAAAAATTAAAGTAATTTTGTTTGATTTACAAGGGAATTCCACAGACAGGAAGTGCGAGAAAAGAAGCTGTTGGAGTAGAAATTGCGGTTACATTTCATCGGTTTTACTGTAAAAGGGTGGGACGTAGTTGCCAATCTAGTATCTCGTGCAAATTTGTACCTAGGGGGCATCAGTGATCTAAGTTCATTGGAGCAGAAGCCGTGAAAATATTTATAGAAGAGGCACAGGGAAGCCACGTCACGATAAACAAACCTTCTTATGGCTACCTCTTCAGAATTAAAAACCTCAATCATTTGAAGAATTTCAAAGATTCAAGGGAGAAGGTGACGGAAATGTGTGATACTTTAATCTTTATACATATTTGCCCCCAGCTATCAAGACACACTTTAATCAGAAAGATTGTAAAGTGTCAGCTAGAAGGGACAGGACAAATATAAATAAAATGGCATAAAAAAGAAGTTTCTAGTGTGGGTGATCGAGTATTACATTGCAAAGTAGTTTTATAAGTGCGAATGTCTGTATGTATAGATGAACTCAATGTTTTCACGATACATGTGTTTCAGTAGATAGCCGTTTTTTTTTTTTTTGTTTTTTTTTAGGTTAAACAATGTCTACCACTTGGGAAATCAGAAGCAGAATGCAGATATGAACAGTTCAGACATAGATACCAATACATCATAGTAACCAGTTGTTTAACTCTAGTGATCATCAGACTATGATACCATCAGGTACTATAAAGTATTGCAATGCATTTTTATAGTAAAATCATTTGCAATGCATTTTCATAGTAAAATCATTTGTAACGCGATTTCATAGTAAAATCATTTGCAATGCATTTTTATAGTAAAATCATTTGCAATGCATTTTCATAGTAAAATCATTTGCAATGCATTTTCATAGTAAAATACTTTGCAATGCATTTTTAAAATAAAATCATTTCCAATGCATTTTCATAGTAAAATCATTTGCAATGCATTTTCAAAGTAAAATCATTTGCAATGCATTTTCATAGCAAAATCATTTGCAATGCATTTTCATAGTAAAATCATTTGCAATGCATTTTCATAGTAAAATCATTTGCAATGGATTTTGATCTTAAAATCATTTGCAATTAATTCTCATAATAAAATCATTTGCAATTCATTTTCATAGGAAAATCATTTGCAATTCATTTTCATAGTAAAATCATTTGCAATTAATTCTCATAATAAAATCATTTGCAATGCATTTTCATAGTAAAATCATTTGCAATTCATTTTCAGAGTAAAAATCATTTGAAATAGATGTTCATAGTAAAGCCTTTATTTTAATTGGAGTCATCTCAAACAGGGCAGTAAAGCAGCTAAGACACAAGTGGTTACTGGGTGTGAAAGTGGTAGTAAACAGAAACCTTCTTAAGGAGTGAGAACAATAGAAGAGTAATCAGGAGCATATCAATGATTGATGATCAAAGTTGACTGCAAAATATAGAACCAGAAATAAGCATCACAAGTGAGAAATTGCTGGCATTGAACTTAAGTTACATCTATCGAACCAACTCAACTGTAAATTCATGAGACCTTTCCACTAATCTACTTCTTCTTCTATGTGCCCTGTCCCTTCAGGACGTAGGCGATCATGGCTGTCCATGTTTCCCTATCCCTGGTGGCTCCGAGCATGCCTTCTCCTGTTACATCATGCAATCCTCGTTCCGTCATTCACCTGATCAGGTCCTTCAAATATGTTATCCATTGCTTTCCCCTGTCGCTTTTTCTCTGTATATGGCCTGTTAGTATCAGATTCTCCAAGCCCTCCTTCCTCATTGCATGTCTCAGGAACTTCAGCTGTCTCTTCCTGTTGCTCAGTATTAATTTCCTTTCCATTTCCATCATCTCCTAGACCTCATCATTGCTCACATGATCGATCCATGATATTCGCAGCATCCTTCTGTAGAACTACATTTCAGATGCTTCAAGTTTTTCCTTCATCTTTGATGATATTGTCCAGCATTCATTGCTATTTTAAAGAACTTCTGGAATGTTCCCTTGTGCTTTTGGATCTCATGAATATAAATGTATAGAAACTGATGTGGTCACAAAGTAAGGGGTCAGTATATATATTGATTGTAATATGGAACTGATCCCCCACTTTATGTCCAGTAAGCTTTTGTAGGACCACATTTCTGCTGATTCAAGTCTTTCCTTCATCTTTGATGATATAATTTCCAGCATTCACTGCCATATTGAAGGATGGACAGCACGTAGCAATTCAGTACTCTCTTCCTAGTTTCTAGCGAAATTGTCCTGTTTCTTAATACTTTACTCAACTTCTGGAATGCTTCCTTCGCCATGCCAATTCGCCTTCGGATCTCTGTGTCGCACTTTCCGTCCTCTACTCAGTCAGTCAGTTAAGTGCCATATGTGATACACACTTGGGCGATCATGTCTCTTTCAAGACATGACTGACTGGGCAGAAGATTACCCCACAGTAGGTTGCCATTGCTTTCTGTGGTAAACTGGTTGCCGACCAAGGCTAGAGAACCCAATCTGTCCTGTTATTTAACCCATAACTGGAAGGAAGAGACAGATTAATACCTTTCCCAAGAATATTTGCGCGTAAGTGAATACAATGGATTCAACTGGAATTCGAACTTGGCTACCCGATTTCTTGTTCCGTGCCGATATCCAATGCACCACTACGCACTACTACTGCACTTCAATTCATAAAGTCTAAGTAGCATAGTGAAGAGCTCATCGGAACAATTACCATGAAAGTATTCATAGAAAAGGCAGAGGGAAGCAGTAGTGAAAAGGTGACTGAAGCTGAGATGCCAGGTCAGGATGAATAATATTGCATTTTCAACATATTTTCCTATTCTTTTTCACATATGCCATCATATGTGTCCATAAAGTTAGTGTGCAATTTTAAAAATTTATAACTTTATTTGTATTTGCGATAGAAATAATTTGTAAAATAGATTAGAAAGAAGTAAATCTGTATTTTTTAAGGTTTTATTGAAATTTTATTTAAGTTTCTATATGTCCTCCATCATTAGCAATAAAAAGCATAAGACGATTCTGCAGTTCTGGGAAAACATTTGCCAACTGATTTACAGTAATGCCTAAAATCACTTTAGCTTTCAAATCTTCTAATGAACTAGGTTTGGTTGCATTCACAACTGTTTTCACATTTCCCCCAAAAAAGTTGGAATCAAATCTGGCAAACGTGGAGGCCAATAAAATGGTTCATCCCTTCCAATCCATCTGTTTACTAATCTAAAAATTGTTGCAAATTTTGTGGTTGATATGTCCTGGAAGGGGATATATATATATATATAATTCGAAGTAGCTAGGTGGTTTTGACAATGTAAGTGGGTATAACAATCTAACAAGTAGCCATAATGGACTGGTACTCGTCATAGTCATATGCTTAAACATAGGCTTATACAATAGGCGTAGTCCTAGGCGTCCCCTCCTTAGTCTCTATTTATGGCTGACATCAGCCAATCATATTACTGTGAGGGGGAACCAAGGTGTATGCATATTCATTACATCAGTGGTAAAGAATTATTCGATAACTATACTTAAAACTAGGTACATTAAACTTTATAACATTTTTACAGATTATTTTTGTCACAAATACAAATAAAGTTATAAATTTTTAAAAGTGCACACGGACTTCATGGACACCCTGTGGAATGCATCACAATACTGGATTATTTGTTTGAGAAGTGCGTGTTGGTGCAGTGGATATCGGCTTAGGATAAGAACTCGGATAGCTGAGTTTGGTTTCCAGTTGAATCTGAAGTGAAAACACTTTTGGGATAGGTATTAATCTGGGATGTGCATTGTGGTGCAATGGATATTGGCTTGGAATGAGAAATCGGAAGGTCAAGTTTGAATTCCAGTTGAATTCCTTGCTTCACTTACGCACAAATACCCTTGGGAAAATATTAATCCGTTTCTTCCCTCCAGTTATGGGTTAAATAGCAGAACAGATTGGGTTCTACAGCCTTGTCTGGCAACCAGTTTATAGAAAATAATGGCAACCTACTGCAGGATAATCTTCTGTCCAGTCAGTCATGTCTCTTTTGAGACATGATCACCCAAAGCGTGTATCATGTATGGCAGTTAACTGACTGACCTAGAAGCAAAGTATCAACTTTTTAGCTTTTTACATAGGATAAGAGCATATCATGTATGGTACTTGATTGATTATTCTATTTCTTTTCCCTCCAGCTATGGGTTAAATAGAAGGGCAGATTCGGATTTATAGTCTTGGTTAGAAACCAGTCGACTGTAAAATGTAATGGCAACCCACTGTGAGAAAAGTTTCTGCCCAGTTAGTCATGCCTCTTTCAAGACATGATCACTCAAGCATGTATCACGTATGGCACTTAACTAACAAACTGAAATCCTGTTATATAAAAGCACAATTTATAATCAACAGCAAACAATAATAACAGAACAACAAAGACAATTTCTCCAGAGAGAATTAATCTTTAATATAAATAAATTTTGTTCCTAATGGAATACCCCGCTGCTCCCATACTGACTAAAAGATAAACATTTAATGTTGGGTGTGGTAAATTATTTTTTGCCTTTATCTGATATTTTCTGGCATCAATTCAGATATCTAAATTATATTGTTGATAGGTTTTTGATTTAAATCTTGATAATGCACCAGCCTTCTTCCTTTTTATATTAGTTTGTAAATTCCCCCTCCTTCCATTTTCTGAAAGTAAATGCCCCTTTCTAAAATGCCTGATTTGGGAAACTGGGGCAATGTAAAAATAATAGACACCATTTCTGTGAAATTAGCAAGGCCTTTTTTTTATAAGCAAAACTTTTATACATGCATATTGATTCTTAAAATCTATGGCAGTTGACATTATAAAATAAAAAATTCTTGCCATTAACATAAAAAACTAATTTTATACTAGCATAGTACCCATAAAAAATATTATATATATGATTTGGCACTTCTGAGGACCCAGTTATTTGTGCATTTTATCTATGTGCGTTGTGGTGCAGTGGATATTGACTCGGAACAACAAATTGGGGTGCCGAGTTCAAATTCCAGTTGAATTGCTTGCATTCACTTCCGCACAAATATTCTTGGGAAAGGTATTAAGCCATCTCTTCTCTCCAGCTATGGGTTAAATAATAGGACAGATTGGGTTCTATAGCTTTGGCTGGCAACCAGTCTACCACAGAGAGCAATGGCAACCTAATGCGGGATAATCTTCTGCCCAGTCAGTCATGTCTCTTTTGAGACATGATTGCCCAAAGAGTGTATCACGTATGGCACTTAACTGACTGACCTAGAAGCAAAGTGTCATAGGATCAGAGTGTATTATCTGTGTTGCCTCATGAGAGTCAAAGTGTTGTTTCCTAGTCCTCTGTCTTGAACATGGTATTTGTAATTTTTTTATCTAAAGTTCATCTGATACAAGGCTCGAAAGCCACTCAAAGTAGAATTGTAAGATATCAATGTAATAGGAGGTAGTAGGAAGTAGAAGATTAGGAGGTGACTGACCCTTGACTTGAAGAGTTTAAGATTGTCACTCTGTCATACAATGCACAAAATTTTATAGACATATAATTATAAATTCAATGTTTGGCAAAGAGTGATATTTACCAAAAAATGCCTAAATTGAAAGAGGTGCTCAATACAATTTTCATAAAACAAGAATATAAGGAAAGTTAAGAGATGAAATATCTGAAATTGACTTTTCAGCAATCACTTTTTCTACCAAGATGGCTTCCCTGGTTACAGGATGATCAGTGTTTAATATATATATATATATATATATATATATATATATATATTGAATAATATATATATTGAATAATATAGACAAGTTTTGTCTATTAATTTTGTGTAGGATCCGTTCATACCGTCTGATATACTTGATGGTGATGTCGTTGAAAGACAACAAAAAATCACAGTAATTCTTGATTTTTTTATCGGGTCTAAGTTTTCGGCTCACATAAGCCATTATCAAAGAGTAAATATTAACACACAGTAAACATAGAACATTTAAGTTATTAACAATAAAGAGAATTGAATTGAAAATATAAGTCCATCCCTACCGTGGCGGATGGCCGAAGACAATGACAAAATAGTGGCGTTGTGGTCCCTGGTCTGATTATAGGCATTTGAGTACGTTATTGGAAATATCAAAATTGATTGTATTCAAACCAGGTTTAAATTGTTTAATGTAGATCGCTTCGAGGATTTTTAGTTTCTGTTTATTATTTTCTTGTTTAAGTATGTACGTGTTATCAATGCACACTTCTGAGAAAAACGCGGGGGGGGGGGGGGGGGGTCATGTTGCTAAGCACGGTAAGCGGTAAGCGCAAATACCCTTGGGAAAGGTATTAATTAATCCGTCTCTTCCTTCCAGTTATGGGTTAAATAGCAGAACAGATTGGGTTCTATAGCCTTGGTCGGCAACCAGTCTACCACAGAAAGCAATGGCAACCTACTGCGGGATAATTTTCTGCCCAGTCAGTCATGTCTCTTTCGAGACATGATTGTCCAAGCGTGTATCACGTATGGCACTTAACTGACTGACTGAATATAATAGTTGGAATAATGATTAAGGCTTTTATTGGTCATAAAGTGGGGGATCAGTTTATTACTTCATAACAATAGGAAACCGATCCCCCACTAATTACTACACAATAATATAATAGATTTCTTTTCCCTTTACCTATGAGTCAAATAACAGGACAGATTGGGTTCTATAGCCTTGGTCGGCAACCAGTCTACCACAGAAAGCAATGGCAACCTACTGCGGGATAATCTTCTGCCCAGTCAGTCATGTCTCTTTCAAGACATGATTGTCCAAGCGTGTATCACATATGGCACTTAACTGACTGACTGACTTCTTTGTCTATTTTTTTCTTTCTCCCCACCCAGCAATATTACTTTTTTAACAATTATGAATTAAATCCCTTTTATTTTATTTTTATTTTATTTTTATTTTATTTTTGCTCCTTAATTCTAAATTTTACTTAATTTTTCTTTTTGTTTTTCTTTATCTTATTTTTATTTAAAATTTTAATTTTCCCTCCATTTTTTATCTATTTGAATATTTGAATTTTAAGACTTGTGATTTACGCCCCTCTTTCTTTTCCCTGCATTTTATTATTTTTTGTATTTTAAGTTAAAATTTTTATCTACACGTAACTGTAGAATATTTAAATTTTTAATCTTGTTATTAAAAAAGCAGTAACTTAATATTATATAAGATTTAATTCCCATGAAAATTGAGTGAATCTATTAAACTGTTTGTTTGAAATATGAACCTGATGATTGCATAACTCATAAAATTCCAAATAATGCTATAGACGTAGGATAATATATTTATATATATATATATCTAATCTAAACTTATTTATAAATGGAACTTTGTGTGTGTGTCCATTACCTATAGACCCCGAAACAGCTGAAGTGATTTTCTTGAAAATTTACACAGTTGTACTATAAGCGTCTGCGAATGTTCTTAGCTAGGTTTCTTGTCGACGTACTCCCCACCGATAAATATCGAAAATTGATAATCGAAAAAATCGGGTTATAGAATGAGTGGTCCGATTTTAATGAAATTTGATACACTCATAGACAGGTACATAAGAAACGATGTTGCAGTTTTTACAATAGTGCAGAAAATCGATAATATATATATATATATATAAAAGGTAAGATGTTTGTGTGCGTGTCTGTTTATCTGTCTGTATGTATGTATTTTTTTCATCCCTTTTATTTTAGTTTTGACTTCGGGTTTGGCTCTAAGTAGGTATAATTGTAGTTCTTAGTCTCAGCCATGATACTATTTACTCAGAGGACTTATTTAGCCTTCAAAATTCAGTTTACGATGAAAAAAACTCATTTGATATCGATACCAAGAAATCAAAATTTGACTTACATTCATTCATTTTTCTTTCAGTCTACAGTTTCACTTTAACTGGAAACAACAATTGCTTTTTAGTCTTTCGTGTCAACGTCCAAAGAGTCTGAGATCCAGGACCATGGATTAGTTTTAAAGCTTTCATTACACCTGAGCAATGCAGGGCTATACTGCTAGTATATAATACAGCTCTGTTCATACATTGAGCACTATTTTATTAACACCTGAATAATAATACTACACATATGTTCACCCTCATGACATGTATATTTATTAATTTACATCACTATATATATATATATATATATATATATATATATATCGTATATCAAGGCAGCAGATAATTTTCTAAGCATAAACTGTTAAATATAAGAGACAATAAATGTCTATTATGTTTAATCATAAGCCATTCTAAACATCGTATTTTGGCTTTAATTTCAGGTGAAAATAAAGACAAAAATTCTACAACATCTGGATAAAATTTATTAAGTTAGTTCTAAGTTTTCGGCTCACATGAGCCATCTTCAGAGAGGTTACAGAGACGCTAACATAAAAACATCCACCATCAAAGAGGATTTTATCTTGAGTTGACATAAAACTTTGCTAACCAATCACAACAGTCACCAAATAGCAAACGCAGCTCATAAATTTGTAATGTGGTTCTGTGGAGAATGTTTGTCTTTATTTTCACCTGAAATTAAAGCCAAAATACGATGTTTAGAACACCTCATGATTAAACATAATAGACATTCACTGTCTCTTATATTAACAGTATATATATAAATAAAAAAAATGTATATATTTTTTATTTGAATTTGTCAGCATGAAAATAATATATACACATTTTTATTTTTTAAATCCCACCCCATTTTAACTTTGATCTTAGATGCTTTACGGAGCAAATGTAAACAATCGGCACCATTGGCCAAAAAGTACGAAAGGGAAAATTGCTGAACTTAAACTCAAAAAGTATGTGTCGACCTGGTTTCCCTGTAGATATGTGTCCCTTGGAAGTTTGAATGGCATAGCTTAAAAAATGTAGATGTGCATAGGGAACAGTCACACAGACTCACAGATAGCCTTTTATATATATATATATAGATATATATATATGTGTGTGTTTGTGTGTGTATTATTACTTTGGAGTTGGCCTGCAAGTTTATTTGTGATTCGTCACTTGTTAATGGTTGAATGTGTAATTTGATTTGACCTTGCCATTGTGGTGCAGTTGATATCAGCTCAGAACAAGAAATCGTTGCATTCACAAATACCCTTGGGAAAAGCCTTAATCCATCTCTTCTGCCTCCACCTATGGGTTAAATCGCAGGACAGATTGTGTTCTATAATCTTGGCTGACAACCAATCTACTACAGAAAATCTTCTACCCAGCCAGTCATTTTTTCTTCGAGACATGATTGACCAAGAGTTTATTACATATGGCACTTAAATGACTGAAGTATGTATGTAACTCAATATGGTGTACAAAAATAATCATTTATATTAAGAAAATAATTCTGTATTATACAAAATGATAGTCATGTTCATATATCTGGAACAAGGTTAGTAGGAAGAGTTCATAATAGTCCTGTAAAGAGAAACGCTAGTTGAATGTATGAAAACAGAATGATGATAACGTTGTATGTATAATTGTAGTTAAGATGTCTTTGATGTGACCACTCAGTTAAATATTCGTTTCATTGTGTCTTCTTCTTTGTGTCTGTCTTTACAAAATGTACTTTGAATAAGAAGAAGAAGAAGAAGAAGAAGAAGAGAGGAGGAGGAGGAGGAAGACAGGTACAGAATACAACATGAGAGAGAGGGTGAGAGGGCAAGCTAAATGCAGTTCACCTGATATGCATCAAGGAGCATGGTCTAAAGAGAAAGGTTGAATCATTCACCTCCATTTTGGGAGACAAAACAGAATCTCTTTCAAATAAATTTTTCTGTTCTCTTATTGTTTAATAAATGTATATTTTTTTAAATTGTTATACAATCGGAAGATTTGATCCACATGTACAGAAACTCAAATATGTCATTCTCTTTTAAGCCCTTGAAGAGATAACTTCCTGTTCACCACAACTTAAACATTATTATTAAACAGTGTATTTATGCATTTTCATCTACCAGCCTGAATATTTGAGAAATATCATTAAAGTAAAATATGTACTCTCTGGCAGGATTTGAGCCTGTATCCACCGTTGTTAGATCTGACGTGCTTTATGTAGAAATCAAATCACTTGCCTTCTAACATGGCTGCCTTTTTTTTGTCCCCTTGAAGTAATCTACTTCATTTATAAAAGAGTATCTAATTCAGCAGGTGGGTTAGTCCACTATACTATAATGGACCTGCCCAACACATTGGCATGACAGGGTTCTAATTAACTTATATATTATCTCTCCATTAGATCACTCAAGAGGTTTTTCTTTCATTTGGAGTGACTACACCAATCTACTAGTGTGTCAAATCACTTGCTATTAACCAATATCCAACACTTTAGACTGTCAAGCAAAGCTGAATAGTGCCTTATAAACACAGATCTTTCTAAGGCTCTCAAAACATTCGTATCTGTTCTATTTCATTGTCGGCAATCTTGTATCCAAGAATTTAATTTCTTCTTTTTTGAAAGCTTTCTTTATGATTATGTAGATGAATTGGAGTAGATAGGCTCAACTATCGCCCGGTTCACACTCCACCCTCATCTATTGAACAGGTGAAGGGGCTTATAACTTGTTCCCTGTTTAGAATGTGGTTTCCGGCTTTCTCTTTTTGGGTACAGTTTCATACTAGTGAGCCAGCCATGAACTGACTCATTTTATAGTTCACCAATAGAAGGTTTAACCAATCAGAAGACTCAAAATATTCAATGCAACATGTATAAAAGGAGACCATATTTTCCTGAGTATTGGCGATATAGTCCGATTCAGTAGTGTGTCTGACTCGTGAATGTTAATCTTTGACGTTGTTTCATTGAACAGATTACGTACTGTGCTATATTCTATATTCATAAACTATGGTGGACATGGTCAACAGTTTAAGGTGAACATAAACCTGCCAAGAGGTGACCCACACCCTTGATTTCACGACATTCCTCTGCCGCAGATATGGAACGAGACATGCAGATCCAGTTATGAAACTGCAATAGACTGGTGCTGACTCTGTTCAATTTTAAGTGGTGCCTGGTATAACATGTCTGTCATGTGTAACCCTCTTCATTTGCAGATGCAACCATTGAGATCTTCATGAATATAGTCCTCAGCTGAAATCTTGTTACCAAGAAGCTACCATTCCAATCAAAACCTAAAAAATTACAATTACCATTCAAAAAACAAAGAGATGTATAGCAGGAGCACCAGATTTAGGATATAAAAATGTATAAGATCCAAAGAAATAGCAACAACAAAGATAAGGACAATAGTCGTTGGTGGCTTTATCTTGTATCCAAGAATTTCATTTTTTTTTTTTTGATCGCTTTCTTTCTGATGATAGTGGTGATGACTAATTCTATCAATTCTTGCATGAAAAAGCCAATGGCATTGATTGCATAATAACTTTTGTAGAGGATGAAGTCAATTTTTGTGGAGCCTTTCTCTTTTGTTGGTTTTCTCTTTCTCTTCTGGTGGCTTCAAAGTTTTTGGTGAATTTATGTTTTAGACTAATAAATATAACATTTCTTAAATTCAAGCAGAAATTTTTATTTCATCTCTAAAAGTGTGACATTACATTCCTATTAGCTAATTTGTCATGTTTATCTATTTTACTAATCAAAAATGAATACTAGGATTCAATGAATCAAAACCAACTACAGAGACAGCTATTCTGTTAACAAAAATGAAATACTGGAATGGTTATTATGCTATCAAAGACTGTATACTGGAATGGCTATTATGCTATCAAAGACTGTATACTGGAATGGCTATTATGCTATCAAAGACTGAATACTGGAATGGCTATTGTGCTATCAAAGACTGTATACTGGAATGGCTATTGTGCTATCAAAGACTGTATACTGGAATGGCTATTATGCTATCAAAGACTGTATACTGGAATGGCTATTATGCTATCAAAGACTGAATACTGGAATGGCTATTATGCTATCAAAGACTGTATACTGGAATGGCTATTATGCTAATGAAGATTGAATACTTGAATGGCTATTATACTAATCAAGTTCAAATACTGGAATGGACTAATCTAGACCAAAAATTGGAATGGCTTTTCTTCTAATTAAGGTTGACTGCTGGAATGGATATTCCACAAATTATGATTGAGTAACAGAATATTGTTCAGTGCACTGTAACTAATTCTCTTTCCTTGTCTTCACTTTTCAAAACTGAAAAATTGCGTACATATATGACTATTTGTAGTTGGTTTTTGTTTTTGTAACTGTTATTCTTGGCACAATTACTTTCATTTGTAATTCGGTGCGTGTGGTTTTGTGGTCTGTGAACTGATATTTAGGTCAGTTGTCGTGATAAATGCATTCATGTTTAATTTACTGTTCATCATATTACAAAATGAAAACAAAAATTCTCATTTTAAAAAAGATAAAAATTAAATTCCCTTCAAATTATAAAGTATGTCATATGAGTTAATTTATTCATGTTTTATTTATTCATTCTACTCCCAACACTCATGATTGATTTGCAGTCTTTTGTGAGACATTCTGGTAAATTCTTTGTAAAAAAATAAAAGAGGTGACCAATAGGAATTCCTGGTTTCAGAAGTCAGACAATAATGATAATAATTTAGGTTAAAAGTTTCTATAGCATTTTCAAAGGCAAACTGACTCCTTACACAGTTTACATTGTTCAGTCTATTGTCCTAGTCTTTATTGTTATTATCATGATGTTTTGACTGTTGTACGCTCCAACCTTCTTCAGGTGTTAGGAATTGAACCCTTTATTATGATCACTGGAGGTATTATTCTAATAATTTAGGTTAAAAGTTTCCATAGCGTTTTCAAAGGCGAACTGACTCCTTACACAGTTTACATTGTTCAGACTATTGTCCTAGTCTTCATTGATATTACCATGATGTGATTTAAACTGCTCAGCTACAGAGAACCTCACAATGAAGCAAAAATTGATTTACCTTAAAGCACATCTTCTGATACAGATTGTTTCTCAAAAACTATATCTGCTCAGTTTCTGAAATGTAAACAAAGCAATTCCTCAAGAATTAATAGATTTACACTACCGGCCATAATTATTAGGCCACTCCAGTGTCTTAAAAAATAATGTATCTCATACACTTTTTTTAGTATTTATTGCCAAGTGAATAATTCTAAATGAAGCAAATGATTTTACTATGAAAATGAATTGCAAATGATTTTATTATAAGAATTAATTGCAAAAGATTTTACTATAGGAATGCATTGCAAATGATTTTATTATAAGAAACCATTCCAAATGATTTCAGAAAAGGAATGCACTGTAAATAACTTTTCTGTATGACTGTATTGACAATAATCTTAATTTAGGAATAAGTTGCCAATAATTTTACTATAAAATGCATTATAAGTGATTCTACTATAAGAATTCATTGATAATGATTTTATTCTAAGAATGTGTTATAAAGGATTTTACCATAAGAATGCATTGCAAATGATTTTGCTATAAGAATTTGTTGCAAAATATTTTACTATCGGAATGCGTTGCCAATGATTTTACTACATGAATGCATCACAAGTGACTTTACTACAGTAATCGGTTGCCAATGATTTCCCAAGAGAAAAGGATTGCCAGTGTTTTACTATAGGAATACATTGTAAATGGTTTTACTATGAGAATGCATTGCAAATGATTTTACTATAGAAATGCATTGCTAATGATTTTACTATAGAAATGCATTGCTAATGATTTTACTATAGAAATGCATTGCTAATGATTTTACTATAGAAATGTATTCCTAATGATTTTACTCTAAGAAATGCATTGCTAATGATTTTACTCTAAGAAATGCATTGCTAATGATTTTACTATAGAAATGTATTCCTAATGATTTTACTCTAAGAAATCATTAAAAATGATTTTACTATAGAAATACATTGCAAATAATCTTACTATAAGAATTCATTACAAGTAATTTTACTATAAGAATTCATTGCAAATGATTTTATTATAAAAATTCATTGCAAATGATTTTACTATTAGAAATACTATGTAAATATTTGCACTGTAGGATTGGATAGCAAATGCTTTTTTTTTACAGGAATTTTATTTTAAATCCTTTTATTATAAAAATGCCTGACCCAACTTCTGTTCATTCTTTTATAATTACATGACAGAACAAACACAAAAGGGTTAAAAACTGAACAATAATTCTGTTTATATATCAAAATAGAGTCCATTTGAAGTAAGTATAAATAATCATACTTTCAGATTTTCTTATCGGTGATTAAATTCTTTTGACCATGCTACTATTTCCTGGATTTATCATTTTTTACACAAAAATCCTCAATATTTCTTGCCATAAAGAAATGAAATTACATCACTATCAGATTTTGGAATTTTTTAAACTTAAATTTTTTTCAAGTAAGATTTCGTAATCACTTTCTGTTTTCTTCTACGTGCCATGTCTTTTCAGGACATAGGTGATCATGGCCGTCCACATCTTCCAATTCCTTGTGGCTCTTAATACTCCTTCTCCTGTTATTCCACTCAATCCCTGCTCCACTAGCCATCTACTCGTCTATCAAGTATGTCATGTATTGCTTTCCCTTTTCTCTCTTCCCCACTATTCGTTCTGTAAGCATCAGATTCTCCAAGCCCTCCTTCCTTATTACATGTTGCAAACACTTCAGCTGTCTTTTCTCGATGTTAAATATCAGTTTTTTGTTTGGTTCAATATCCTCCAAAAACCTCATTGTTGCTCACATATTATGTCCATGGTATCCTCAGCATCCTTCTGTGGAACCACATTTCAGTTGCTTTAAGTCTTTCCCTCATCTTTGATGAGATTGTCCAGCATTCATGCATCAGATTATCCAAGCCCTACTTCCTCATTTAGTCAGTTAAGTGCCATACGTGAAGCACGCTTGGGCGATCATGTCTCTTTCAAGACATGACTGGGCAGAAGATTACCCTGCAGGAGGTTGCCATTGCTTTCTGCAGTAGACTGGTTGCCAACCAAGGCTATAGAACCCACTCTGTCCTGTTATTTAACCCATAACTGGAAGGAAGAAATGGATTAATACCTTTCCCAAGGGTATTTGTGTGTAAGTGAATGCAATGAATTCAACTGGAATTCGACAGCTGATTTCTCGTTCTGAGCCGATATCCACTGCACCACAATGCACATCCTTCCTCATTACATATCCCAAAAACTTCAGCTGTTTTTTCTCGATTTTAAATATCAGTTTTTTTGTTTGGCTCAATATCCTCCAAAAACCTCATTGTTGCTCACATGTTATGTCCATGGTATCCTCAGCATCCTACATTTCAGTTGCTTTAAGTCTTTTCCACAAAAAATAAAATCAGGAAGAATCGCATGATCAATGATCAGGAAATATAACAGGCATCAGTGATAGAATAATTAATTTTTTGGTTACTATTAATCTGCACCTAAAGTCATTATTCATCATATTATATTTTACATCTACATATAATAAGAAGGCCAATTTATTAGAATGTATTCTACATGAACTTGATGGATATTATTTACTGGTTACCATATAACAGTAAGGCTTCATAAGCAATCAAGCAAGTGCCACACCCCATTTTTGAAAATAGAAATATGTTTAATACAGATTCAACTGAATAGTAACACTATCGATCAATACTATATTTGATGGTTAGGGTCAGTCAAGATCCAGAAACGTTTAAGCATGACTCATGGGTCGAAAAAGCAGTTAAAACAAAGTGGATTATAATATCAGAAGTGTGAAACTGGTGAGGAGATTGGCAGAGCACTAGACTGGAGGTGTTATAGCTTTGAGTTCAGTTCTTGGAGTTGCAGGGTCTGCTGAGAAAAGGTAATATTAGAAAAATACTTATCATTATTTTTACATACTTTCACTCCAAGACTTATTTTATCGACACATTGTTAGTTTGAGTGGAGTTACTCACTGTGATATGAAGATGCTACAAATGAAATAACCATGTGGGAACAAGGGAAAACATTATCGAGTTGGAAATACAGATGAAAAAAGAAAGCATCTGTTTATATTTCTGAGATGAAGTATTGTAATTATTTACACTATATACATTATTTGGACTGTGGTCCTCATCTTTGTTGCCATATTCACCGTCAATATCTGTCTATATTTCTGAGATGAGATATTGTAATTATTTACACTATTTAAATTGTTCGGACTGTTGTCTTCATCTTTTTTGCCATTTTCACCTTCAATATCTGTCTATATTTCTGAGATGAGGTATTGCAATTATTTACACTATTTACATTGTTCACACTGTTGCCCTCATCTTTGTATCCATATTCACCTCCAATATCTGTCTATATTTCTGAGATGAGGTACTATAATTATTTACACTATTTACATTGTTCGAACTGTTGTCATCATCTTTGTTGCCATACTCACCTTCAATATCTGTCTATATTTCTGAGATGAGGTATTATCATTATTTACACTATTTACATTGTTCGGACTGTTGTCCTCATCTTTGTAGCCATATTCACAATTTTTGGCAACAATGTAATAAACTATTGCCTGATTCACTCACAAAAGGTTGCTCATTGAATACAATGTTTTGAATGTGCTTTAAGTAGTACGCATTTAAATAAAAGAAAAGCTTCAAAAATTAAAGCCTTTGTTGAATTCAATTTGCTGGTCTATTTGTTTAGTTAACTATTGAAAAAGAGATAGATTGTTAGAGTGAGTGAAGTAAGTCCATGTGATATGCAAATTCTATAAATGAAATTACCATGAAGAAACAAGAGATGTGTAAAAAAAAAAACTGTCTTTCACTCCCTTATCCGAACCAAACAAAAAAATATTAGAAAAAATAAAATATAAATTAAATTTTTCTCATCTGTCATATTTAACAAAACATGTCTGAAAGAAGGGTTGCTGCCCACTTTTTTTTTTGTTTTAATCGTTTCACCACAAGCAAGGTGGTACCACCACTGATTCACAGGGGGCTACATAAAAGAGTAAAAATTTAGGCAGGAGGAGAGTGAAGAGAAAGACGAACCAGTTACAGGGGGTGTCAGAGAAAGAGCAAGAGAACGATGTGAAAACAGCTGCGAAGGTAGAGAGAAAAGGAAAAGAACTAGATACACAGGGTGATATAGAATGAAATGGAGTCAAGTGGATAAGAGATGGGAATTGACATTGCATTTAAATTCCTGGAGTTTGTAGCTGTTAGGAAAGCAAATGTATGGAGTTCCACAGGCAGGAAGTGTGAGGAAACAAGCTAAGGAGTAGAAGTGTCGGCTGCATTTGATTGATTTACCTGTAAAAAGGTGGGACCTTATTGCCAGTCTGGCTGCACAAGTAAATTCTTGTGAAGCAGGCACCAGTGACCTAAGTTCTTAGGAGCAGAAGACGTGAATATATTTGTAGAATAGACAGAATGAAACCACATCCCATCGGTGAGAAAGTGGCTGGAGTCGAGCTGCCAGGTCAAGACCAATTACATTACAGATTCTTCTTTGGAGCCTGTCAAGAACACTGAAATGAACAGCAGAGGCACCTGAGCAGATATGACAACAGCACGGGCTGGATTCATTATCTAATCTTTTTTACATGTTTCATTGGACAGACAAAGGAAAAGTTTTTTATTTTTCAGTTTCACTTGAGTCTTTGCATTGATTGATTCAGTCATTTATTTTTTGTGGCTTATTAACCTTTTGTTGGTTATATAACGTGCAAATATTTTTTATTTTAAGGATTTTATTTGTCTATACTTTTGAGATGGAGTATTGTAATTTTTTACATTGTTCGGACCTTTGCCCTCATCTGCACTGGCCTAATCATGACACTTCAACCATTTTACACTCTGGCCTTCTTCAGGTGATAAGAATTTTAAACTTAACTGTTTATTTTGATCACTGGGGTATATTGTTCTCGTTCCATGAGTCATGCCACTTCCAGATGCTTTAGTCATCTCTCTTTAATTCATCTTTAAGTTTTGTTCACCACTGCTGGTGATCAAGGACATGTGGCCCAGCTGATAAAAGCATTGGTTAGACCCAAAGGGTTGTGAGTTCAATACCTGGCTACAGCTGTAGTGAACAAAGAAGTTAGAGTTAGGTTAAAGGAAGTTAACTAAGACATCCGGAAGTGGCATGACTCATGGAATGAGAACAATATATCCCAGTGATCAAAATGAAGAATTCAGTTTGAAATTTCAATGACCTGAATTTAAAGAACACTATTTTCATACTTTCACTTATATTTTTTAAATTCTTTCAGTTGCTAAGGACATTTTGTTTTGTCATTATTAGTTACTTAGTTTTTAATAAATTAATTTCGTTTTTTGCCTTGAAAAAGTCAACATTGGAATATGAAACACGTTGGCAACTAATACAGTTTTCCCATTGTCTCTTACATTATAAATATTGTCTTTTCTACAGGTTAACTCAGAGAGATTTTTCAAACAATCATATATAAGCATAAAAAGAACCCTTTCTAAAAAATAATTTTTTCATTTTTTTATCCGTTTATTCATACAACCTATTTCTGTAATTTAAGGGCTCAACTTAACCCATTTTAACCCAGTGTCCTCATTTGAGGACAGCATAAGAAACTGTAAAAAATAATGGGTATAAATCATTATATAAAACCATTATTAAATATAGGTAGTGAAGACATATTGATTCATCAATAAAATTACCTTCCAAATATTGCCCGGTTGGAAGAAAAATTCTTGTGATTTGTAAATGAATTTAATGTTCTAAAACCTGAGGACACTGGGTTAAAATGGGTTAACCTTGTGTAATATTTTTGAGTAAAGTGCGTGGGTAAATACAGGTATACTTCAGGTTATATCATTTCAAGTTAAGTCGCTCTTGATTATACATTATTTGTCAAAAAAATATATGGAAAAAAAGAACTCATGAAGAAAAGAAAAAGAACACAGTTCAAGGAACTCTTGAACAGTTTCTGATTAAAATGGATATTGAACAACAACAACAAGAGCTAGAATCAGCTGTTGATGCAGATGATCCAGTCATCTACATCCGCATTGTAAATAAATAAAATGAATATAAATATTGGTAAATTAAAATTAGTTTATTTTCTATCTCAAAATAATTTTAATAACCATATTTGTTATTTAACCTTGCAAAATCATTTTATTTTACAATGTCTCAGAACAAACATAATTTAGAAAAAAAAGAGTTTGTGATGTACTGTAAAGATCGCCATATTGTAAACATCTACATTTACAAGTATGTCAGTCAGTTAAGTGCCATACTTGATGCACACTTGGGCGATCATGTCTCAAAAGAGACATGACTGACTGGGCAGAATATTATCCCGCAGTAGGTTGCCATTTCTTTCTGCATTAGACTGGTTGCTGACCAAGGCTATAGAACCCAATCTGTCCTGTTATCTAATCTAATCTAAACTTATTTATAAATGGAAATTTGTGTGTGTCTGTGTGTGTGTGTATCTGTTACCTATAGACTCTGAAATGGCTGAACCGATTTTCTTGAAAATTTACACAGTTGTACTATAAGTGTCTGTGAGTGTTCTTAGCTAGGTTTTGTGTCAAGGTACCCCCGATAAATATTGAAAATCAATAATTGAAAAAATCGGGTTATAGAAGGAGTGGTCCGATTTTAATCAAATTTGATACAATCATAGACAAAGAGATAACTGATATTCAGAAGTTTCAAGGTTGCAGTTCTTACAATACTGCAGAAAATCAATAATATATATATATATATATATATATATATATATAAAAGGCAAGATGTTTGTGTGTGTGTCTGTTTATCTACCTGTATGTCTGTATTTTTTTTTTACATCCATTCATTTTTCTTTCAGTCTACGGTTTCGCTTTAACTGGAAACAACTATTGCTTTTTAGTCTTTTGTGCCAACATCCAAAAGGTCTGAGCTCCAGGACCATGAATTAGTTTTAAAGCTTTCATTACACCTGAGCAATGCCGGGCTATACTCCTAGTTTAACCAATAACTGGAGAGAAGAGACGGATTAATACGTTTCCCAAGGGTATTTGTGTGCAAGTGTATGCAAGGTATTCAACTGGAATTCAAACTTGGCACCCCAATTTCTCATTCCAAGCCGATATCCACTGTCCTACAACGCATATCCAGAGTATGTACATACTCGTATTCGTAAATTTAGATTACTTTTTTTTTTCTGTACTATATTAAAAAGTAAAATTTATTTGTCAGTAAACTTAAAATAGATTCTTATTGACCAGAAATTATTAAAAATACATTTATCAATAAAATAACATATCACTCAATCCAGGCCTAACTAATAAAACAACAACTTTTAAGCAAAATTTGATTTTATTTATCAACATAGTCTCCTTCTAGGGTAATACACTGATTCAAAAGTTTCTCTAACAATTTGATGCCTTTTTTTGTAGAACAATTTGTCTTTGGCCTCAAAGTATGCTTTAGCTCCATGTCTATTGAACAGGTGAAGAGACTCATCCCTTGTTTCCTGTTTAGGATGCGGTTTCCGGTTTTCTCTTTTCCAATTTTTTCACTCTTTTCTTTTTTTCTTTTTCTTTTTTTTTTCAATTGGAGTAGATAGACTAAACTATCGCCCAGTTCACACTCCACACACATCTATTGAACAGGTGAAGAGGCTTATCCCTTATTTCCTGTTTAGGATGCTGTTTCCGGTTTTCTATTTTCCATTCTTTTTACCCTTACGTAGCCCCCTGTGCATCAGTGGCGTTATCGCCTTGCTTGGGGTGATATGATTAAAAAAAAAAAAAGTTTCTAATATCATTTCTTCACTGGAACCAAATCTCTTTTCCTGAGGCATTCTTTCGAGGTCTGCAAACAGCCAGATGGGGGCCAGATCTGGAGGATGGGGGTGGATGTAGAAGCAATTTGAGGGGCAGTTTATGTAGTTTTACCATTCCCTTGTGACACAGTGTGTTGTCTTGATGAAAGATCACGATTTGACTCCGGAGTGAAGTTGTTGATCTATGGTTCACCCATTGTCACATATTTATGCAAAAAGTCCTTCTTGTTACGTTAAAACAGTTGCAAACAAATGCTCTGAATCATCAATGTGCTGTTGTTTTTGATTGACTGTGAGCAAATGCTGCACTTATTTTGAACACAATTTTCTCATTGACAAATGTTCATGCAAAATGGTGAATACATTGCCTTCTGATAAAATTTAACTCCTCTGCTATCTTACACAACTTCAATTTATGATTGGCCAAAATGAGTTTGTGGATTTTTTGGTATTTTCCAGCACAACTGCCGATTTTGGGTGACCTGAGAGTTCAGCATCATTTGTGTCTGTACGGCCACATTTAAAGTCAGCATACCATCTCTTAACTATTCTTTCCAACAAAGCAGAGTCCAAATAACACTTATCAAGCCATTGCTTTGCTTGAACAGTATTTTTTCCCATTATAAAGCAATTTACCAACACACAAAATTCAGATTTTGCCATTATTTTGAAAATTTGCAACAGTAAATTCACTTAAATAATTGTAATTTTAAAACTAATCATCTGATTGGGCCCAAATTTTGTCACATGCCATTTGAAGATTAGTGCTTCATAAAAATCATATAATTTTTTTTTATTAGTGACACCATCTATATGTCAGGCCTGGGACTTATTGAGTGATATGTTACAAAACTGGGAACGGTTATTGGCAATTTAGCTTAGTGACTTAAGTTGCCTTTTCTGGAACAAATACAAATTACTAATGCAAGGTGAAGTATGCCTGTATCAATAGACAGTCACTGTATTGTGAAACTGAGAAAGGAGAATAGGTGAGAAATTTCGCAAAGTGATTGAACATTGCAGAAATTAAGATTAAAGATGAATCTTCAGGCAATTGATTGATTGCCAAAGATGAAAGAGAGAGAGAGAGGTTCTGTCTTTACACTTCAACTAATAATTTTTGTTTATGAACTGATAAGTTATTGGCTATCTGACAAAACTGTGGTTCAGGGTGTCCACTCATTGAACAGTGAGATGATATAATGAACCGATGAAAACGTTTAAAACAGTACAGCCAAAGATGTTTTTATTGACAGCACATGAACAGGAAATTATTGAAAAACTTAATGAGGTGATGAAAAATGCATTTCATTAAGCTTAACTTAGTCTGGCACAAGGCCTGAGGAGGAATTCAGTCAGTTAAATGCCATATGTGCTGTTGTTTTTGATTGACTGTGAGCAAATGCTGCACTTATTTTGAACACAATTTTCTCATTGACAAATGTTCATGCAAAATGGTGAATAATGTTTGGGTGATCATGTCTCAAAAGAGACATGACTGACTGGGCAGAAGATTATCCTGCAGTAGATTGCCATTACTTTCTGTAGTAGACTGGCTGCTAGCCAAGGCTATAGAACCTAATCTGTTCTGTTATTTAATCCATAACTGGAAGGAAGAGATGGATTAATACTTTTCCCAAGGGTATTTGTGCATGAGTCAATGCAAGATATTCAACTGGAATTTGAACTCAGATCCCCAATTTTTCGTTCTGAGCCAATATCCACTGCACACCAATGCACATCCTGCATGACAATGCACACCGTTACCACTGATGATCCTTTTCTTCCTGCTTTTCTGTATTTTACTAGCCTACCCACGCAAGGCCAGATGTGACACACGGTCATTTTATAGTGGGTATTCCCGGCCATATAGCCGGGCCAAAAAATCTCTGTCTATTTTTCCCCAATCGTGGTTCTACCCTTCGGCGGAACCACGACTGGGTTTGTGCTCTCTGCTCGGAAGCAGAGAGCGCCCTCAACCCGAAGACAGAGGGCTGATAGTGTCATAGAGCAGTTAGGCGAATGCCTAAGACCTTTTCTTCCTGCTTTTACAATATCCATATTCTAATAGCATCAAACCAAATTAAGTTTAAGGAGTTAATATTCTCTTGGTAATCACTCCTCAGTCAGTTGTGGTGCAGTTGATATCGTCAGTTGTGGTGCAGTTGATATCGTCAGTTGTGGTGCAGTTGATATCGTCAGTTGTGGTGCAGTTGATGTCTCTCCCTGATGTTAAGTACAAGTTTCCCTTTTGTTTCCATCCTCTCCAAAACCTTGTTTTTCTCACATGTCCAGTCTCTTTCCCTCTATCCACTCTGTGAATATCAGATTCTCCAAGCCCTCCTTCCTCATTACATAATCAGAATATATACAAGCATTAAAGATTGATTGATTTAATTTTTTTATGATTTATGAATTTTGCGGGTTATTTTAGATTGTAAGAATTTTTTAGAGATTATACAGGGAAATTTTGTTGAAAACAAAGAAATGAGTACTGGATGGTTATGTGATATCTATCCTCCTATATGGCAGCAAATACTGGACAATCTCCTTAAAGATGAAGGAAAAACTCAAGGCAACAGAAATGTGGTTCTACAGAAAAATGGTGAGGATACCATAGACCGAACATGTGAGCAATGATGAAATTTTGGAGAGAATGGAAACGAAATGGAAACTTATACTTAACATCAGGAAAAGATAGCTGAAGTTTCTAGGATGTCAAGGAGGGCTTGGAGAATCTGATACTCACAGGGTGGATAGAGGGAAAGAGACTGGACATGTGAGAAAAACAAGGTTTTGGAGAGGATGGAAACAAAAGGGAAACTTATACTTAACATCAGGGAGAGACAGCTAAAGTTTCTGGGAGACATAACGAGGAAGAAGAATCTAATATGCACAGGGTTAATAAAGGGAAAGACAGATGAGAAAACTGCATGTGACATACTTGATGGGCTTAAACAAATGGATGGTAGAGTGGGGTTTGGGAGACATACCAAGACAAAAGGTATTAAGAACTACAAGGGACAGGAAGATGCAGAGGGCCATGATCACATACGTTCTGAAGGGACAGTCAGTCAGTCAAGTGCCATACATTATACATGCTTGGGTGATCATGTCTTGAAAGAAACATGACTGACTGGGCAGAAGATTATCCCGCAGTAGGTTGCCATTGCTTTCTGCGGTAGGCCGGTTGCCAGCCAAGGCTATAGAACCCAATCTGTCCTGTTATTTAACTCATAACTGGAGGGAAGAGATTCATTAATACCTTTCCCAAGAGTATTTGTGCATAAGTGAATGCAAGGAATTCAACTGAAATTCTAACTCGGCTCCTCGATTTCTTGTTCCAAACCGAAGGATGCTGCACATAAAAGAAGAAAAATGATTTACTGATATAAGTCTTACTAATTAACTCATAGCTGGGGTACACAAGAGGTGGATTCATAACTTTCTCAAGGTTATTTATTCTTGCATAAGTGAATATAACAAACCCAACAGAAATTAGAACTCAACTTTCAAATTTCCAATTCCAAGTCATTATCCATTGCCACTCACTCATCCAAGCTTTCAGCAGGTGGTATTCTCAAACGGTCACCCATCTAGGTATTGACTTGGCTTGTTGTAGCTCAACTTCACTCTTTGTAAGTAAGAGAACTGGTGTTTTAACATGGTATAGCCACGACCTCCTATATTAACCATGGTTAATATAGAGAAGGTCGTGATATAGCCGTATGCTAGCATTACTGATGGTATAGGGTTATTGTATTATAATGTATTACGAATGATTTTACGATTAAAAATGAATTGAAAATCAAGAAGAAAAGGACTCAGTGGTCAGGAAATATTACAAGCATTACAGATAGAATACCGCTATTATATGTATAAGTGTATAGAAAACAATTTCAGTATAAAAATGCATTGAAAATCAGGGAGAAAAAGACTGTCAGTGGTCAGGAAATATTAGAAACATTACAGATAGAATACTGCTATTATATGTATAAGTGTATAGAAAACAATTTCAGTATAAAAATGCATTGAAAATCAGGGAGAAAGGTATTATCAGTGGACAGGAATTAATGATAGAAGCCTGTTGAAAATCAGTGAGAAATGTGATGATGATATCCAGTGTAGTAAACCTGACACTGTTTGTAATGTTAATGGCAACAGTTATGTTAATGAAGATATTGATGGTTAACGGCCATCTTTAGCCCCTCTTCCTCACTGCCAACATGATATTTACTCTAATTACTAAATATCCCCTCCTGAGTAAAATGATGACTCTAAGAAGCACATCTCCACGGTCAACTGCAGTCTGATATAATTTTTATTGCATATTAACATGTGATCATTATATAGATTTCATTACCATCAGATACCGATAAGTTCCATTCTTACTGAAATTCTATACCATAACCCCATCTCCATCACTGCCCAGACTTGAGGACAAAATATAAGGTCTAAGATGAAGAATGATTGCTTTTGATTCACTTTATAAATGTGTTAATATACCAAGGCATCATGGGATAGTGAGTGTGAAGACCATGAATAATTTTTGTCTGTCTGTACAGATATGCAAATACAGAATCATTTAACGAGTTGTCTTTTGCATTTATTTGGAGGCGGGGATATTAAACAGCCAAACAACTCTTTATAAAATAAAAATGACAAAATCTCTCAAGAAAATTAAATTTTGGCATTAAATGATTCATTTTCTGCAAAAATAACATTTATTACCATCATTACTAACTACCCGATGAAACATTGTTCTTTCAAGGCTGAAACAAAATGTACACTTTTGTAGTAGATTGTATTTTGTACATGTTCTAAAGTATAATATATATATATATATATATATATATATATATACACACACACACAGGTAATTAAATTTATTATGCTCTACGTTTTTAAAAAGTAAATATCAGAAACCTCTGGATTAGTTAGTTCTTTTCAACTGGATATATATATATATATAGTCTATCGAGGCAGCAGAAAATTTTCTAAACATATACTGTTAAATATAAGCGACAATGAATGTTTATTATGTTTAATCATGAGCCGTTCTAAACATCATATTTCAAGTGAAAATAAAGACAAAAATTCTTCAACATTTGGATAATTTTTTATTAAGTTGGTTTTAAGCTTTCGACTCACATGAGAAATCTTCAGAGAGGTTACAAGGAAAATTATCCAAATGTTGGAGAATTTTTTGTCTTTATTTTCACTTGAAATACGATGTTTATAATGGCTCATGATTAAACATAATAAACATTCATTGTCTCTTATATTTAACAGTATATGTTTAGAAGATATATATATATATATATATGTGTGTGTGTGTGTGTGTAAAATATGTGTATGTATGTATATATATATATATGCAATTTGTTATATGTATTATATTATTTATATATTCTACTTATTTAAAGCGATATATATATTTAATTTATTTGTTTGAACATTATTTTTTAATTGATACTTGTATTTGAGTAGTTATTCTGCTTCTAATTAATTATTATTTTTAGTTGAAAACCATTTCGTTAATCTTCAGGATTTTCCGTAACATTGTATGTTTACATTTGTTGACATTACAATACATTTCACAGCAGAGTTGGTTATTTATATAGAATCAAAAATTGTGTTATATAAGG
The DNA here is from genome assembly GCA_037127315.1 of Ascarosepion bandense. Classification (NCBI taxonomy): domain Eukaryota; kingdom Metazoa; phylum Mollusca; class Cephalopoda; order Sepiida; family Sepiidae; genus Ascarosepion; species Ascarosepion bandense. The sequence continues at coordinate 629,185 of JBBBDQ010001147.1, forward strand.
CTTGATTTGACTTCGATTAGACTGTGGAATCATTCGTCATCAAGGGGTCTAAGGCGCACCAGATCAATTAGGGTCTTCCCCTATGTTGATAGAGGTCGCAGGTTCAAATCCTGCTGAATGACATACATTTTCATAACAAAATTGATTGTAAATAATCAGGCTGGTAAAAATAAATATATAAATATACTGTTTGATTATAAACAGAATATCTACTTAAATACGAGTATCAGTTAAAATAATGTTTAAACAAATAAATTGAATATGTTGGTTGTTAAAACCATTTTGTTAATCTTCAGGATTTTCCATTATATATATATACACTAGTGCACGGGTGGTAACAGTGACAGAAAAGATTGGATACAGTGGATATTAAATAATAAAAGATGAACAAGATTCAAGAAGACAGAAGATGGCAACTGATGTTACATTTAAACATTTTGGAGATTGTCAGTCAGTTAGTTAAGTGCCATATGAAATACGCACTTTGGACAATCATGTCAAAGGAGACATGACTGACTGGTCAGAACATTATCCCACAGTAGGTTGCCATTGCTTTCTGCAGTAGACTGGTTGCTGACCAAGGCTATAGAACCCAATCTCTCCTACTATTTAACCCATAACTAGCTCTTAATACCTTAACGGGTTACCATATGGTCAGTCAGTTAAAGGCCATATGTGATACATGCTTTGGACGATCCTGTCTTGAAAGAGACATGACTGACTGGGCAGAAGATTATCCTATGGTAGGTTGCCATTGATTTCTGCGATAGACTGGTTGCCAGCCAAAGCTATAGAACCCAATCTGTCCTATTATTTAACCCATAACTGGAAAAAAGAGATGGATTAATACCTTTCCCAAGGGTATTTGTGCACAAATGAATGCGAAGAATTCAACTGGAATTTGAACTCGGCTCCCCAATTTGTCATTCCAAGTCAATATCCACTGCACCACAACGCACATCCAGTGAATGGAGATTGTACCTATCAAGAAAGCAAATAAATGGAAGGGAGTTCCACAGGTTGGAAGTATGAGAAAAGAAACAATTTGAGTAGAAGTAGCAGTTATATTTAATTATTTCAATAGTAAAAAGGTGGGACCTAAATGCCACTCCAGAAGCATGCTTAAATTCTCATGGTCTGGGCACCAGGAAAAAAAAGCTTGTCACAACAGTTACCATGGAAATATTTGGAGAAAAGACAAAGGGAAGCTATGTCATGTTGGTGAGAAAGTGACTGAAGTTGAGATGCCAAGTCAGGACCAATACCATTGCAGATCCTTCTTTGGATTTTTGTTGAGAACCTTGAGATGAATAGAAACGTCTTAAAACATCTCCATATACCAATCAGATTTTACTGAAACCTCATCATCAAAAATAGCAAGAGTCCCTAAAATTCAACATTTTCAACTGTGTACCACATGGATATACATTGTGGTGCAGTAAATATCCACTTGGAACAACAAACTGGGGTACCGAGTTCAAATTCTACTTGAATTCCTTGCATTCACTTACACATAAATACCCTTGGGAAAGGTATTAATCCATCTCTTCTCTCCAGTTATGGGTTAAATAATAGGACAGACTGGGTTCTATAGCCTTGGCTGGCAACCAGTCTACCACAAAAGCAATGGCAACCTACCATGGGACAATCTTCTGCCCAGTCAGTCATGTTGCTTTTGAAACATGATCACCCAAAGCGTGTATCACATATGACCATATGATAACCCGTTAAGGTATTAAGAGTGACAAAAGATAGGAAGATGTGGAGGATCATGATCGCCTACGTCTTGAAGGGACAGTGCATAAAAGAAGAAAATCTAGAGTTATTAGAATGTTTTTTATTTTCCGAACATGATCAGCCCATTTTGACCCTGTTCATATTTTATGTTTTTCAGTGTTGGTTTTTCATATTTTTATTTTCAAAACTTCTATTTTTTTTTAGTTTTTTTTATATATTTAGTCTTATATATATGTATATTAATCATATACTTACCACCATATAAGGTTCTCATTTATTCTCCCAAAATGCCTCCAAAAATCACCCTGCATAAAACTTAATGGTTGGAGTGACCTACTCTAGATTATCACCTGAACATGCGTATTTGACAAACTTATCCCCAGATGACCCTAGAACGAAATATATATGATTATAGGTGATTAAATTAAGATTGCAAATCAAAATTATCTTTTAAAAAAAAAATATAGAGGAAGACATATAAGTACATATGAGTCAGTGTTTAATATCATTAGTTTTTTTCTCCTAAATATTCCTTACCAAATTATTGGAGCATGTTATTCACTGGTGTGTTACATGGCAAAAATACAGTGTGTGGGTGTATGTGAGTATACATATACATGTATACATATATACATGGTGTGATGGAAGAAGTGTCGACTAAATGACGCAAAAATGAAAATAACACTGATATCTTATTTTAGATTAGATATTTATTCAGATATATTTACTTTCTTCTTCTTCTTCTTCTTCTTCTTCTATGTGCTCTGTCCCTTCGTAGGCGATCATGGTTCTCCACGTCTCCCTATCCCTGGTGGCTCTTAGTATGTTAGCTCCTGTTACACCTCGCAATCCCCGTTCTGTCACCCACCTCATCAGGCCCTGCAAATATGTTATCCGCTGCCTTCCTCTGTCTCTTTTTCCTTCTATCTGGCCTATCAGTATCAGGTTCTCCATACCCTCCTTCCTCATTGCATATCCCAGGAACTTCAGTTGTCTCTTCCTGATGTTCACTATTAATTTCCTTTTCGTTGCCATTCTTTCCAACACCTCGTCATTGCTTGCATGCTCGGTCCACAATATCCGCAGCATCCTTCTGTAGAATCACATTTCCGCTGCTTCAAGTTTTTTCCTCATTATCATTTGATGATATTGTCTAGCATTCACTGCCGTATTGAGGAACTGATATCACATAGCAATTCAGCACTCTTTTCTTTGTTTCTAGTGTAAAAATCCTAAATTTCTCAAAGCCAAGGGGAATCAGTCCAGCAATTTGTTGTCTGCCTCAGAAGCATGGCGCAAGATTGTGATTTTACATGTCCCATTTGCAGTCATGACCTATTGGATATCTATATCAAAGACCAGCTGGTCAGAGGCACAGCAAATGATGCCTTCCAAGCGGACCTACTGCACTAGCAAAGGCCAGCTCATTAAAGACCCTTGAGCAAAATATCAACCATGCCGAGACATTTGAGGCAGCACTCTGTGACCAAGCACAAATGGCAGGAACACGTGAAATGGTGGGATTAAAAAAAATTAAAAAAACATTTCCTCAATCTGAATTCCCTACAAAACAGAATGTAAGAAAAAACAAATCATGTTGAGGTGGATGTGGCAGCCACAAGCATAGCATTCCAGGAACCAGCACCCACCAACAAGCATGTCCTGCATGGGATCAAACATGTAACTCGTGCGGAATTTGAGGCCATTTTTCAAATGTTTGCCGATCCAGATCAAAAATCTACCCTCTTGAAGTGAGAGACCTTCAAGATGATGAAACTAACATGGACAGTTTAATTGCACACATACAATTTGACCAGAAAAAAGGCTCGTATGTGTCCCCTAACAAAAATAGTGTTGTGGAGATAGAAGCAACCCTAGTCCCATTTTCTCCAGAGCCAGACCCCAGAAATCCTGAAGACATTCCAGGAAATCAAAGCATTCATTGAAATACTAAAGAGTAAATTTATTCAATAAAATCACCCTTGGTTTCAACCCCAAACATTAGACGACTTCAGAATCTTATGCATCTCATCTGGACAGACTCCTTATTTAATGTTAGGGTGGCACCCCTGTGAGTCGATTGACTAATGGACTATTCCTGACGTCTCATCTGGTTACCAAGTTATGTATTCTGGACAGTCAAAGGTAGAGAGTGAAGGAGTAAGGGTCGTAACCAGATTCGTCCTGTAGCTGAGCGGAGACACAACTTGGCGTTAACACCAATTGTATTTTTGTTAATACATTATTGTTTTTCACAGTTCCCGATGTCTTCTCGTTAGTTATTTCAATAATAACTGCACAATATTTAACTTGGTGAATGCTGTCATAATCACTGATTTCAGTTCATCTTTTGTGTTAACAAGGAGTTTTAATTATCGCTCGCTCAACTACAACCCACACTTAAAAATCAAGGGGGTCACAGTCTGGAAAGTTAGGTGGTCAGATGTAAGGGGGTGACACATTCACAGAAATTGTCTAATGGCTACCACTGGGTTCTTCTGATTGTTTGGCATGGTGCAGAGTTCCATTGCCAGACATAGGATCTTCCAACTGCCACACTCTTGACCCTGGGCAGCACAACCTTCTCAAGGCACTTGATCTAGGCCTCCGTGTTAAGTATGAGGCCCCATGGGAAGGAGAATGGAGGCATAACTAATAATCACTGCAAACACCTTCATAATCACCATTAGACTCATCCAACTCTTTCCATATCTTCTGCACTGTTCTTAGATTGACAGCCAAACACTCTGAAATGTTCGTATTGAAGATTCTGATGCAAATACCCAGCTATACAATAAATGCAGTTTCTGTTAAAGATACTGAAGTAAGAAGCCAACAAAACCCTTTGTAATACTGTGGATGAAATGAAAAAAAAAGGGGTCAAAACATGCAAAATTTATTTTGTTGTTTTTGCAAAAAAAAAATTAAAAAGGATACCGTGCCACCTTCTATTAGGTACCAACTAGTATAGAATGTTCCATTAAGACGGATCGAAGTTAGCAAAAAATAAAACTGTTATTTGTGAAATATTATTGAGTTCACTATTTGATCATGATATATGAGTTATTGCAATTGTGTGTGAAAAATAATAAGGTATTGAAGAAAAGATAAAAGATGAATGGGATTCAAAAAGATAGAAGATGGCGATTGATATTATATTTAAATTTTGGAGATTGTAGCTATCAGGGAAGCAAGTAATCAGAAGGGAGTTCCACAGATAGGAAGTCTGAGAAAAGAAACTGTTGGAGTAGAAGTGGTAGTTACATTTAACTATTTCACTGGTAAAAGAGCAGTACCAAGATGCCAATCTAGTAGCGCGATTATATTCTCATGGTTGGGTCACCAGGACATAATGGTCATCAGAGCAGTTGCCATGAAAATATTTGTAGGAAAGATAGAGGGAAGCCATGTGTTTTGTAAACTGTAACTGGTGTTTCTTGTGGTCTCATATTTTTTTTAGAGACAATATTGTTTCCATCAATAAACTTTGAAGAACCTTCTTCTCAGAAAAAAATGTATAACTATAATGTGTTCCATTAAGACGGATTGAAGTTAGCCATAGAAAAAAGACAAAGGAAGAAATCTAAAGGCATGAAGCCATATGATTGTAGTGGCCAATTGACATTAGTGTTTTCAAGAGATGATTCGACCGAGAAAGTTCTCATTAAAAAAAGGCACTGTTGCATTGGCTGTATGGCATGTGGCACTGTCATGTTGAAACCACAAATTTTCGACATCCATAGAATTCAATTCAGGCCATACAATGTTGGTTTTCATGGCAGAGTGTTGCTACTTTTGTCAGCGTAACAGAATTCATTTTTGAAGAAATACAGCCCAATGATTCCCTTAGTAAAAAATGCATACCAAACAGTGACATGTTCCACTGGAGCCTTGGGTGATATTTTACACTTGTAATTGCCATGAATTAAGTAATATGACACAATAGTGAAATCAATAAAATTTTACCAATAACACTGTCTTTTTTCTATGGCTAACTTCAATCCGTCTTAATGGAACACATTATAGTTATACATTTTTTTCTGAGAAGAAGGTTCTTCAAAGTTTATTGATGGAAACAATATTGTCTCTAAAAAAATATGAGACCACAAGAAACACCAGTTACAGTTTACAAAACACATGGCTTCCCTCTATCTTTCCTACAAATATTTTCATGGCAACTGCTCTGATGACCATTATGTCCTGGTGACCCAACCATGAGAATATAATCGCGCTACTAGATTGGCATCTTGGTACTGCTCTTTTACCAGTGAAATAGTTAAATGTAACTACCACTTCTACTCCAACAGTTTCTTTTCTCAGACTTCCTATCTGTGGAACTCCCTTCTGATTACTTGCTTCCCTGATAGCTACAATCTCCAAAATTTAAATGTAATATCAATCGCCATCTTCTATCTTTTTGAATCCCATTCATCTTTTATCTTTTCTTCAATACCTGCTGTACCCAGTTGTTTCTCTCACTATAAACCCCTGCACGATAGTGGCGGCCTTGCCATGCTTGGGGTGAAATAATGAAAAAAAAAAAATGAATAGACCAGAAACATGCTTGAATTTTGAAATCTAATGTATTTAAATTTTAAATGTAGATCATTTAGCTTTTCAGCCATTTTATTTCATTGTTTTTGTCAGCTATACCACAATGCATTAGTAGCAAGTTTCTGTGAAAAGGCAATGTGGGATAATTAAAAAAAAATAAAGGCAAACTAAAATTGATAAAAGCTGAATGATGTAGGTCAATTTACACTATTCACATGCAGACTATTTTTCACATCTTTGTTGCTGTCAGTGTAATGTTTCGTCTGTTGTGCCATCCAGCCTTCATCAGGTGTATATCCATTTAGGTATTTGTCTATATTTTTGAAATGAGGTATTGTAATTATTTACACTATTTACATTGTTCAGACTGTTGTCCTCATCTTTGTTGCCATATTCACCTTCAATATCTGTCTATATTTCTGAGATGAGATATTGTAATTATTTACACTATTTACATTGTTCGGACTGTTGTCCTCATCTTTGTTGCCATATTCACCTTCAATATCTGTCTACATTTCTGAGGTGAGGTATTGTAATGATTGCCACTATTTACATTGTTCGGACTGTTGTCCTCATCTTTGTTGCCATATTCACCTTCAATATCTGTCTATATTTCTGAGATGAGATATTGTAATTATTTACACTATTTACATTGTTCGGACTGTTGTCCTTATCTTTGTTGCCATATTCACCTTCAATATCTGTCTATACTTCTGAGATCAGGCATTGTAATTATTTACACTATTTACATTGTTCGGACTGCTGTCCTTATCTTTGTCGCCATGTTCATGACCGTTTTTCGGCCGTTGTACGCTCCGGTCTTCTTCAGGCGAATATATATATATATATATATATATATATATATATATATCCATTAGATCACTCAATAAGTTTTCCTTTCGTTTGGACTGGCTATACCAATCTACTTGTATGTCAAATCACTTGCTATTAACTAATATCCAACAGTCATGAGCAGTGAAATGAGAACAGACTACCTCTATAGATTAAATAAAAGGTTCAGTTTTCTTTATTGACATAAACCTAATGAAGACAGAGGACACAACAGACAAAACAATGTCATAACAACAAAGATAAGGACAATAGTCTGCATCTAGTGTAAATAATGATAACTCCTCATCCCAGAAACTCAGAGAGAGGTAGGTTAATTTCAAATTTTAATACATTGTACATTAAGATTTAATTTTATCTACTGAATATCTGTAACCCATAACGTGGACAATTTTTATATTTTTTTGTTTTGTCCTCTGTGAGATTTTATATATGTATATATATATATGTTCATATATGTATGTATATATATATATATATATATATATATATATATATATATATATGTTTATATATGTATATATATATACATGTATCCGATGAGCTTAGATCACTGGTGCCGCCTAAGCACGAATTTACACGAGATACTAGATTAGCAATTAGGTCCCACCCTTTTACAGTTAAACAAATAAGATGTAACCATAAATTCTACTCCAACAGCTTCTTTTCTCGCGCTTCCCGACTGTGGAACTCCCTTCCACAACTCTGCTTTCCCGACAGTTACAATCTCCAGGTGTTTAAATGTAGGGTCAATAGACACCTCCTATCACACTAACTCCCAATTATTCTCAGAACACTCTCATCTACCCAACCCTCATTCTCGGTATCCTTACCCGCCTATCACCCACCCTCTGACATTTCCTATATTTAATCATCCTTTCTCCACTCTACGTAGCCCCCTGTGCAGTAGTGGCAGTGACATGACTTGCTCGAGGTGAAACGCTTATAAAAAAAAAAAAAAAAATGTTTATATATGTATATATATATATATATATGTGTTTATATATGTATATATATATATGCTTATATATATATATATATATATATATATATATATATATATGAGATTTTATATATGTATATATTTTTTCTGTTTATTTTAATTATTTTCTTGAAAGTTTGTATTTTCTTAATCACAGATGAAAGTTTGGACAATTTCCAGTGTATTTCAGTGAAATTATAACTTTTTAAATTATATTTTATATTTTATCCTTATATTTTAGATATATGGGGGAAAAAAAAGTGAAAATGTCAGTTTAAACTGACGCCAGGACATGGATAAAACTAATATGTTCTTTTACCATATATTTTTAAGATTTTACTTCAAGTTTGTATTTTCTTCATTTCAGATGAAAACTTGAACATTTTCCAACATTTTTAGTGAAATTTTCATTTTCCAAAATTATAGTTTAAATATATGGGAAAAAAATATGCCAGTTCAAATTGATACCATAAAAATATGGATTAAATTGACACCTTCTTTTCACCATATCTTGTAACCATTTGCTTAAAATTTTTGTTTTCTTGATTTCAGATGAAAACTTGGAAACTTTCCAACACATTTCAGTGAATTTTTCTCTCTAAAATTACAGAATATAATCATAGTTTAGATTTAAGAAAAAAAAGTAAGGTGTCAGTTTAAATTGATGCCAGGAAGATATGGTTTTATTTCAATATAAATTCTATCTGATATTTCACATATTGCATCCTATCATTTTTTTATTTTTATATAAAAAAAGATTCCATCACATTAGAAAACATTGTTCTGCCTGAAAAAGTTCCTCTTCCTCAGAACAAAATGTGTCACTACACAGTTTTCCATCTAATAATTCATCTGGTCATTCTCATTCTGATCATATATATATATCTAAATCTAATCTAAATCTAAACTTATTTATAAATGGAACTTTGTGTGTGTGTGTCCATTACCTATAGATTCCAAAACGACTGAACTGATTTTCTTGAAAATTTACACAGTTGTACTATAAGTGTCTGCGAGTGTTCTTAGCTAGGTTTTGTGTCAAGGTACCCTTGATAAATATCGAAAATCGATAATTGAAAAAATTGGGTTATAAAAGGAGGGTCCGATTTTAATCAAATGTGATATACTCATAGACATAAGAAATGATATTCAGAAGTTTCAAGGTTGCAGTTCTTACAATAGTGCAGAAAATCAATAATATATATATATATATATAAAAGGCAAGATGTTTGTGTGTGTGTCTGTTTATCTGCCTGTATGTCTGGATTTTTTTCAGCCCTTTTATTTTAGTTTTTGCTTCGGGTTTGGCTCTAAGTAGATATAATTGTAGTTCTTAGTCTCAGCCATGATACCATTTACTCAGAGGTCTTATTTAGCCTTTAAAATTCAGTTTACAATGAAAAAAAACTTATTTGATATCAATACCAGGAAATCAAAATTTGACTTACATCCATTCATTTTTCTTTCAGTCTACGATTTCACTTTAACTGGAAATAACTATTGCTTTTTAGTCTTTCGTGCCAACGTCCAAAGAGTCTGAGCTCCAGAACCATGGATTAGTTTTAAAGCTTTCATTACACCTGAGCAACACCAGGCTATACTGCTAGTATATATATATATATATATATATATATATATATATATAAAAAGATTCCATCACATTAGAAAACATTGTTCTGCCTGAAAAAGTTCCTCTTCCTCAGAACAAAATGTGTCACTACACAGTTTTCCATCTAATAATTCATCTGGACATTCTCATTCTGATCATATATATATATCTAAATCTAATCTAAATCTAAACTTATTTATAAATGGAACTTTGTGTGTGTGTGTCCATTACCTATAGATTCCAAAACGACTGAACTGATTTTCTTGAAAATTTACACAGTTGTACTATAGTGTTTGTCCCTTGCAGGCGAGGAAGACCACAACTTCTAGCAGAAGTCATGACTTGCACTTTAACTGGATTTAAGTGAGGGAGAGTTGCGCATGTTTGTCAGCCTTACTCTCTCTTCCCATTCCATCTGGATCCGGTGTCACGACATAGGCGAGACTTGCCAGAGACAGTCAGGGATGCAGTGGGTGGCCAACAGTGATATTGTTTTTTCACTGCGCTCTGAATGCGCTCCACAATACTTAGGCAGGCATTTTTCTTTAATTATTCCACAACAGGTTACCACTAACTGCTCTGGTAGACTGGCTGCCAGCCAAGGCTATAGAACCCAATCTATCCTGTTATTTAACACATAACTGGAGGAAAAAGATGGATTAATACCTTTCTCAAGGGTATTTGCATATAACTGAATGCAAGGAAGTCAACCGGAACTTGAACTCGGATCCCTGATTTCTCGTTCCAAGAAATCAACTGCACCACAACACACATCCATCAATATATATAGTTATGTATCAATTATACACTGTGACACAGAAATTTCTATGTTTCGAGATAGATTCTCATCATCAGGCAATGTTGATGTTAGTTGTGCAGATGATTTACATTTATATATATATATATATATATACATATATATATGTAAATTTTATGAAATATATATATTTCATTTGGGAATGTGTTATTTCTGCAACCTAAGTTTCAACCTGTCGGTATCTTCATGGGATTTATATTAAGTGATTTTCCAATGTTTTTCAAATGTACAAACAGGGACTTTTACGAATACATGACTGGAATTTTTAAACAACTAAAAATTTTCAAAATTGGAGACGAGTTACTTAAGGATCTGAAAACATTTTCATCCAGGTTTGTATGATTCTAAAATATATTTATAGGTGTGATTACATCTGGACATTATTTCTGTTCAGTAACATTTTTTTGCTTTGGGTATATATATATATATATAGCATTTAACTAACATTAACAACATGAAAAAAAATTCAAATCCCTGAACAGTCAGTTTATAATTGGAGTAGATAGACTAAACTATCGCCTGGTTCACACTCCACCCACGTCTATTGAACAGGTGAAGAGGCTTATCCCTTGTTTCCTGCTTAGGATGCGGTTTCCGGTTTTTTCTTTTCCAATCTTCTCATTTTTTTTTTTCTCAATTGGAGTAGATAGACTAAACTATTGCCCGGTTCACACTCCACCCACGTCTATTGAACAGGTGAAGAGGCTTATCCCTTGTTTCCTGTTTAGGATGCGTTTTCCGGTTTTTTCTTTTCCAATCTTTTCACTCCTATGTAGCCCCCTGCACATCAGTGGCGTTACCACCTTGCTCGGGGTGATATGATTAAAAAAAAAAAAAGCACTTGATGATTGCAAAGTGAATAAAACTCTGAGTTGAGCTACAGACGTAGGATAATATAAAAATTGTTTTCAGAAAAAAAAAAGAGGGAGAACAAAGAGCAGAAAAAAAAAAGACAAAAATGGACAACAGGGATTTTTAAACAACCAAAACAACTGAACCAATATTTTGGATAAGAAAAGTTAGCCATTGTGTTGTTTCCAGAATGAAAAAAATTACGAAATGAAAGATCAGAAATAATGTCCAGATGTAATCACAACTATAAATACATCTTAGAATCATACAGACCTGGATAAAAATGTTTTAAGGTACTTAAGTAACTCCTAAGTAAAGGATGTGCATTGTGGTACAGTGGATATCGGCTCGGAATGAGAAACCGGGGAGCCGAGTTCGAATTCTGGATGAATCCATTGTATTCACTTATGCGCAAATACCTTTGGGAAAGCTATTAATCTGTCTCTTCCTTCCAGTTATGGGTTAAATAGCAGGACAGATTGGGTTCTATAGCCTTGGTCGGCAACCAGTCTACCATAGAAAGCAATGGCAACCTACTGCGGGATAATATACTACCCAGTCAGTCATGTCTCTTTCGAGACATGATCGCTCAAGCGTGTATCACATATGGCACTTAACTGACTGAAGTAACTCCTCTCCAATTTTGAAAATCTCTGGTTGTTTAAAAATTCCAGTCACATATATGTATATTTATTATGTATATATATATATATATATATATACCCAAAGCAAAAAAAAGTTACTGAACAGAAATAATGTCCAGATGTAATCACACCTATAAATACATCTTAGAATCATACAAATCTGGATGAAAATGTTTTAAGATCCTTAAGTAACTCCTCTCCAATTTTGAAAAGTTTTAGTTGTTTAAAAATTCCAGTCATGCATTCGTAAAAGTCCCTGTTTGTACATTTGAAAAACATTGAAAAATCACTTATTATAAATGGCATGAGGATACTGAAAGATGGAAACCTAGTTTGCGAAAATAACTAATTTTCCTGGTGTGGACGACAAAGCTAACCTTGCAGCCGAGCTTGGAAAAAACCTCCAATCCGTAGTGGACTGGGGTAAGAAATGGCTCGTAAATTTTAATGCTTCTACAACGAAGCTACTATCAATTAACCATCATAGACAACCACACCTACCTCCCATTAACATGAACCAGGCTTGCCTCCCAGAGAGTAAAACACTACGCCTCCTGGGTCTCACACTTTTAGCGAACCTTAAGTGGAATGACTATATCGAATCCATTGCTAAATCTGCTGCTAAGAAAGTCCGTTATCTGTGCAGGGCCCGGAGGTTTTTCTGTCTGAATCTATCCTGCACATTTATAAATTTACCATCCACCCGTGCATTGAATACTGTTGCCATATATGGTCGGGTGCCCCTGCTATTCTCCTTGGGCTTCTCAACAAGGCACAGCGGAGGGTCTGTAATGTGATCGATACTGACTTGGCAGACCGCCTGCAGTCTCTCTCTCACCGGCATGACGTGGCTTCCCTGTGTCTCTTCTATAAATGCTTTCATGGCTTCTGCTCCGATGAACTTAGATCACTGGTGCCCTGTAGGTTCGAATTTGCATGAGATACTAGATTAGCAACTACATCCCACCCTTTTACAGTGAAACCGATAAAATGCAACCGCAACTTCTACTCCAACAGTTTCTTTTCTCGTACTTCCCGACTGTGGAATTCCCTTCCACATGACTGCTTCCCCGACGGCTACAATTTCCAGGAGTTTAAATGTAAGGTCAATAGACACCTCCTAACACACTAACTCGCTTCCATTCTTTCAAACATTCTTTCCATCCTCCCAACTACCTATACCTCCCTTCTGACATTTCCTATATCTAACCACTCTTTCTATTTACCTTCCCCTATATAACTCCAAAAGCAATAGTGGCAGTGGAATGGCTTGCTGAAGGTGAAACGATTAAAAAAAAAAAAAAAAAAAAAAAAAAAAATTTAAAATATTCAAAATCTCTACAATATAAATGTATTGAGCACTTGTAAATACAACTGGGTACTAATTTAATTTAATTATGACCAAAAACTTATATATATATATATATATATATATATATATATAATCCACATACAAGCGTGTTTTGCTGCATCACAGCTTGTCAGTGTGGCGAGACATCTGAATACTTCCAGCTGGGATCAAAACTCGACCGATTTGGCATCAGTCAAAGATTCTACCCTAAAGCTATTGGCACACACATCATCTTATATACATGGTGTATGTACATAGCAACAGCCAAGAGAACGCAATTTATCACTGAAGAATAATGAGTAAATTGCAGAAGCAGCAACAGTTTGAAAATTTTCCCCTCTAGAGAGTTAAATTGGCAAATGAGAACGTATTGTTACATGAATTAACAAATATACATATGGGGGTACACAAATATATAATATTATTATTCAGGTGTTAATAAAATAAAACAGTGGTCAATGTAGTATGAACCGAGTTATTTTATATATATATATATATATATTTATTAATAAATATATATATATTGTCTTACATTTGAGAAATGCACCAGATGATTGCATAATGCATGAAAATCTGAGTTTTGCCATTGACATATTACAAAATATATATATATATATATATATATATATATATATATATATATTTTAATAAACATATACTGTTAAATATAAGAGACAATAAATGTCTATTATGTTTAATCATGAGCCGTTCTAAACGGCGTATTTTGGCTTTAATTTCAGTTGAAAATAAAGACAAAAATTCTCCAAAATTTGGATAATATTTTATTAAATTAGATCTAAGCTTTCGGCTCATATAAGCCATCTTCAGAGAGGTTATTAAGACGGTAACACAATAACATCCACCATCAGCGACAATTTTATTTTGTGTTGACATAAAACTCCGCTAGGCAATGGCAATAGTTACCAAAAATAACAAACGCAGTTTGCAAATTTGCAATGTGGTTCTATGACATCACACCACGTGATAGCGCGAAATGACAACAGAACCATGTATTCAAATGCAATGTAATGTCTTATGACCAGATTTAAACGTGATTTTATTAAGTGTGAATTGTTTGGATTTAATGTAGATGGCCTCCAATATCTGAGGGTTCTTTTTACTGTGTGTATGTGGGTATATATATATATATATATATATATATAATTTTAATAAATATACATATTGTCCTTTGTCTTATATTAGACATATCCCTTTTATATATGTTGTACTATGTAATAGTTTTTTACTGTGGCCATTCACTACTGAACCATTGATAGCAGGGAAACAGCACTTTATCAACAGGGATTCTCTTATAATAAGATCTAAGCCTGGCGTTGCTCAGGTGTAATAAAAAGCTCTAAAACTAATCCATGGTCATGGAGCTCAGACTCTTTGAACGTTGGCACGAAAGACTAAAAACCAATAGTTGTTTCCAGTTAAAGCGAAACCGCAGACTGGAAGAAAATCAAATGGATGTTAGTCAAATTTTGATTTCCTGGTATCGATATCAAATTTTCTGCACTATTGCAAGAACTGCAACCTTGAAACTTCTGAATATCATTTCTTATGTCTTTGTCTTTAAAATCGGACCACTCCTTCTATAACCCGATTTTTTCGATCACCGATTTTCGATATTTATCGGGGGTACCTCGACACAAAACCTAGCTAAGAACACTCGCAGACGCTTATAGTACAACTGTGTAAATTTTCAAGAAAATCGGTTCAGCCGTTTTGGAGTCTATAGGTAACGGATACACACACAGACACACACACACACACACACACACACACACACACAGACAAAGTTCCATTTATAAATAAGTTTAGATATATATATAAAAAGACAAAAGAAAAACTTATTTTAGCTGATGTGTTTCACCCACTGAGTGTTTCACTTGATGTTGGCCTCAATGTCCACTTTCATATATACAGTACTGTGCAAAAGTATTAGGACAAGAACTATTTTATCTTTTCTGAGGCATCAAAATAAAGTTTAAAATCACCCCTGTTCTAACACTTTTGCACACTACCAGTAGTGTGCAAAAGTATTAGGACAGGGGTGCTTCTCCTCAAAACTTCACTGAAATTCAAATACAGGGTGAAAAGCCAAGTAAATTGCTAATAAATATTGATTATTTAAAAGTAGGTGTAAAAGAAATGTATTAAAATGAAGTTATATTTAATTTTTCCTATTTTCTATTAAACAAGTTATTTGAAACTACTTTATTGAACATCTATGGAATATTTTGGATAAAAAAATTGATAAATCTAATGTTACTTTGCAAGACACACTTTGGAACAAATACAAGCTGCTAGGCAGGAGATACCATTAGATACATTGAAGAAGCTTGTGATGTCAGTGCCTGACAAAATGAAGGCTGTGATCAAAGCAAAAGACTATTATACTAAATATTAAATTCATTTTGTAACACTTATTTTTTCTTGTTAAAGCATTTGTTGAGTAAATCAAAGAAAATTACTTAAAATTAAATTGTTTATTTTCTGTAAATATGCCTCAGAAAAGATAAAATAGTTCTTGTTCTACTACTTTTCACAGAACTATATATATATATATATATATATATATATATATATTGTGTATTTGGGCAACAATCTATCTTTTATACAGGTTTTATTGTCTGACATTCTTAATGAAACCTATATCTATATGAATAAACACAAAAGAAAAACTTAGCTGATGCGTTTCACCCACTGAGCGATTTCATCAAAGTAAATACAAGGATTTTATTCACCTCAAAATTTTTTAATTTAAGAATGCTCACAAATATTCATTGGGTTAACCAAAGAGTCTAGGCAATCTATTGAAGACGTCAAGTGACAAACTTCAATGTCAAATAAATGAAAATAAGTAAATAACGTTCTTGAAATTTTTTTAATGCAAATTTAATGTTTAAATTATATATTTTAAATAACATGAGTTTATGAATTCAACCATTTTCTTCTAATTTTTTAACATTCTTATACTCATGTATGTTGGTTTAGGAATGGAGTAATTCTTTCAGGAATGAATATAATAAAAAAATCCAAGGTGCAAATTTATATTTTGTAAGACTGGATAGTAGCACTCTCAGAAATGTTTAGTCTAACTTACTTTCTCTTTGAATAAGTGTGGCATTCTTTAGATCAAAATTGTGGATGAATTTATTTCTTTGTATAACCAATTTATTTGATAAATTGTTGTGTATAAAATCCATTTTGTGTACAAGGATAAGTTTGTTTTTTTTTAATTTCTGCAAGTTTCCTCACTGTATAAATTAAATTTTTAAGATAAATCCATAAGTTAGATAACTTTCAATATGTCCTGTCAGTGTTAAATGTTCTACACCCTTCTTCATCATTATCCGTCCTAGGAATTTCAGATGTATCATACTGATTGTAAGTATAACTGTCCTTTTAGTTCTTATTTTCTTTAAAACTTCCTCTTTGCTTATATAGGACTGGCAGTATAGCCTGAAGTTGCTTGGGTGTAATGAAAGCTTTAAAACTAATCCATAGTCCTGGAACTCAGACTCTTTGGACGTTGGCACGAAAGACTAAAAAGCAATAGTTGTTTCCAGTCAAAGCGAAACCGTAGATTGAAAGAGAAATGAATGGATCTAAGTCAAATTTTGATTTCCGGTATCAATGTCAAATAAGTTTTCCATTGCAAACTGAATTTTGAAGGCTAAATAAGTCCTCTGAGTAAATGGTATCATATCTGAGACTAAGAACTACAATTATACCTACTTAGAGCAAAACCTGAAGCAAAAACTAAAATAAAAGTGCTGAAAACCTGATTTTGATCAGACCCAATAAGTTATTGGGGTATCAATTTCCAATATCAGAGTCAAATAAGTCATCCAAGGATAAACTAACCTAAGTAAGTCCATGAAAATTTATCATACACATAGGAAGTAAAATTGAAGAAAATAAGCCATATTGATGGCTGAATATCGGTTTTTGATCAGATTCGATAGAATATCGGGGGTATCGATTTCCAATATCGGTGGGGGGATGAGTCATCTGAGAAGATCTACTAATGTTTGAGACTAAAAACTATAATTTTTACCAAGTTAAAGCAAATTCTGCAGCAAGAACCAGGATAAAAAGGCTGAAATCCTGATCTTGATCAGACCTGACTGGATATTGGGGTCTCAATTTCCGATATCGGGGAGAAATTGGAAAAAATAAGTAGCTTATGACTTGACCGGAAGCTTAAAGAATATTAGTGTGAAGTTTGGTGAGAATCGGATAAAAATTGTGGATTTGTATAAAGGACAGACAGACAGACACACAAACATCTTGCCTTTTAGATACACACCTGATCAAAATTTTAAGACCACTTAAAAATCTTTAAAAAGAAATATTTTTTTTACGAATAGATTTTAAACTCCTACCACTTAAGGTTACCAATACTACAATCTAAAAGGTTATGGAAACAAAAAGATATATTCCAAACATTTTATTTAGAAATTTACATTTTTATAAAATGAGGCGATTTACACATGATCAAAATTATAAGACCAGAGACAAAAATTCTACGAAATTGTACAAAACATGTATGAAAAGTGTATGAAAACATTCAACAACCAAATTTAATAATGAGTTCTACCTCCACTGCTTTTGATGACTTCAAAAATTTTGTCGGGCATACTAGAAATAAGTGTTTCCATTAAGGTGCGGGGGATGTTGCTCCAGCTTCTGAAGATGGCTTCACGAAGTTAATTTTTTGTTGAATATTGTTTGCCATTTCGATAAACATCTCTTGTCATCCATCCTCAAACATTTTCAATTGGGTTCAAGTCTGGTGAGCATGCAGGATGTCCCAAGAGATGGACTCCATTTTCTTGTAGAAAGGTCAAGATCCGTCTTGCAGCATAGATTGCAGCATTATTCCGTTGGAATAACCATCCATCCACACACAAACGATGGCCCACCATCATCAATGATGCTTTTTGTAGCATGCTAACATAACCAGCCACTGTTTGACAACCCTGCACCACCTGGATCTCCATCGTCCCT
This sequence comes from Ascarosepion bandense, assembly GCA_037127315.1. Lineage (NCBI taxonomy): Eukaryota > Metazoa > Mollusca > Cephalopoda > Sepiida > Sepiidae > Ascarosepion > Ascarosepion bandense. The sequence goes on from JBBBDQ010001147.1 coordinate 647,602, forward strand.
CTGTAAGAAAAGGCACCCCATACCATTAGGGACCCTCCACCACTATGACGTGTTGAGAAAATTTCAGGAGGCATGTTTTTGTTATGCCAATGTTGTTGGAAACCATCAGGACCATCTAGATTGAATTTTTTCTGATCAGAAAACAGGACTTTCTTCCATTTCTCAATGTCCCATGTTTGGTATTCACAACCAAACTTTAAGCAGTCCACCTTGTGACATGAAAGCAGCCAAGGAATTTGCTTACGCTTTTTATTTACCATGCCTTTTTGTCTTAAGTGTCATCTGATGGTTACGGGACTGCAATCAGCATCTGTGACTGCCTTAATTTGACTAGAAGAAAGTCCCCCCTCTTTCATAACAACCCATCTTATTCTCTTACTCAATGCAGGAGAAATTTTTTTGGACCTACCAGAGGATTTTGCTTTTCCATAATTCTCACTGTTCTTTAGAAAGTTGCAAATCACAGTTTTACTGCGATTTACCTTAGCAGTGATCACTCACTGTGACAAACCTTGCTTATGGAATTCGAGAATTCGAGAACACTCAACTTTGGTAAGTTTGTTTGCTTTAGGCATGGTAACACCTTTATGCAGTGATTGCTAATCTCTAACTGAACTAAACACATTGGAATTGCCATAGAGCTAACAATTTATACCCCTGGTTTTATAATTTTGATCATGCGTAAATCGCCTCATTTTATAAAAATGTAAATTTCTAAATAAAATGTTTGGAATATAGCTTTTTGTTTCCATAAACTTTTAGATTTTAGTATTGGTAACCTTAAGTGGTAGGAGTTTAAAATATCTGTAAAAAAAAATTTCTTTTTAAAGATTTTTAAGTGGTCTTAAATTTTTGATCAGGAGTGTATATAGATAGAAATCCTATATGATCCATCAACTAACTAAAAACATACAAAGTAAAATTGCACATTCACAAAATCGGATCCAAATGACTAAAAGCAAAAATGGATTCAATCAACTAAAACATTTTGGAAAAACCTTAGATCAAAGTAAAATTCACAAGTCAGTATGAAAAGCAAAATTCTGGATCCTGATTGGATTGTAAATTAAAAATTTATATATTTTTAAAATTTTTTTTATAATCCTGTCGCCCCAAGCAAGGCATTTTACTGCCACTGTTGTGCAGGGGGTTACATAGGAAGAATGTTGAGGAGTGGGAGGTTGCAGGGGATGTCAGGAAGAGAGTAGGAGAGGGAAGAGAGTACTGATGAGAGTGGGGTGAATGTAGAAAAGCATGAGAGAGAGGATGTAAGTTAGTGAGACAGGAGATAACTACTGACTTTACATTTAAATTCTTGGCGATTGTAACTGTCAGGAAAGCAAGTATGCAGAAGAGAATTCCACAGGTGGGAAGTACGAGAAAAGAAGCTGCTGGAGTAGAATTTGCATTTACAATTTATTGGTTTCACAGTAAAAGAGTGGGACCTAGTTGCTAATCTTGTGGCTCGAGGAAATTCGTATATAGGAGGTACCAGTGAGCTAAGTTCATCGGAGCAGGATTAAAGTATTCGTAGAAGAGACAAAGAAGCCAGGACAGTTTTTTCCCACTAAAAGGCCTGCAGGAGCCAGCAACATGAGATGCTTCACTATTTAAACCATGTCACTGACCTGTTAAAATCAGTCAGCATTGGGTGCGATTAGCTGATAGCATCTCACAATGTAAAGAAGAAACTTCAAACTGACTCGGTCAAGTCTTGCCTTTACTGCCAATTTTCTCAAACAGAACAACAACAGGACACAAGTACTATTTCTTTATTTCTTTTTTCTCACCTTATGCTGACCTACCAAAAAGAGGAAGTAAAATAAAACTACTATCAGTATACTACCCGGACACTTAGCTTTTTACCAAGAACTTTAAACTTCTGTGGACATTTTAAATACAGTGGAACACTGTTGTATGCAACCACCCCTACTACCACCACCACTACCCAAAACTGGTCGCATACGGCAGGTGGCCGCTCACTAAAGGCTCATAGTCATGACCTATTTACGCCAGGAATGTATATTCCACTCATCAGAATCTACATATTAGAATTTTACCATGTAATCTGGTAATAAATAAACGAGAACATAAGAAATGGCCTAACTTTAAAGAAATTTATTCAGCATAATTCATTTAAAAATTAAAAAAAACGTATTTACAACGGTCAACAAGAGAACAAAATATTTATTAAGTGTACTTAAAAAAAGTATACAGTTGCAGATTTTTTTTTTTTTTGGAAGTGAGTCATAGCAAAAGAGAGTCTGCAATACATGAAAAAAAAACCATACAAAAAACTGACAGCGATAGATAGACATTTGTGAAAAGGACATAATTGTGATTTTCCTAATCCCTGAATTTATCCAAGTCAGTACAGAGACTGGATAAATCCTTTGAACATGTCAAATGCAATACATGTTGTACAAAACAGCCATGTTTGACCATGAGGTGAATTCAGGCAATGTACATTTCAACAAGAAATAACAGTTTCATACAGCACTACAATAACAAAACAATGAGGAAGTGATCCTGGCTTAGATCAAATCAAAATGAAATAGATTACTCATTTAGTTTCTCCTAATTTCGAAGTTCACAGTGTACAACTAAAATGGATTTTTTTTTAAGCGATTGCTTGATCAGTGATTTTCACTGTTGATGTTAGTCCCTGGTCACGTTCTGGAGGTGGTCGCTCACTAAGGGTCAATTAACATTAGCAAATCATCCGTGCATAGAAAAACGGTCATTAACAACAGGTGCTCACTGAGTAAGATGGTCGCGGCAGGTTCCACTGTACTTACATTTCTCTTTGAACAATTTTCACCCCAAAACTACATGCATTTCCTCAATGAACATTTTTCTTCTCACAAAAATATGTTATTGTGTTCAGTTAACGAAATTTCATTTCGCTTATAGTTTTACTATTCTGTTAATAAAATCTTTGCTTTAATGGAGACACGAAATATTTTATCCTTTCACATTTCAACATCCAACCTTCAACCTTCTGATATTTAAATTGTGGAAACTTCGGACGTGTTTGGCACAAGGACAATTTACCAGGCATAGCCGAGACCCCTACACTTACATGTTTAGTCCATGTTACTTTTTTGTAGCAAATACAAACAGTATCTGGACAGTTAAGGGAGTTTAAGATAAGATCCTAAGATAAATAACCAGCCATTTTTAAGGCATCTCTTGCCTTCAATATATACAGAATTAAATTTTCCATGCCTTCCTTCCTCATTATATGTTGCAGAAATTTAAATTGCCTCTTTTTGTTTGTTTTTTGGAGATTTTCTTTCAACTTTCTCCATGCTTATTTTTAATGCCATTGTACACAAAAATGCTGTCGGGAACGGCCATGCTGGCGAGAATTTTCCAACTTCTTGGGCTTATCTTGTTCAAATAAACATTTTATATAAATTTGAATAATAATAAACAGAACTTTAACTGAAAAAAAAATAATTTGTGCATATACTTGTATTTCAAACACAAGAATATATATATTAACGTTTTTCTAATTTACTTTTCAGAACGATCTGGAAAAAACATCAAAGATACAACAGATATTTAAGGTTGAGAAAAATATTATTTAGATTAAAATTAATCCTTACCATATTGTGAAATGCCCAATTTTACTTTTCCATAACATATATTGTAACTTACCTGAAAAAGAAAGAAAAACTATTTTTAGCACAAATCAAAATGACATTATCATGAAAGAAACAGCAGCATAAAATGATGACATCATACAAAAGTGATCAAAATAATGAAAAACAGAAATTTATTAAATTAAAAAAAAAAAATGGAAGATGAGAAAGAGGGAAAAAATAAATATGAACACCAAGTTTAACCAAATTTAAATGATGCCAGCTGATTAGCTTTTGTAGGTTAATCAGTACAATTATTATGGCTATGTATTTATATATTCGGATGTGCTTGTGGTACAGTGGATATCGGCTCGGAACGAGAAACCGGGAGCCGAGTTCGAATCCATTGTATTCACTTACACGCAAATACCCTTGGGAAAGGTATTAAATTCGTCTCTTCCTTCCAGTTATGGGTTAAATAGCAGGACAGACTGGGTTCTATAGCCTTGGTCGGCAACCAGTCTACCGCAGAAAGCAATGGCAACCTACTGCGGGATAATCTTCTGCCCAGTCAGTCATGTCTCTTTCGAGACATGATCGCCCAAGCATGTATCACGTATGGCACTTGACTGACTTGACTGACTGATTTATATATTCTTGATAACATATAAAGAAAAATCTGCAATAATGGTTTTATTGGTTCTGACCTGGCATCTTGACTTCAGTCGCTATTATCCCCTCCCACACCATAACATAGCTTGCCTGTGCTTTTCTATAAATATTTTCATGGTAATTGTTCTGTTGAACTTTCTTTTATGCTACACTAGCAGTATAACCCGGCGTTGCTCGGCTGTAATGAAAGCCTTAAAACTAATCCATGGTCCTGGAGCTCAGACTCTTTGGACGTTGGCACGAAAGACTAAAAAGCAATAGTTGTTTCCAGTTAAAGCGAAACAGTAGACTGAAAGAAAAATGAATGGACGTAAGTCAAATTTTGATTTCCTGGTACCGATATCAAATAAGTTTTTTCGTCGTAAACTGAATTTTGAAGGCTAAATAAGTCCTCTGAGTAAATGGTATTATGGCTGAGACTAAGAACTACAATTATACCTACTTAGAGTCAAACCTGAAGCAAAATCTAAAATAAAAGGGCTGAAAAAATACAGATATACAGGCAGACACACACGCAAACATCTTGCCTTATATATATATATATTATCGATTTTCTGCACTATTGTAAGACGTGCAACCTTGAAACTTCTGAATATCGTTTCCTATGTCATTGTCTATGAGTATATCAAATTTGATTAAAATCGAACCACTCCTTCTATAACCCAATTTTTTTGATTATCGATTTTCGATATTTATCGGGGGTACCTTGACACAAACCCTAGCTAAGAACACTTGCAGACACTTATAGTACAACTGTGTAAATTTTCAAGGAAATCGGTTCAGCCGTTTTGGAGTCTATAGGTAACGGATACAGACACACACAGAGACAAAGTTCCATTTATAAATAAGTTTAGATCTGGGGGCTAGTTAGGACTTCATAGAGACTCTGTGGTATCATGGTGGCTGTAGTGAGAATGATAAATAAAAATAAGTTGTTTCGGTGCAAGAAATAGTGTTGTATGTTAGGGTCAGTAATTGTGGCTAGCTGAGTTTAATTATAAGACAGATGAAGACTAGCCTTCCCCCATCCTCCCTTTTAGACTTGTGATACATTTTTGTATTTTACAAAATAAATATTACTTTACTCTATAGTATCTAGACCTTATTAATTTAAGTGCAGTACTAGATTGGCAGCAAGGTCTCATTTAAAGATGAAATGGCTAGGTATAGCCCTAAGTTATATGCTAACAGTTTCACTTCATATTTGTAGAACTCTTTTTCATCTGGCTTCTTGCTTCCCACTCAACTTTGATCTTCAAACATTTAAATACAATATCAATCATTATCTTCTGTCATCCTAATTCCTGTTCTTTTATTGTTCTCACTTTTTAATAATGTTGTCTTCTTATATTATCCCACACTTAGTCACCTCCTACATTTTAGTGGCTTTATTGCCTTGCTTGGGATGAAATGATTCAAAAATAAAGAAAGAAAGGAAGGATGCTGTCAATATCCGACAGGCTTATAAGAAAAAGAGATAGGAGTTCAAATCTTGTTAGAATCTTACCCTGGATTTAGGATTAATGGTAGGCACATATAAAAGTAGGCTGATAAGCTGTTTGTGGTGGATAGAAAATTAAGAATTAAAATCAACTTTCTTCTTCACTTTTACAAGAATGATTTGTGAAATTGGTTTTTCCACAAATAGAAAAAGGATTGACCATGTGCTTAAAGAAAAAGTCGAAACCGGATTTCCCAAGTAGATGTTAAATTAATTTTTGACAAATAGAAGTGATTTGCAAGACTAAAAAGGACTTAGTGAACTAGTGTAAAAAATCTAGATGACTATAAATGCTTTGATCAGCATCAGTCAGTCAGTCAGGGATGGAAGCAGCAGAGATGACAATCTAAGATGTAACGGGAGAAGCTTCAAGTAACCCGGATATTTGCCATCTTTCTCCTTTCTTGATTCCTTTTACTTCTTCTTCTTTATCCAAAGACATTTATACCAAACAAACACTAAAATATACATAAATATGTACGTAAGCATAAACTCTTTGCAACAAATTAATACTACAAATATTTCTTGATACCCTTAACTTTCACATTGAACATTAACTGCTACCTATTCTGTTCTTCTATTCCTTTAATGAATTTTTATTTTAACTTGAAAAATGTATATTTTATTCGAGAGACCTGAAGGAGACTACCACCACCTTTAAATTTGTTTTTTTCATTTTTTTTTTATTTTTTTCAGCGCAGTCTTATTGGTTATTACATAAAGTTTCCCATTATCAAAAAAAATTTGAAAAGTTTCAATATTTAAACAATTTTTTGGCGGGGAGCTTAGTTTCTCATACAACATTATAGTAAACCAATCATCCATTTTGAAACTACTCACGTTGGGGTTGCTTTGTTTTGGTTTTTTGGGCTGAGTTGTTGCTCTTGTTTTTGTCTTTTTCAAGTTTCCTTCAGTTCTTATGAAGGCATCTTCCTTGGAAACTCCAAAAATGGCTTTATTCAAAAATTTCGCAAAGGATTCAGTTGTTGAATATGCGCAAACAAAAAAGTTAATTGCACAGGATCGATTTACTATAAGACTGTATGAAAAACTGAGTCACCCCCCCCACAAAAAAAAATTGTTTAAATGTTGAAATTTTGACAAATTTTTTTGTCAATCAGAAAGTTTATGGTTTGTAATCAATAAGATTGCACTGAAAAATTTTTTTTAAAAAATTGATAATCAACAAATTTACAGGTGGTGATAATGTTGTACTGGTGAGTGGTTCAAAAATGGAGGATCGATTTACTATAACATTGTATGAAAAACTGAGCCCCCCTCCACCAAATTGTTGAAATATTCAAATTTTTCCAAATCTTTTTTGTCAATCGGAAAGTTTAGGATGTAATCAATAAGACTGCACTGAAACAAAGTAAAAAAAAAAAAGAAAAACAACAAATTTAAAGGTGGTGGTAGTCTCCTTCAGTTCAGCCTTTCATTCTTACGCTATTCCACACAATTCCACACATTCCAACCAACCTGCAATAACAGGTTGGTTGGAATAATAACAATGATTATAATAAATATAATACTAAAAACAATAATAACCTTGATACTAATAATAACAAAAATAATGACAATAAAATAATAATTAATAATTAATAATGTTGATAAGAAAAGTAATAACAATGACAATAGTAAATATAATACTAATAACAATAATAAATTTGTGATATGTCCCGGAAAGGGATATTTTTTTTTTTAATCATATCACCCCGAGCAAGGCGGTAACGCCACTGATGTGCAGGGTGCTACGTAAGAGTGACAAGATTGGAGAAGAGAAAACCGGAAACCACATCCTAAGCAGGGAACAAGGGATGAGCCTCTTGACCTGTTCAATAGACATGGGTGGAGTGTGAACCGGGCGATAGTTTAGTCTATATATCATTTGAGGTAGTTAAGCGGTTTAGGCAAACGTAACCAGGTAAAAAAATCTAGTAAGTAGACGTAATGGATGGTACTTGTCGTATGCAGTATCCTGGGACGTAGGCGTAGTCAATAGCTGTAGACCAATAGTGGTAGACCTGTAGTTTTAGACCTCTAGCGGTATGGACGTAGATGTCTATGTGTCCTTGCCTTCATCTGTATTTATGGCTGACACCAGCCAATCACATTACTGTGAGAGGAAACCAAGGTGTATGCATATTCATTACATCACCTTGATACTACTACTAATAAAAATAATCATACTAAGAAAACTAATAATACTGATTAATAATGTTGATAAGAAATTAATAATAATAACAATATTAAACATTAATACACATATTTTTTTTTTATAATCATATCACTCCAAGCAAGGCATTATACTGCCACTATTGTGCAGGGGGTTACATAGGAGGAAAGTTATAAGAAGGAGTGATAGGTTATAGGGGGTGTCAGGAAGAGGGTAGGAGAGGGATGAGAATACTGCAGAAATGAGATGAGAGCATGAGAAGGAGGATGCAGGTTAGTGAGATAGGAGATGACTGTTGACTTTACATTTAAATTCTTGGAGATTGTAGCTGTTGGGCTATCTATCTATCTATCTATCTAGCTAGCTAGCTTTTTTTTTTATAATTGTATCGCCCCAAGCAAGGCATTTTACTGCCACTATTTTGCAGGGGGTTACATAGGAGAAAAGCTATGAGAAAGAGTGACAGGTTATAGAGGGTGTCAAGAAGTGAGTAAGAGAAGGATGAGAATACTGATGAGAGTGGAGTGGAAGGAGAAAGGAGCATGAGAGAGAGGATGCAAGTTAGTGAGATAAGAGATGACTTTTGACTTTACATTTACATTCTTGGAGATTATAGCTGTCGGGGAAGTAAGTAAATGGAAGGGAATTCCACAGGTGGGAAGTGCGAGAAAAGAAGTTGCTGGAGTAGAATTTGCGTTTACATCTTATTGGTTTCACAGTAAAAGGGTGGGACCTAGTTGCGTTAATAATAATAATAAAAATTAATCACAATAACAAAACTAAAAAAAATAATAATAATCTAAATCTAAACTTATTTATAAATGGAACTTTGTCTGTGTGTGTGTGTGTGCGTGTGTGTGTCTGTGTGTATGTGTATCCATTACCTATAGACTCCGAAACAGCTGAACCGATTTTCTTAAAAATTTACACAGTTGTACTATAAGCATCTGCGAGTGTTCTTAGCTAGGTTTTGTGTCGAGGTACCCCCAATAAATATTGAAAATCGATAATCAAAAAAATCAGGTTATAGAAGGAGTGGTCCAATTTTAATCAAATTTGATACACTCATAGACAAAGACATAAGAAACAATATTTAGAAGTTTCAAGGTTGCAGTTCTTGACGAAAAAATCTTATTTGATATCGATACCAGGAAATTAAAATTTGACTTACATCCATTCACTTTACTTTCAGTCTACGGTTTCACTTTAACTGGAAACAACTATTGCTTTCGTGCCAATGTCCAAAGAGTCTGAGCTCCAGAACCATGGATTAGTTTTAAAACTTTCATTACACCCGAGCAACGCCGGGCTATACTGCTAGTATAGGTGCGATTAGTAAATTGTCGCAATTATTTTATTATTTCAAATATTCTTTAGGCTGAGTCTGAGCTCCAGAACCATGGATTAGTTTTAAAGCTTTCATTACACCCGAGCAACGCCGGGCTATACTGCTAGTAATAAATAATCAGAAAAAGAATATTTATAATAATGACTAATAATGTAACAATAATTAAAACCGAAAAATTAGATGTTTAAACTTGATGGTTTAGACAATTTTATTTAATTTACATTAAAAAAAATTTACATTTACATTAAAAAAAATTAAAGAAAAATATCTTTTGCTTTCATCTTAATGAAAAACAAAAGTTTTAAAATTATTTTAGAGACAAAAATATTTTAAGAGCATTCCCCGCCACACAGGCACACACAAAATATGTTCTTTTAATGAATAAAACGAATAAGAGATTAAAAGCTGTTTTTAGTTCCATCTTGGATTAATAAAAAAATACAAGATTATTTCCCTCCCCTAAAATTAAATCCAGACACCAAAATTATTTTTAGTGACACCCTAGTTTTAAAAAAGATCAAATAAATAAAAGTAAGACAAGGAATCAGGTATTAATATCATCAGCATTTTGGTTTCTTTTAACATCATCACTTTCCTTAACTGATAAGGTTTCTAATACTTTTATTTTGACAATTACCGTTAACAGTGTTTAAATAGAAACTACTATTACATCTACTACTAACTCATAACTCAATAAATCCCGTGCCTAACAAATAAAACAACAACTTTTATGCAAAGTTCAACTTTATTCATCAACATAGTCACCTTCTCGGGTGATACACTTATTCCAACGCTTCTCTAACAATTTGATGCCTTTTTTGTAGAACAATTTGTCTTTGGCCTTAAAATATGCCTCAGTTTCCGATATCAGTTCTTCATTGGAGTCAAATCACTTTTCCTGGAGCATTCTTTTGAGGTCTGCTGTTTGCAGTAGTCACTGAGGGCTAGATCTGAAGAATAGGGTGGCTGCAGAAGCAATTCAAAGTTCAATTCATATAGTTTGCCGTTGTTGCAATCGACTTGTGACATGGTACATTGTCTTGGTAAAAGATCACTTTTTCTTTTTCATTTGTGACCATTTTTGGGTGATTTCTTCATTCAAATACACCATTAATGCTACATAATGTTCGCTATTGATAGTTCTTCCTTTCTCAAGGCAATCAATGTACAAAATACCTTGTGCATCCTATAATATGGGGGCCAAAACCTTGCCTGCTGATGTTTGAGTCTTTGGTCGCTTTGGACGGCTTTCACCTGCTGCTGTCCACTCAGCTCACTGCCAATTTGACTCTGAAGTGAAGTGGTAGATTCATGTTTTATCCATTATCACATATTTATGCAAAAACTCCTTATTGCGTTAAAACAGTTGCAAACAACACTCTGAAATGTCAATGCGTTGTTGTTTTTGATTGACTGTGAGAAAACATGGCACCCACTTTGAACACAGCTTTCTCATTGACAAATGTTCATGCAAAATGGTGAATACACTACCTTCTGATATGCTCAACTGCTGTGCTATCTCATACAACTTCAATTTATGATTGGCCAAAACAAGTTTGTGGATTTTTTTGGTGTTTTCTGGGACAACTGCTGATTTTGGGCGAACTGAGCATTCAGCATTATTTGTGTCTATACAACTGTGTTTAAAGTCAGCATGCCACCTCTTAGTCCGAATAACACTTATCAAGCCATTGCTTTGCTTGAACAGTATTTTTTACCATTAGAAAGCAATGCTTTATCAACACATGATATTCAGATTTTTCCATTGTTTTGAAAATTTGCAATAGTAGCTTCACTTAAATAACTGTAATTTGTAAACTAATAATCTGATTTGGTTCAAATTTTGTCATGCGCCCTTTGAAGATTAGTACTTCATAAAAATCATATGGATTTTTTTATTAGTGGTGCCATCTATATGTCAGGCCTGAGACTTATTGAGTGATGTGTTACTGGAGGAATCAATAAAGTATGGAGTAAAACAAATCTTTATTATTGTTAACAGCGTCTAAAAAGAAACTTCATCATGTGCCATGTCCTTTAAGGATGTAGGCGATCATGGACTTCTATTTGCCCATCTCTTGTCACTCGTAATATTTTTCCTTTTGATATTTCTTCTGAACTCTGCTGCACCATCCATTTGCTGAAGCTTGTCAAATATGTCTCTCACTGCTTTCTCTTGTCTCTCTTTTCCTCTCTCAGTCCTGTGAGTCTCAGATTCTCTAAACCCTCATTCCTCATTACATGCCCCAGAAGCATCATCTATCTCTTCCTGATGTTAAGTGGAAGTTTTCTTTTGGTCTGCATTCTCCCCACCCCCCCACACTTCGATGTTAATGTGCTTGGTATCCTTGGTATCCTTAGCATGGTATCCTTAGCATGATTCTGTAGAACCCCATTTCTGCTGCCTCAAGCCTCTCCTTCATTCTTGAAGAAACTGTCCAACATTTGCTGCCATACAGAAGGATAGATATCATATTGCAGTCCAGCACTCTTTTCTTTGTTTCCAAATAGATTTTCCTGTCTCTCAGTACTCTGATTAGCTTTTGAAATGCGTCCTCAAAGCGCCATACTTTCCATCCTCTGTAAGAACTCTTCCTGGGTATATAAATTTTTTTCTTTATTTTATTTTAGTGTCTCTGACCTGTAGTTGGCATTTGTGGGTCTTCGTTTTGCTGAAACTAGATGGAAATAAAATATGGAGCAAAAATAAAATATTAGCAGTTATTGTTAAACCCTCTGTTAATACCATCGGGTGTTTGAACAATCATCAAAATTTGTCTATATTTCTGAGATGAGTTACTATTTACACGGCTTACTTATTTGGACGATTGTCCTCATCTTCATTGCCATTTCCATGATGTTTCGGCATTGTCTTCAGATGCTAGAGATTTTGATGGTTCAGTGGATATAGGCACTGACTAGTTCCAGTGACTTGACCCAAAGAGCTGTGAGTTCAATACCAGGCTACAGCAGTAGTAAACAAGTAATTTAAAGAGTCAGGTTAAAGGGAGATAACTCCCAACTACTAGAAGTGGCTTTGCACAAAGAATGAGAATGATATACCCCAGTGATTGTAATGAAGAGTTCCGTTCGAAATTCCTAGCACCTGAAGAAGGCTGGAGTGTACAGTAGCCGAAACGTCATTGAAATGCTAATGAAGATGAGAACAATAGTCTGAATAATGTAAATAGTGTAACCAACAAAACGTTTTTCCTTAATATTTACAAGTAACAAGTCAAATATTCATTAATATTCTGGTAGCCTTAAAATAACTGTGAGAAGTTTCTGGTTTTTGTCATATTTGCATTAGTATTAATTTGATTTTACTGGATAAAAATGTTTTTCCTTGATCATATTAAGAAAGTGGCAAGTCACATTTTTATGATATCTTGTTTTAGTCATAATAGTTATTCAAAGGTATATTGGCATAGCCAAAAATTCATTTCAGAAGCTGAATAAAGTATTGAGAGACAGGAAAATTGGAAACAAAGAAGAAAGTACTGGATTGTTGTGATGTATGTCCTTCAATATGGCAGAGAATGCTGGACAATATCCTCAAAGATGATTGTTGGTTGGTTGTTTTTTTTTATGGCATATCAACGTCAGAGGGTCATTTAATGCCAACTAAATTTTTATTTATTTATTGCTGGTTATACCTTTTTCTTTCAACAAATTTATTGTTGTTTTTATATAAGTTTTATGTCTATTAATACTTTTTTCTTTTTTGAGTACTAAGATTCATTGGGATTTTGTTTTTAAGGGCAGGGTCCCCAAGTCCTACCCCATTATTTAACACATAACTGGAGGGAAGGGGTGGATTAGTACCTTTCCCAAGGGTACCAGTGCTTAAGTGAATGCAGGGTATTCAACTGGAATTCAAACTCGGCTCACCGATTTCTCTTTTCAATCCGATATCCACTGCACCATGACGCACATCCGTCACTAAACACTTACAGCACCTGGTATTCCCAAGTGGTCACCCATCTAAGTACTGACCAGGCTCAACATTGCTTAACTTCGGTGATCGAGCGAGAACCAGTGTATTCAACATGATATGGCCGTAAGCCCCTCAAAGATGAAGGAAAAACTCAAAAGCAATGGATTTGAAATACCATGGACTAAACATGCGAGCAACAACGAGGTTTTGGAGAGAATGAAAATGAAACGAAAAGAAACTAATACTTAACATCCGGAAAAGACAGCTGAAGTTTCTTGGACATGAAATGAGGAAGGTGGGCTTGGTGAATCTGATACCCACAAGTCAGATAGAGGATGAAAACGAAAAGAAACTAATACTTAACATCAGGAAAAAACAGCTGAAGTTTCTTGGACATGAAATGAGGAAGGTGGCTTGAAGAACTGATACTCACAAGACAGATAAAGGAAAAGAGAGACCTGTTTAGGATGTGGTTTCCGGCTTTCTCTTTTCCAATCTTTTCACTTTTCTTTTTCTTATTTTTTTCTTTTTTCAATTAGAGTAGATAGACTAAACTATCGCCCGGTTCACACTCCACCCACGTCTATTGTACAGGTGTAGAGGCTCATCCCTTGTTTCCTGGTTAGGATGTGGTTTCCAGCTTTCTCTTTTCCAAATCTTTTCACTCTTGCGTAGCCCCCAGCACATCAGTGGCATTACCGCCTTGCTCGGGATGATATGATTAAAAACAAAAGGTAAAGCAATGCGTGACATACTTGATGGGTTTGAGCAGATGGATGACAGAACATTGTCTGCGAAGGGTAACAAGAGAAAGGGTGCTAAGAGCTACAAGGAGATGTGGAAGGCCATGATTGCCCACATCCTGAAGGGGCATGGCACATAGAAGAAGAATATTTGTGGGAATTACAAGCACATGACCCTACAGTAAAGACTGTCTGTAATAATTGTGCTAGAAATATATACAAAGATGAAAGTAATCTTTCTGTTCATTCGTTGGAATGTAATAACAAAAAGAAACAATTAAAATGGAGTCAGTGATTATAAAATGATTAAAAAAGATTATAGTAAAAATAAAACAGATATTTTCGCATATTTAAATTTTGTTAACTTAAAATTAATTTTGTAATGCTGGCTTTTTAATATACTCTTTCAAAATAAAAACTTTTTTATTTATTTATCCTATAAAAAACAGAAAGAATTTTCAAATTGAATGAATTAAAATTTGAATGAAGTTTTAGAATTATATCAGTTATAATTAGAAGATTTAGAATTGATGCAATAATAATTTTAAATAAATTTTAGAATTAAGTTTTAGAATTAAATCATAATTTGAATGAGATTTTAGAATTTAATCAGTTATAATTTCAGTTTTAGAGTAGAATGAATTCTAATTTGAATTAAATTTTATAAGCGAATCATAGCTTGATTGACGTTTTAGAATCGAATGAAGTTTGAGGATGAAATAAGTCATAATTTGAATGCAGTTTTAACATTGAATTAATTATAAGTTTTAAAATTAAATCCATTATAATTTAAAGTTTTAGAGTGAAATGCATTATCATTTGAATGAAGTTTCAGAACTGAATCAATTATAGTTTGAATGAAGTACTAGAATGGAATGAATTAGAATTTGAATGAAGAATTACAATTGAACCAGTTGTAATACTAGTACGAATTAAGTTTTAGGATCTATATCAAGATCATTTCCTTCAAACTTTTTTTTTTTCTTCAGGGTGGGAGTCCATGAAATTGAAATGTGAAGGGAATGTAGTATAAAAGCAGGGAACATTGTTTTTCAAAAATGAATATAGGTGGATTATTACCGTGTTAAGAGGAAACATACTAAGAATGTTGAACATACCATATTTTTTTTAATGTAGGTGATCATGGCTGTCCACAGTTTCCTTTTTACCATTATGTGTGAATTGCCATGACATTTTAGGAAAGACAGTACTGCCTTCTCTACAGTTTTTAATTTAAAGTTGCTCGACTCACTGACTGCCAGCCAAGGCTAGAGAGCCCCATATAATTAGATTACTTTTTTATTACCATTTTTTTTCAGAATGTAGATAATCCTGACTCTAGCTTATGGCCACGTCTCGTACGATCACCAAAGTTAAGCAACATCAAACCTGGTTAAGCAACATCAAACCTGGTCAGTACCTAGATGCATAACAGGTTGTGAATACCAGGTACTATAAGTGTGAATATGTGGGATTGTTAAATTCGAGCCAAGTTCAAACCATCTCTTGACCCCCCAGATATAGGTTAATTAGTAAAACTTGTATTACTAAAACCAAAAAATCAAATTGCATAGAAAATATTTAAATTTCGATATTAAATAATTCATTGAGTTTGATGTGCCACTAAACAAAAACAACAAACCAACCAACCATGATTTTGCAATTTCTTTTATTATCTATGAATTGCTATAAAACCACTCCATCAATTTTTGCAGTGATGGCGGAGTGGTTTCCCATTGCCTTCTTTGCCACTATAGCTATTTAGGTAAACAAAACAAGAAAAAATGTGGCAAAAAAAACAAAAAACATTGTCTGTATTAATAGAAACAAAAAAAAAAAAACTTAGCTAGATTAGCAACTTCTTCTATGTGCCTTGTCCCTTCAGGACGTAGGCAATCATGGCCTTCCACGACTCTCTATCGCTGGTGGCTCTTAGCACACTTTCTCCTGTTACACCACACAACCCTCGTTCCGTCATCCACCTGATCAGGCCCTTCAAATACATTATCCGTTGCTTTCCCGTGTCTCTTTTTCCCTCTATCTGGCCTGTTAGTATCAGGTTCTCCAAGCCCTCCTTCCTCACTGCATGTCACAGAAACTTCAGTTGTCTCTTCCTGATGCTCAGTATTAATTTTCTTTTTGTTTTCATCATTTCCAAAATCTCATCATTGCTCACATGCTCGATCCATGATATTTGCAGCATTCTTCTGTAGAACTACATTTCAGTTGCTTCAAGTTTTTCCTTCATCTTTTCTGATATTATCCACCATTCACTGCCATTTAAAAAACAGACATCACATAGCAATCCAGTACTCTCTTCTTTGTTTCTAGTGAAAGTTAATACTTTCTACCCATTCTAAATGACTTGGTGATCACCTGCTGTAACAACTTCTCTATATGTGGCCATTGAGAATAAATATATTTCGAAATTAGTTTTAAAAAAAACCTTTGAACATTACCCAAAACTGAACTCTCTAAACTCTCCCCAATTTCCTGTCCTTTGTAGCTGTTGATAAATTTTTTTGTGTTAACTCTCACTTAAACCTTGTTTCACCATCCATTTACACATGCTCCTTCCTCTTCTTCTATATATTATGTCCCTACAAATCATGTATGATCATGGCTCTCCCCAATTTCCTGTCCTTTGTAGCTGTTGATAAATTTTTTTGTGTTAACTCTCACTTAAACCTTGTTTCACCATCCATTTACACATGCTCCTTCCTCTTCTTCTATATATTATGTCCCTACAAATCATGTATGATCATGGCTCTCCCCAATTTCCTGTCCTTTGTAGCTGTTGATAAATTTTTTTGTGTTAACTCTCACTTAAACCTTGTTTCACCATCCATTTACACATGCTCCTTCCTCTTCTTCTATATATTATGTCCCTACAAATCATGTATGATCATGGCTCTCCCCAATTTCCTGTCCTTTGTAGCTGTTGATAAATTTTTTTGTGTTAACTCTCACTTAAACCTTGTTTCACCATCCATTTACACATGCTCCTTCCTCTTCTTCTATATATTATGTCCCTACAAATCATGTATGATCATGGCTCTCCCCAATTTCCTGTCCTTTGTAGCTGTTGATAAATTTTTTTGTGTTAACTCTCACTTAAACCTTGTTTCACCATCCATTTACACATGCTCCTTCCTCTTCTTCTATATATTATGTCCCTACAAATCATGTATGATCATGGCTCTCCACAATTTCCTGTCCTTTGTAGCTGTTGATAAATTTTTTTGTGTTAACTCTCACTTAAACCTTGTTTCACCATCCATTTACACATGCTCCTTCCTCTTCTTCTATATATTATGTCCCTACAAATCATGTATGATCATGGCTCTCCCCAATTTCCTGTCCTTTGTAGCTGTTGATAAATTTTTTTGTGTTAACTCTCACTTAAACCTTGTTTCACCATCCATTTACACATGCTCCTTCCTCTTCTTCTATATATTATGTCCCTACAAATCATGTATGATCATGGCTCTCCCCAATTTCCTGTCCTTTGTAGCTGTTGATAAATTTTTTTGTGTTAACTCTCACTTAAACCTTGTTTCACCATCCATTTACACATGCTCCTTCCTCTTCTTCTATATATTATGTCCCTACAAATCATGTATGATCATGGCTCTCCCCAATTTCCTGTCCTTTGTAGCTGTTGATAAATTTTTTTGTGTTAACTCTCACTTAAACCTTGTTTCACCATCCATTTACACATGCTCCTTCCTTCTTCTTCTATATATTATGTCCCTACAAATCATGTATGATCATGGCTCTCCCCAATTTCCTGTCCTTTGTAGCTGTTGATAAATTTTTTTGTGTTAACTCTCACTTAAACCTTGTTTCACCATCCATTTACACATGCTCCTTCCTCTTCTTCTATATATTATGTCCCTACAAATCATGTATGATCATGGCTCTCCCCAATTTCCTGTCCTTTGTAGCTGTTGATAAATTTTTTTGTGTTAACTCTCACTTAAACCTTGTTTCACCATCCATTTACACATGCTCCTTCCTCTTCTTCTATATATTATGTCCCTACAAATCATGTATGATCATGGCTCTCCCCAATTTCCTGTCCTTTGTAGCTGTTGATAAATTTTTTTGTGTTAACTCTCACTTAAACCTTGTTTCACCATCCATTTACACATGCTCCTTCCTCTTCTTCTATATATTATGTCCCTACAAATCATGTATGATCATGGCTCTCCCCAATTTCCTGTCCTTTGTAGCTGTTGATAAATTTTTTTGTGTTAACTCTCACTTAAACCTTGTTTCACCATCCATTTACACATGCTCCTTCCTCTTCTTCTATATATTATGTCCCTACAAATCATGTATGATCATGGCTCTCCCCAATTTCCTGTCCTTTGTAGCTGTTGATAAATTTTTTTGTGTTAACTCTCACTTAAACCTTGTTTCACCATCCATTTACACATGCTCCTTCCTCTTCTTCTATATATTATGTCCCTACAAACCATGTATGATCATGGCTCTCCCCAATTTCCTGTCCTTTGTAGCTGTTGATAAATTTTTTTGTGTTAACTCTCACTGAAACCTTGTTTCACCATCCATTTACACATGCTCCTTCTCTTCTTTCTATATATTATGTCCCTACAAATCATGTATGATCATGGCTCTCCCCAATTTCCTGTCCTTTGTAGCCGTTGACAAATTTTTTTGTGTTAACTCTCACTTAAACCTTGTTTCACCATCCATTTACACATGCTCCTTCCTCTTCTTCTATATATTATGTCCCTACAAATCATGTATGATCATGGCTCTCCCCAATTTCCTGTCCCCTTGTAGCCGTTGATAAATTTTTTTTGTGTTAACTCTCACTTAAACCTTGTTTCACCATCCATTTACACATGCTCCTTCCTCTTCTTCTATATATTATGTCCCTACAAATCATGTATGATCATGGCTCTCCCCAATTTCCTGTCCTTTGTAGCTGTTGATAAATTTTTGTGTTAACTCTCACTTAAACCTTGTTTCACCATCCATTTACACATGCTCCTTCCTCTTTCTTCTATATATTATGTCCTCACAAATCATGTATGATCATGGCTCTCCTCTCAATTTCCTGTCCTTTTGTAGCTGTTGATAAATTTTTTTGTGTTAACTCTCACTTAAACCTTGTTTCACCATCCATTTACACATGCTCCTTCCTCTTCTTCTATATATTATGTCCCTACAAATCATGTATGATCATGGCTCTCCCAATTTCCTGTCCTTTGTAGCTGTTGATAAATTTTTTTTGTGTTAACTCTCACTTAAACCTTGTTTCACCATCCATTTACACATGCTCCTTCCTCTTCTTCTATATATTATGTCCCTACAAATCATGTATGATCATGGCTCTCCCCAATTTCCTGTCCTTTGTAGCTGTTGATAAATTTTTTTGTGTTAACTCTCACTTAAACCTTGTTTCACCATCCATTTACACATGCTCCTTCCTCTTCTTTCATATTATGTCCCTACAAATCATGTATGATCATGGCTCTCCCCACCCTGTCCTTTTGTAGCTGTTGATAAATTTTTTTGTGTTAACTCTCACTTCTAAACCTTGTTTCACCATCCATTTACACATGCTCCTTCCTCTTCTTCTATATATTATGTCCCTACAATCCTACATGATCATGGCTCTCCCCAAATTTCCTGTCCTTTGCAGCTGTTGATAAATTTTTTTGTGTTACCTCACTTAAACCTTGTTTCACCATCCATTTACACATGCTCCTTCCTCTTCTTCTATATTGTCCCTACAAATCATGTATGATCATGGTTTCTAAATTTCCCTGTCCTTTGTGGCTGTTGATAAATTTTTTTGTGTTAACTCTCACTTAAACCTTGTTTCACCATCCATTTACACATGCTCCTTCCTCTTCTTCTATATATTATGTCCCTACAAATCATGTATGATCATGCCTCCCAATTTCCTGTCCTTTGTAGCTGTTGATAAATTTTTTTGTGTTAACTCCTCACTTAAACCTTGTTTCACCATCCATTTACACATGCTCCTTCCTCTTCTTCTATATATTATGTCCCTACAAATCATGTATGATCATGGCTCTCCCCAATTTCCTGTCCTTTGTAGCTGTTGATAAATTTTTTTGTGTTAACTCTCACTTAAACCTTGTTTCACCATCCATTTACACATGCTCCTTCCTCTTCTTCTATATATTATGTCCCTACAAATCATGTATGACTGGTTACTCCTGTCTTCCTGTCCTTGTAGCTGTTGATAAATTTTTTTGTGTTAACTCTCACTTAAACCTTGTTTCACCATCCATTTACACATGCTCCTTCCTCTTCTTCTATATATTATGTCCCTACAAATCATGTATGATCATGGCTCTCCCCAATTTCCTGTCCTTTGTAGCTGTTGATAAATTTTTTGTGTTAATCCTCACTTAAACCTTGTTTCACCATCCATTTACACATGCTCCTTCCTCTTCTTCTATATATTATGTCCCTACAAATCATGTATGATCATGGCTTCCCAATTTCCTGTCCTTTGTAGCTGTTGATAAATTTTTTGTGTTAACTCACTTAAACCTTGTTTCACCATCCATTTACACATGCTCCTTCCTCTTCTTCTAGTATATTATGTCCCTACAAATCATGTATGATCATGGCTCTCCCCAATTTCCTGTCCTTTGTAGCTGTTGATAAATTTTTTTGTGTTAACTCTCACTTAAACCTTGTTTCACCATCCATTTACATGCTCCTTCCTCTTCTATATATTATGTCCCTACAAATCATGTATGATCATGGCTCTCCCCAATTTCCTGTCCTTTGTAGCTGTTGATAAATTTTTTTGTGTTAACTCTCACTTAAACCTTGTTTCACCATCCATTTACACATGCTCCTTCCTCTTCTTCTATATATTATGTCCCTACAAATCATGTATGATCATGGCTCTCCCCAATTTCCTGTCCTTTGTAGCTGTTGATAAATTTTTTGTGTTAACTCTCACTTAAACCTTGTTTCACCATCCATTTACACATGCTCCTTCCTCTTCTTCTATATATTATGTCCCTACAAATCATGTATGATCATGGCTCTCCACCCTCTCTGTCCTTTGTAGCTGTTGATAAATTTTTTTGTGTTAACTCTCACTTAAACCTTGTTTCACCATCCATTTACACATGCTCCTTCCTCTTTCTTCTATATATTATGTCCCTACAAATCATGTATGATCATGGCTCTCCCCAATTTCCTGTCCTTTGTAGCTGTTGATAAATTTTTTTGTGTTAACTCTCACTTAAACCTTGTTTCACCATCCATTTACACATGCTCCTTCCTCTTCTTCTATATATTATGTCCCTACAAATCATGTATGATCATGGTTTGCCAATTTCCTGTCCTTTGTAGCTGTTGATAAATTTTTTTGTGTTAACTCTCACTTAAACCTTGTTTCACCATCCATTTACACATGCTCCTTCCTCTTCTCTATATATTATGTCCCTACAAATCATGTATGATCATGGCTCTCCCCAATTTCCTGTCCTTTGTAGCTGTTGATAAATTTTTTTTGTGTTAACTCTCACTTAAACCTTGTTTCACCATCCATTTACACATGCTCCTCCCTCTTCTTCTATATTATGTCCCTACAACCATGTATGATCATGGCTCTCCCCAATTTCCCGTCCTTTGTAGCTGTTGATAAATTTTTTTGTGTTAACTCTCACTTAAACCTTGTTTCCACCATCCATTTACACATGCTCCTTCCTCTTCTTCTATATATTGGTGTCCCTACAAATCATGTATGATCATGGCTTCTCCCCAATTTCTCTGTCTCAGTTGCTGATAAATTTTTTTGTGTTAACTCTCACTTAAATCCTTGCTTCACCATCCATTTACACATGCTCCTTCCTCTTCTTCATATATTATGTCCCTACAAATCATGTATGATCATGGCTCTCCCCAATTTCCTGTCCTTTGTAGCTGTTGATAAATTTTTTTGTGTTAACTCTCACTTAAACCTTGTTTCACCATCCATTTACACATGCTCCTTCCTCTTCTTCTATATATTATGTCCCTACAAATCATGTATGATCATGGCTCTCCTCAATTTCCTGTCCTTTGTAGCTGTTGATAAATTTTTTTTGTGTTAACTCTCACTTAAACCTTGTTTCACCATCCATTTACACATGCTCCTTCCTCTTCTTCTATATATTATGTCTTACAAATCATGTATGATCATGGCTCTCCCCAATTTCCTGTCCTTGTAGCTGTTGATAAATTTTTTTGTGTTAACTCTCACTTAAACCTTGTTTCACCATCCATTTACACATGCTCCTTCCCTCTTCTTCTATATATTATGTCCCTACAAATCATGTATGATCATGGCTCTCCACAATTTCCTGTCCTTTGTAGCTGTTGATAAATTTTTTTGTGTTAACTCTCACTTAAACCTTGTTTGCTCATCCATTTACACATGCCTTCCTCTTCTTCTATATATTGTTCCTACAAATCATGTATGATCATGGCTCTCCCCAATTTCCTGTCCTTTGTAGCTGTTGATAAATTTTTTTGTGTTAACTCTCACTTAAACCTTGTTTCACCATCCATTTACACATGCTCCTTCCCTCTTCTTCTATATATTATGTCCCTACAAATCATGTATGATCATGGCTCTCCCCAATTTCCTGTCCTTTGTAGCTGTTGATAAATTTTTTTGTGTTAACTCTCACTTAAACCTTTGGTTTCACCATCCATTTACACATGCCCTCTCCTTCTTCTATATATTATGTCCCTACAAATCATGTATGATCATGGCTCTCCACAATTTCCAGTCCTTTGTACCTCTTAATAAATTTTATCTTTTTGTTATCTCTCTCTTAAACTTTGATGGTAAACTGCATCCAGCAGCAAGGCCTCTGATTGAGAGGTAGTGAGGAGCATAGAACCACCTTTTAATTGCTGTTGTTCCCATGTCCACCCTAACCCAGAGTGGTAGTACCTGTTAGGGTCCCAGCTATGGACAAATAGTTAACCTCCAAACTGGGGTCAAAACACTACGAAAGTATAAAATTACACTTTTATAAAAATATATACAAAAAATAGACTTTTATGGAAAATATACTTTTTTGAAAGAAAAATATTACCAACAATACATTTTTGAAGAAAAATTTACCAAAACACATTTCCGAAGGAAAAAAAAAATTATTCAGTCTTTTCTCTCACTTTCACTCCCTGTAAACCCCTGCATACTAGTGGCATTCCCACCTTGTTTGAAGTGAAATGATTACATAAATTTAAATGCAACATTATTTGCCATCATCTATCTTCTTGAATCTCATTCATTATTTGTCCTTTCTCAATCCTCTCTATATTCAGTCTTTTCTCTCACTTTCACTCTCTGTAAACCCCTGCGTACTAGTGACATTCCCACCTTGTTTGAAGTGAAATGAGTACATAAATTTAAATGCAACATCAATCACCATCTTCTATCTTCTTGAATCCCATTCACCATTTATCCTTTCTCAATCCTCTCTATATTCAGTCTTTTCTCTCACTTTCACTCTCTGTAAACCCCTGCGTACTAGTGACATTCCCACCTTGTTTGAAGTGAAATGATTACATAAATTTAAATGCAACATCAATCGCCATCTTCAATCTTCTTGAATCTTGTTCATCATTTGTCCTTTCTCAATTCTCCCTATATTCAGACTTTTCTCTCACTTTCACTCCCTGTAAACCCTCTGACAAGATCATCCATCACTCACAGCTGAACAGTAGAACAGGTCTCTCATATCAGTTTAGTATTCTAACAAGATTTTCTTGTCTCTTAATACTCTGCTTAGCTTTTAGAATGCTTCCTTGGTTATTCTAATACACCTTCGGATCTCAGTGTCGCTCTCTCTATAAAGTTGGTGATATTTCAAATGTGTATCTGGCATGTGTTTATTGATTGAAGACAATTAATATTCCTTCTAAATATTTTCTTTATAGTAAAGAACTCTTTTTATATATATTAGAGCAGGGTTTTTCAAACTTTTTGACTTATGGACCCCTTTATATTTCAAGTTTTAGTCTAGGGACCCACTATAAACACTTATGAAATTCATCCATAAATTTTTACTAAAAATAGCTTATAGTTTTGCATTAACGTAGTAAAAACTGGTTTTATGCTTACTTTAGACATAAGTGTTCAAATAAAATAAATTAATACTGCATGTTGATGCAAAATGTAACAAATTTTTTTTTTTTTCTAAATTAAAACTTCATGTAAATGAAAACAGTAATAGTACTTTACAAATAGTTTTATTGTCAATTACACACAGGATTTTTTTAAAACGCACTTAGTGAGAAGGATGTGCTTGTTTGGCTTTAAACAAATTGTCGATTCTTGGCAATATTTCTGATAAACTTACACTTAAGTCACTTTCTGGAGCAAGTCTGGATCTGTATTTGTTTTTCAAAATCCAGCTTCGTATAAATATGTTGTTGCAAACGGTAACAAAATCTTAACTGCCTTTCGAGATAACAATGGATACTCCAAGGCTACAGTGAGCCAGAATTTCAAAAGTTGTTGCTGCATAAAACTGATTTTTAAAGTTCTGTCGCTTGAAATTTTGGCCAGTTCTTCACACTCTTTTCCTGTGAGCAATGCTATTATCTATATCAACATTAAATGGATTTCTAATCCAGTCAAAATTTTCAATATTATCAGGAACATATTTCGAGAAATATTTGTCAAAATGTTCAGCAAGTGATATTAAATGTCTTCTAACATCTACAATTATCAAATGAACATTTACTAAGTAAAAATAAATATCCAGACATTGAAAATTTATACTTTGAATTTCACGTGATGAGTTAATCCACGGACACCCTATCTTATCCTTGTGGACACCCTGTGGTCCGCAGACCACAGTTTGAAAACCCCTGTGTTAGAATGGTATTTCTTTAATCAAAGTTATGGCCTGCTTTATTTGTGTGTTACAAAAAGAGTTGGCTTACGGCTATATCACGTTGAATACACAGGTTCTCGCTCAATCACCGAAGTTAAGCAATGTTGATCCTGGTCAGTACTTAGATCGGTGACCGCTTGGGAATACCAGGTGCGGTAAGCATTTAGTGATGGATGTGCGTCATGGTGCAGTGGATATCAGATTGGAAAGAGAAATCGGTGAGCCGAGTTTGAATTCCAGTTGAATACCCTGCATTCACTTAAGCACTGGTACCCTTGGGAAAGGTATTAATCCACCCCTTCACTCCAGTTATGGGTTAAATAACAAGTGTAGGACTTGGGGACCCTGCCCTTAAAAACAAAATCCCAATGAATCTTGGTACTCAAAAAAGAAAAAAGTATTAATAGACATAAAACTTATATAAAAACAACAATAAATTGTTGAAAGAAAAAGGTATTACCAGCAATAAATAAATAAAAATTTAGTTGGCAATAAATGACCCTCTGACGTTGATATGCCATAAAAACAACCATAAAAACAAAACAACCAACCAACCAACCAACAAAAAGAGTTACACATAATGTCTTTCAGAGAGAATATATTTACAGAAAAGAATATAGACTACAAATTCTTGCTGACAGGATGTCTGAGAGTTTTTTAATTTCATTTTAAATAGAAAGTGAATGAAAAACACAAGTCCCGAAATCTAAATTTGGTGACAGATAACGTCGATGTCTCATCAGCTTGATAGACACAAGGTGTGCAGATATGAAATACTTGGGGCATCAGATAAAATTGCGTGTTGATGTGTGTATAACTTAATCATCATTTTTATTTTGGCCTCACATTAGTCGGGTGGGAGGGTGTGCATTTTTTGCCATTTGATTTTCCCACACCTTCTCTATGTTTCTTCTACACCTTCTTCTCCTTTGTTTTTTTCTTGCTGGTTTCCTTCATTTTTCATTGTCACTTTTATCTTTATTTTACTTTTTATTCTCACTGTGACTTTTTCATCAGCACTGCAAACTTCTTTTTTTTTTCACTGATATTCCTTTTGTTTTTTCTTCAGTAAAAATGAAAACTTTTTATTAGTGATGATCATTTATTTCTTCCTTTTCTCCATTGCCATTGATATCTTTTATTTTCTTTCCCTTCTTCATTGCCACTGATATCTTCATTCTCCTTGTATTCTTTATTGCTAGTGATATCTTCATTCTCTCTTTCTTCTTCATTGCCACTGATATCTTCATTCTCTGTCTTCTTCATTGCCACTGATATCTTCATTCTCTCTTTCTTCTTCACTGCTACTGATATCTTCATTCTCTCTGTCTTCTTCATTGCCACTGATATCTTCATTCTCTCTTTCTTCTTCACTGCCACCAATATCTTCATTCTCTCTTTCTTCTTCATTGCCACCAATATCTTCATTCTCTCTTTCTTCTTCATTGCCACTGATATCTTCATTCTCTCTTTCTTCTTCATTGCCACTGATATCTTCATTCTTTTCTTCTTCATTGCCACCAATATCTTCATTCTCTCTTTCTTCTTCACTGCCACCAATATCTTCATTCTCTCTTTCTTCTTCATTGCCACCAATATCTTCATTCTCTCTTTCTTCTTCATTGCCACTGATATCTTCATTCTCTCTTTCTTCTTCATTGCCACTGATATCTTCATTCTCTCTTTCTTCTTCACTGCCACTGATATCTTCATTCTCTCTTTCTTCTTCATTGCCACCAATATCTTCATTCTCTCTGTCTTCTTCATTGCCACCAATATCTTCATTCTCTCTTTCTTCTTCACTGCCACTGATATCTTCATTCTCTCTTTCTTCTTCATTGCCACCAATATCTTCATTCTCTCTTTCTTCTTCACTGCCACCAATATCTTCATTCTCTCTTTCTTCTTCACTGCCACTGATATCTTCATTCTCTCTTTCTTCTTCATTGCCACCAATATCTTCATTCTCTCTGTCTTCTTCATTGCCACCAATATCTTCATTCTCTCTTTCTTCTTCATTGCCACCAATATCTTCATTCTCTCTGTCTTCTTCATTGCCACCAATATCTTCATTCTCTCTTTCTTCTTCATTGCCACCAATATCTTCATTCTCTCTTTCTTCTTCACTGCCACTGATATCTTCATTCTCTCTTTCTTCTTCATTGCCACTGATATCATCATTCTCTGTCTTCTTCATTGCCACTGATATCTTCATTCTCTCTTTCTTCTTCACTGCCACTGATATCTTCATTCTCTCTGTCTTCTTCATTGCCACTGATATCTTCATTCTCTCTTTCTTCTTCACTGCCACTGATATCTTCATTCTCTCTTTCTTCTTCATTGCCACTGATATCTTCATTCTCTCTTTCTTCTTCACTGCCACTGATATCTTCATTCTCTCTGTCTTCTTCATTGCCACCAATATCTTCATTCTCTCTTTCTTCTTCATTGCCACTGATATCATCATTCTCTGTCGTCTTCATTGCCACTGATATCTTCATTCTCTCTTTCTTCTTCACTGCCACTGATATCTTCATTCTCTCTTTCTTCTTCACTGCCACTGATATCTTCATTCTCTCTTTCTTCTTCATTGCCACCAATATCTTCATTCTCTCTTTCTTCTTCATTGCCACTGATATCATCATTCTCTGTCGTCTTCATTGCCACTGATATCTTCATTCTCTCTTTCTTCTTCACTGCCACTGATATCTTCATTCTCTCTTTCTTCTTCATTGCCACCAATATCTTCATTCTCTCTTTTCTTCTTCATTGCCACTGATATCATCATTCTCTGTCGTCTTCATTGCCACTGATATCTTCATTCTCTCTTTCTTCTTCACTGCCACTGATATCTTCATTCTCTCTTTCTTCTTCACTGCCACTGATATCTTCATTCTCTCTTTCTTCTTCATTGCCACCAATATCTTCATTCTCTCTTTCTTCTTCATTGCCACTGATATCATCATTCTCTGTCGTCTTCATTGCCACTGATATCTTCATTCTCTCTTTCTTCTTCACTGCCACTGATATCTTCATTCTCTCTTTCTTCTTCACTGCCACTGATATCTTCATTCTCTCTTTCTTCTTCATTGCCACCAATATCTTCATTCTCTCTTTCTTCTTCATTGCCACTGATATCATCATTCTCTGTCGTCTTCATTGCCACTGATATCTTCATTCTCTCTTTCTTCTTCATTGCCACTGATATCTTCATTCTCTCTTTCTTCTTCATTGCCACCAATATCTTCATTCTCTCTTTCTTCTTCATTGCCACTGATATCATCATTCTCTGTCGTCTTCATTGCCACTGATATCTTCATTCTCTCTTTCTTCTTCTTTGCCACTGATATCTTCATTCTCTCTTTCTTCTTCATTGCCACCAATATCTTCATTCTCTCTTTCTTCTTCATTACCACTGATATCATCATTCTCTGTCGTCTTCATTGCCACTGATATCTTCATTCTCTCTTTCTTCTTCATTGCCACCAATATCTTCATTCTCTCTTTCTTCTTCATTGCCACTGATATCATCATTCTCTGTCGTCTTCATTGCCACTGATATCTTCATTCTCTCTTTCTTCTTCATTGCCACTGATATCTTCATTCTCTCTTTTTCTTCTTCATTGCCACCAATATCTTCATTCTCTCTTTCTTCTTCATTGCCACTGATATCATCATTCTCTGTCGTCTTCATTGCCACTGATATCTTCATTCTCTCTTTCTTCTTCATTGCCACTGATATCTTCATTCTCTCTTTCTTCTTCATTGCCACCAATATCTTCATTCTCTCTTTCTTCTTCATTGCCACTGATATCATCATTCTCTGTCGTCTTCATTGCCACTGATATCTTCATTCTCTCTTTCTTCTTCATTGCCCACCAATATCTTCATTCTCTCTTTCTTCTTCATTGCCACTGATATCATCATTCTCTGTACGTCTTCATTGCCACTGATATCTTCATTCTCTCTTTCTTCTTCATTGCCACTGATATCTTCATTCTCTCTTTCTTCTTCATTGCCACCAATATCTTCATTCTCTCTTTCTTCTTCATTGCCACTGATATCATCATTCTCTGTCGTCTTCATTGCCACTGATATCTTCATTCTCTCTTTCTTCTTCATTGCCACTGATATCTTCATTCTCTCTTTCTTCTTCATTGCCACCAATATCTTCATTCTCTCTTTCTTCTTCATTGCCACTGATATCATCATTCTCTGTCGTCTTCATTGCCACTGATATCTTCATTCTCTCTTTCTTCTTCATTGCCACTGATATCATCATTCTCTGTCGTCTTCATTGCCACTGATATCTTCATTCTCTCTTTCTTCTTCATTGCCACTGATATCTTCATTCTCTCTTTCTTCTTCATTGCCACCAATATCTTCATTCTCTCTTTCTTCTTCATTGCCACTGATATCTTCATTCTCTCTTTCTTCTTCATTGCCACCAATATCTTCATTCTCTCTTTCTTCTTCATTGCCACTGATATCATCATTCTCTGTCGTCTTCATTGCCACTGATATCTTCATTCTCTCTTTCTTCTTCACTGCCACTGATATCTTCATTCTCTCTTTCTTCTTCACTGCCACTGATATCTTCATTCTCTCTTTCTTCTTCATTGCCACCAATATCTTCATTCTCTCTTTCTTCTTCATTGCCACTGATATCATCATTCTCTGTCGTCTTCATTGCCACTGATATCTTCATTCTCTCTTTCTTCTTCATTGCCACTGATATCTTCATTCTCTCTTTCTTCTTCATTGCCACCAATATCTTCATTCTCTCTTTCTTCTTCATTGCCACTGATATCATCACATTCTCTGTCGTCTTCATTGCCACTGATATCTTCATTCTCTCTTTCTTCTTCATTGCCACCAATATCTTCATTCTCTCTTTCTTCTTCATTGCCACTGATATCTTCATTCTCTCTTTCTTCTTCACTGCCACTGATATCTTCATTCTCTCTTTCTTCTTCATTGCCACTGATATCTTCATTCTCTCTTTCTTCTTCATTGCCACTGATATCTTCATTCTCTCTTTCTTCTTCATTGCCACCAATATCTTCATTCTCTCTTTCTTCTTCATTGCCACTGATATCTTCATTCTCTCTTTCTTCTTCACTGCCACTGATATCTTCATTCTCTCTTTCTTCTTCATTGCCACTGATATCTTCATTCTCTCTTTCTTCTTCATTGCCACCAATATCTTCATTCTCTTTCTTCTTCATTGCCACTGATATCATCATTCTCTGTCGTCTTCATTGCCACTGATATCTTCATTCTCTCTTTCTTCTTCATTGCCACTGATATCTTCATTCTCTCTTTCTTCTTCATTGCCACCAATATCTTCATTCTCTCTTTCTTCTTCATTGCCACTGATATCATCATTCTCTGTCGTCTTCATTGCCACTGATATCTTCATTCTCTCTTTCTTCTTCATTGCCACCAATATCTTCATTCTCTTTCTTCTTCATTGCCACTGATATCATCATTCTCTGTGTCTTCATTGCCACTGATATCTTCATTCTCTCTTTCTTCTTCATTGCCACTGATATCTTCATTCTCTCTTTCTTCTTCATTGCCACCAATATCTTCATTCTCTCTTTCTTCTTCATTGCCACTGATATCATCATTCTCTGTCGTCTTCATTGCCGCACTGATATCTTCATTCTCTCTTTCTTCTTCATTGCCACTGATATCTTCATTCTCTCTTTCTTCTTCATTGCCACCAATATCTTCATTCTCTCTTTCTTCTTCATTGCCACTGATATCATCATTCTCTGTCGTCTTCATTGCCACTGATATCTTCATTCTCTCTTTCTTCTTCATTGCCACTGATATCTTCATTCTCTCTTTCTTCTTCATTGCCACCAATATCTTCATTCTCTCTTTCTTCTTCATTGCCACTGATATCATCATTCTCTGTCGTCTTCATTGCCACTGATATCTTCATTCTCTCTTTCTTCTTCATTGCCACTGATATCTTCATTCTCTCTTTCTTCTTCATTGCCACCAATATCTTCATTCTCTCTTTCTTCTTCATTGCCACTGATATCATCATTCTCTGTCGTCTTCATTGCCACTGATATCTTCATTCTCTCTTTCTTCTTCATTGCCACTGATATCTTCATTCTCTCTTTCTTCTTCATTGCCACCAATATCTTCATTCTCTCTTTCTTCTTCATTGCCACTGATATCATCATTCTCTGTCGTCTTCATTGCCACTGATATCTTCATTCTCTCTTTCTTCTTCATTGCCACTGATATCTTCATTCTCTCTTTCTTCTTCACTGCCACTGATATCTTCATTCTCTCTTTCTTCTTCACTGCCACTGATATCTTCATTCTCTCTTTC
This sequence comes from Ascarosepion bandense, assembly GCA_037127315.1. Lineage (NCBI taxonomy): Eukaryota > Metazoa > Mollusca > Cephalopoda > Sepiida > Sepiidae > Ascarosepion > Ascarosepion bandense. Next base: position 678,846 of record JBBBDQ010001147.1, read on the forward strand.
TTCTTCATTGCCACCAATATCTTCATTCTCTCTTTCTTCTTCATTGCCACTGATATCATCATTCTCTGTCGTCTTCATTGCCACTGATATCTTCATTCTCTCTTTCTTCTTCATTGCCACCGATATCTTCATTCTCTCTTTCTTCTTCATTGCCACTGATATCATCATTCTCTGTCGTCTTCATTGCCACTGATATCTTCATTCTCTCTTTCTTCTTCATTGCCACTGATATCTTCATTCTCTCTTTCTTCTTCATTGCCACCAATATCTTCATTCTCTCTTTCTTCTTCATTGCCACTGATATCATCATTCTCTGTCGTCTTCATTGCCACTGATATCTTCATTCTCTCTTTCTTCTTCACTGCCACTGATATCTTCATTCTCTCTTTCTTCTTCACTGCCACTGATATCTTCATTCTCTCTTTCTTCTTCATTGCCACCAATATCTTCATTCTCTCTTTCTTCTTCATTGCCACCAATATCTTCATTCTCTCTTTTCTTCTTCATTGCCACTGATATCTTCATTCTCTCTTTCTTCTTCATTGCCACAATATCTTCATTCTCTGTCTTCTTCATTGCCACTGATATCTTCATTCCCTGTCTTCTTCATTGCCACTGATATCTTCATTCTCTCTTTCTTCTTCATTGCCACTGATATCTTCATTCTCTCTTTCTTCTTCACTGCCACTGATATCTTCATTCTCTCTTTCTTCTTCATTGCCACCAATATCTTCATTCTCTCTTTCTTCTTCATTGCCACTGATATCTTCATTCTTTCTTCTTCATTGCCACCAATATCTTCATTCTCTCTGTCTTCTTCATTGCCACCAATATCTTCATTCTCTCTTTCTTCTTCACTGCCACCAATATCTTCATTCTCTCTTTCTTCTTCATTGCCACTGATATCTTTATTCTCTCTTTCTTCTTCATTGCCACTGATATCTTCATTCTCTCTTTCTTCTTCACTGCCACTGATATCTTCATTCTCTCTTTCTTCTTCATTGCCACTGATATCTTCATTCTCTCTTTCTTCTTCACTGCCACTGATATCTTCATTCTCTCTTTCTTCTTCATTGCCACCAATATCTTCATTCTCTCTTTCTTCTTCACTGCCACTGATATCTTCATTCTCTCTTTCTTCTTCATTGCCACCAATATCTTCATTCTCTTTCTTGTCTTCACTGCCACCAATATCTTCATTCTCTCTTTCTTCTTCATTGCCACTGATATCTTCATTCTCTCTTTCTTCTTCACTGCCACTGATATCTTCATTCTCTCTTTCTTCTTCATTGCCACCAATATCTTCATTCTCTCTTTCTTCTTCACTGCCACTGATATCTTCATTCTCTCTTTCTTCTTCACTGCCACCAATATCTTCATTCTCTCTTTCTTCTTCATTGCCACTGATATCTTCATTCTCTCTTTCTTCTTCACTGCCACCAATATCTTCATTATCTCTTTCTTCTTCATTGCTACCACTGATATCTTCATTCTCTCTTTCTTCTTCACTGCCACTGATATCTTCATTCTCTCTTTCTTCTTCATTGCCACCAATATCTTCATTCTCTCTTTCTTCTTCACTGCCACTGATATCTTCATTCTCTCTTTCTTCTTCACTGCCACCAATATCTTCATTCTCTCTTTCTTCTTCATTGCCACTGATATCTTCATTCTCATTCTTAATTTGAGAGTTGTTTCCTCAGACTCTTTAGGGAGTCTACAGGTCTTGAGAGCTCTGGTCGCATAATCCTCAGGTTGTAGAGTGTTACTATTATTCCCAACCTTCATTTTAGTGATTACTCACACTGTAACATTTTAGAGTTACAACTTTGACGATGAAGACTATGCCATTGACCAAAATACAATATGTTAGTAACAAAAATTGTGCTATGGACCAAAATATGAAGGGAGGTTTGTACTCATGATGCTAGTAAAGAACCAAAAAGATAAAATTGCTAAACATTACCCTACAGTAGGCAGCCTAGAATTTCTGACGCAGTCGTAAGAGCCGAGTGTAATGAGCAAACATTTTTGCCTTTGAACGTTGTTGCCTTATTAAACTCTAAGGATATACCTTTGAAGATGTATATGTAGATCATTCACTTTCCTTGCGTTCATGTTCTTATGATGTCATTCAAAGTCAGCAATGTCAAACTTGCTTTCTATTTTGGCTTCTTCACTGATATCTTTTTTTCTTTTCTTCATAAAGATTCAATTGTGACTTTCAGTTTATTTGTTTGCTTCATCGCATTTTGCTTTGTTTTATTTTCCCTCATCGTGACATTATTCCTATTTTTCATTGAATTTTTTCTACTTTATCTTCATTGCGACTTTCTTCCTTTCTTCTTCAGTGATATTTTTCTTTTTCTCATTTATCTTCATTGTGACTTTCTTCCTTTCTTCTTCATTGACTCTTTCTTTTTTTGTTTATCCTCATTGTGACTTTCTTTTCTTCTTCATCGAATTTTTCTCATTTATCCTCATTGTGACTTTGTTCCTTTCTTCTTCAGTGATATTTTTCTTTTTCTCATTTATCCACATTGTAACTTTTTCCTTTCTTCTTCAGTGATATTTTTCTTTTTCTCATTTATCCTCATTGTGACTTTCTTCCTTTCTTCTTCAGTGATATTTTTCTTTTTCTCATTTATCCACATTGTAACTTTTTCCTTTCTTCTTCAGTGATATTTTTCTTTTTCTCATTTATCCTCATTGTGACTTTCTTCCTTTCTTCTTCAGTGATATTTTTCTTTTTCTCATTTATCCTCATTGTAACTTTTTCCTTTCTTCTTTATTGATTTTTTCTTTTTTATCCTCATTGTGACTTTTTCCTTTCTTCTTCAGTGATATTTTTCTTTTTCTCATTTATCTTCATTGTGACTTTCTTCCTTTTTTCTTCATTGACTCTTTCTTTTTTTGTTTATCCTCATTGTGACTTTCTTTTCTTCTTCATCGAATTTTTTTTTCTCATTTATCCTCATTGTGACTTTGTTCCTTTCTTCTTCAGTGATATTTTTCTTTTTCTCATTTATCCACATTGTAACTTTTTCTTTTCTTCTTCAGTGATATTTTTCTTTTTCTCATTTATCCTCATTGTGACTTTCTTCCTTTCTTCTTCAGTGATATTTTTCTTTTTCTCATTTATCCACATTGTAACTTTTTCCTTTCTTCTTCAGTGATATTTTTCTTTTTCTCATTTATCCTCATTGTGACTTTCTTCCTTTCTTCTTCAGTGATATTTTTCTTTTTCTCATTTATCCTCATTGTAACTTTTTCCTTTCTTCTTTATTGATTTTTTCTTTTTTATCCTCATTGTGACTTTTTCCTTTCTTCTTCAGTGATATTTTTCTTTTTCTCATTTATCTTCATTGTGACTTTCTTCCTTTTTTCTTCATTGACTCTTTCTTTTTTTGTTTATCCTCATTGTGACTTTCTTTTCTTCTTCATCGAATTTTTTTTTCTCATTTATCCTCATTGTGACTTTGTTCCTTTCTTCTTCAGTGATATTTTTCTTTTTCTCATTTATCCACATTGTAACTTTTTCCTTTCTTCTTTATTGATTTTTTCTTTTTTATCCTCATTGTGACTTTTTCCTTTCTTCTTCAGTGATTTTTTCTTTTTCTTCTTTATCCTCATTGTGATTTTCTTCCTTTTTTCT
>JBBBDQ010001147.1:687500-750000 GCA_037127315.1 Ascarosepion bandense
TTGTGTCTTTGTCTATGAGTGTATCAAATTTGATTTAAATCGGACCACTCCTTCTATAACCCGATTTTTTTCGATTATTGATTTTCGACACAAAACCTAGCTAAGAAAGCTTGTAGACAGTTATAGTACAACTGTGTAAATTTTTAAGAAAATCAGTTCAGCCATTTCAGAGTCTATAGGTAACGGACACAGACACACACACACACACTGACAAAGTTCCATTTATAAATAAGTTTAGATAATTTTTAAAAAATTTCTTTTAAGGACGATACTTCCTTTTATTTCTGGAATTTATTTCTTGTTTTTTTTTTAATATTTTTTTTAATTCCAAAAATAAAGGGAAGTGTTGTTCTTTAAAAAAATTTTTTTTAATAAAAAAATTATCATCATCGTTATTAACAACCTGCTGAGAAATTGTTCTTTCAATGTGGAAAGAAAATGTAGTAGTTTGTAGTTTGCACACGTTCTAATGTAATAATTAACAATAGATAGATATGAACTGACTGAGATAGATAGATAGATAGATAGATAGATAGATAGATAGATCTGAACAGAGTGGGATAGATAGATAGATAGATAGATAGATAGATAGGACAAAGAGACAAAGATTGTGCTGCAGCAAACTTCCAAATCAGAAAAGTCTGCCTGCTTTGAAATTCAGCATTCAAATAAAAGTTTTATATTTTAGGCTTAAACATGAAAATGACAAGGAGTTTTCTCAAAATTACAGTAGGTATCTTCCATATGAATTGTACATCTAAGGAAGGCTGCTGAATAGATTAGTCAAAATATTGTGGTAACAACAAAGAGAAAGAATGAATGGAATAGTCTGAACAACTCTTGGAATGATAATGACTAATCTCAGAATTATAAAACCTAACTTGTAAAGTACATTAGCTCAAAGTCAACTTTTGGTGCAGTACTTTTCATGAATAATAAGAGTTGTGAAAAGTAACCGACACACTTCAGTCGATGGGCGTGTCATCACATACAGAAGTCATAAATGGCCTCTTGAGACGATCAATATTTACTGGAATCTAAACATATTTACACATACAAATAAAAACTCTTCTACAGGGTGTATCAAAAATACTTTGACAAACTTGACAGGGATTCTCATACCAAAACAAGGATAAAAATCCTTATAGAGATATGTTTGAAAATCCTTCGTTTTTGAGTTATTAAACTTAAAGTTTATGGGAGGTGCTGTTGAAATGTACTCAGTCCCATTTATTAGTCAGTTAAGTGCCATACGAGATACATGCTTTGGGTGATCATGTCCTCTGCAGTAGGTTGCCATTTCTTTCTGTGGTAGACTGGTTGCCAGCCAAGGCTATAGAACCCAATCTGTCCTGTTATTTGACTCATAGCTAGAAGTGGAAAAGATGTATTATATTATTAAGTATTTATTTGTGGGGGATCAGTTTATTACTTCATAACAATATAAAAGTGATCCCCCACTTTATGCCTAGTAGAAACCTCAATCATGTTTTTAACTATTATATTCAGTCAGTCAGTTAAATGCCATACGTGATACACGCTGGGCAGAAAATTATCCCGCACTAAGTTGCCATTGCTTTCTGCAGTAGACTGGTTGCCAACCAAGGCTACAGAACCCAAGCTGTCCTGTTATTTAATCCATAACTGGGGAGAAGAGACGGATTAATACCTTTCCCAAGGGTATTTGTGTGTAAGTGAATGCAACAAATTCAATTGAAATTTGAACTTGGCTGCCTGATTCATCATTCTGCGTTGATATCCACTGCATCAGTAGGCATTATTTAAATCACATCACTTAGCATCCTTCATAGTTTACCTTGACTTTGACAGCTGGCCTTTAGAATATTTCTGATCATTCTTAAATTTAAATATTCTGGAAAACTAAGAATGTTTTTACTTCTGTTTATGTGTGTATGTGTGTGTGTGTGGGGGGGTATATTTGATAAAATATGTTTTACGGTATGTTACATTTGCAGATAAAAATACTCAAAATCAGGTGTGACTCTTCTGCCAGGCTGAGCTGGTTGGTTGGTTGGTTCACTAGTTCAGAAATGGATCCTCCTGCAATGATGTCAAAATGGTACCAGTTATGTCGACACTTTCGGGCCGCTGGTTGTGATGATCTTGTCACAGAAGCTGGTCCTCAAGACATCTATTACAACAACGAACCCACTACCCACATTGTGATTTGATCTCGGAAAGTCACGCTGTGTAAACCCGGTAGCCATATTTCTACCAAATCCAGACCGGACACTTGTGTACACTTGTAGTTAAAATAAAATAGTTACAGCACCAAAAAAAAAAAAAAAATTAAATAAATGAATAAGTTTAAAAACGCTTGGAAAGTTACAAAGAAAGTCTCTGTAAAAAAAAAAAAAAAAAATAATTATTAGTGACAGGAGCAGATAATACAGTTGTCGGAATGCCAGTTTACGACGGAGAGAAAGAGTTCGTTTTCAATATATCAGAGCTTTCAATCTGCAAATCAATTCTCCCTGCAACTTTTAAAACAAAAAAGTTCTTTCGGGTTCTTATTGGAGCTTAACGGAATTTACCGAATTAGAGGTGGCTAATGGCGGCGACGGTGGGGTCTGTTTTATCCTTGTCACCTGAAAATCTCTCTCTCAACTGATTTTTCTCGCTGACTCTCCATTTTTATAGCCATCCCCAATCCTCTCGGAGGAGCTAGCCGACTCAAAGCTTTTGACCAATGAGATTATTTCCCACCCACATGATTTTATGGGGAGCCATGGCTCGACGAATGAAATATCAACAGCTCACATGATGTAATGACTTTCTGTCTTCCCTTTTCAATTACATGATTCCCAGGTTTTCGATTTTAGTATCTGTTCCCAGGAATAATTGTTGAGGATCTAACCCTACCTGACCTCATCAAGTAAATCCTGGATTGTGGCGCAGTGGATATCGGCTCGGAACGAGAAATCGGGGAACCGAGTTCGAATTCCAGTTGAATTCCTTGCATTCACTTACACGCAAATACCCTTGGGAAAGGTATTAATCCATCTATTCCTTCCAGTTATGGATTAAATAACAGGACAGATTGGGTTCTATAGCCTTGGTCAGCAACCAGTCTACCGCAGAAAGCAATGGCAACCTACTGCGGGATAATCTTCTGCCCAGTCAGTCATGTCTCTTTTGAGACATGATCGCCCAAGCGTGTATCGCGTATGGCACTTAACTGACTGACTTCCATATTACAAACTTCTACCTGGGCCAAAACAATTCGTTTTGCATATGAAAAAGAAAGAAAATCATATTTTTCTCTTTTTTTCAAATTGTCAGCCAATTTCTCTGTTCCCCGGATTTTACAAGTACATGATCGTATTAAAATTAGTTTTTTACATAAGCTCACATCGCGAATTACAATAAAGCACAACCAATAATACCACTAATATTAATTTCTCTCTCTCAACTGCATTAAACCAAACAAAAAAAGAATATATCGATGGGAAATAGTGTTACACAAGGACAGAGCATGTGTAAATATACAAATGGGTACTGAGATCAATACTGTTATGGGACCTACCCTTTTTGGACTATAATGAACTCTTCTTATTATTATGAATACTGAGAGAATATGCCTCTCGGGGTGGAGTTGAGTTGGGTCAAGTCACTTTGGTCTAATATTTGGCAGTCAGACTGACGTGTAACATTCTTGTATTTGTTTTCCATTTAATATGTTTCACTAATTCCCGAGTTTGAGTTTTCTTCCGGACCTATTCTGGGTCCACAACAAATACCAAGTGACAAAAGTCAGTTTTATGCTTGTACATAATCTTCAGGCCATGTGTGTTGTGTGTTGGCTTGACTATAAATGCTGGTCAATGGTGCATTATAGGTAGCAAGGTATACTGTATTATCCTATGAGTTATATTACAAATGAATATATATATATATATATATATATATATATATATTACAAAAAGTGAAAGAACATGTAGATTAAAAACCCACGGTTCAATCATTTAGTTATATAAAGAGTGCTCGATACAGAGTAGAGTTTAATATTGTAATTTTGTTATTACAATAATATAATAATAATAATAAATTACAATAATATAATAATATAAAAGCATAATATCACTACACAAAAATTTTCATGTTTCAGAACAAAACTGTTCCTCTTCAGGTGATATGTTAAAATAAATGGTGATGGATGAGCTTTTGTGCTCCTTACTTTTCTGGCGCCTCTCTTTGAGGGCCCTGATGCAACACTCTTCAAATTTTGCAACTCCAGATTTCCCTTGAAATATATATATATATATATATATATATATATATTATAACCCAGTGTTGCTTGGGTGTAATGAAAGATTTAAAACTAATCCATAGTCCTAGACTCTTTGGACGTTGACACAAAAGACTAAAAAGTAATAGTTGTTTCCAGTCAAAGCAAAACCGTAGAATAAAAGAAAAAATGAATGGATATAAGTCAAATTTTGATTTCTGGTATCGATGTCAAATAAGTTTTCCGTTGTAAACTGTATGTTGGAGGCTAAATAAGTCCTCTGAATAAATTGTATCATGGCTGAGACTAAGAACTACAATTATACCTACTTAGATCCAAACCTGAAGCAAAAATCAAAATAAAAGGGCTGAAAACCTGATTTTGATAAGACCCGATAGGATATCGAGGTATCGATTTCCAATATCGGAGTCAAATAAGTTATTCAAGGATAAACTAACTTAAGTAAGTCCACGAAAACTTACCGTACCCACTGGGAGCAAAATTGGAGAAAATGAGCCGTATTGATGGCTGAATATCTGTTTTTGATCAGATTTGATAGAATACTGGGGGTATCAATTTCTGATATCGGAGAAAATGTGTCGTCTGAGAAGATCTACTAATGTTTGAGACTAAAAACTATTATTTTATCAAGTTAGAGCATATTCTGCAGCAAGAACCACGATAAAAGGGCTGAAATCCTGATCTTGATCAGACCTGATCGGATATCAATTTTTAATATCAGAGGAAAATCAGAAATAATAAGTAGCCCATGACCTGACTGGAAGCCTAAAGAATATTTGTGTGAAGTTTGGTGAGGATCGGATAAAAATTGTGGATTTGTATAAAGGACAGACAGACAGACACACACAAACATCTTGCCTTATATATATATATATAAGGCAAGATATACATATAGAGCAAATATAAGAAAAATTAAGGCAGACACATTATTTCATGGTGAATTGGAAGTGTGGGCCTATTTCAGGCGAACCATCATCAGCTTCCGTCTTTATTTTACAAAGGATTTTACACGAATCATGTAAAATCCTTTGTCAAATAAAGACAGAAGCTGATGATGGTTCGCCTAAAATAGGCCTATACTTTTGATTCACCATGAAATAACGTGTCTGCCTTAATTTTTCTTATATATATATATATATATATATATATATATATATATATATATATATATATATACAAAAGTAATGACATTTATTGATCCTTTACCTAGAATATCAAATGTTGTTATTTTGGACATAATTATTCAACTGATATCTTATTGATTAACCCATAGCTCTAGGGAAGAAGTGGATTCTTATCTTTGCCAAGGTTATTTGTGCATTAGTGAATATAACAAACCTGTCTGAAATTGGAACTTGGATTACCAATTTACAATTCTTAGCCATTATCTATTACACCAAGTGCAAATCCAAGCTTACAGAACCTAATATCCCCAAGCAGTCACCCATCTAGATAATGACCAGGCTTGATGTTGCTTAACATTGGTGATCATACGAGAATCAGTGGTTTAATGTGATATGGCCATAAACCATGCCACCCACACATCTAAGCTTACAGAACTTGGTATTCCCAAGTAGTCACCCATCTAGATAATGACCATGTTTGACATTTCTTAACTTTGGTGATCATATGAAAATTGGTGGTTCAAAGTTATATGGCTGTAAACCATGCTACTTGCACGCTCGATGCTGCTTAACTTTGGTGACCATACAAGAATTGGTGGTTCAATATGATATGGTCAGAAGACTAGCATGGATCAAGGACAAGGTGACGATCACAGTTCATATGGGGAACAAACGTTCATGAAAGCCCTGGAACTCTGTGGTTTAATCTGAGACGGTCAGAAATATTGGCAGAAAACTCCACAGAATGGAAGAATTTTGATGCCCAAAGCACAAAATGGCATCGAAGGGACTAAGCTAAAATATATTTGTGACATTAATTCGACATATCACAATATCCAAATCTTAATTCAACCAGAAAGGGATTTGCTTCAATTCGTTGGCCTTGTGTAATAACTTAATAGATAGAAAGATGGTGGCATTAAATTGTCAATGACTCTAAAATTGTGATTCATATTCAAACTTGGGTGTGTCCAAATGGGAGGGAATCATTTGTCGCAGAAAATCAATGTGAGTTCATTTATGAAATAAGCCGAAAGACTTTTAAGGCTAAAATAATATTCAGCTGGAAAATGTTTGCTTTTAAAAATGTGCATAAATGTAAAACCACTACTTCTTCAGTAATATTATTTCCTGACCAATGACAATACCTTTCTTTCATATTTTCAATGCATTTTATAGTAAAATCATTAGCAATACATTTACATTATACATATAATAAATCTTATTCTATCACCAATGCTTGCATTAATTCCTGACCACTGACAATCCCTTTCTTGCTGATTTTCAATGCGTTTAATAGTAAAATCATTAGCAATACATTTACATTATACATATAATTACCCTTATTCTATCACCAATGCTTGCATTAATTCCTGACCACTGACAATCCCTTTCTTCCTGATTTTCAATGCATTTTATAGTAAAATCATTAGCAATGCATTCACATTATATATATAATAGCCCTTATTCTATCAGTAATGCCTGCATTAATTCCTGACCACTGACAATCCCTTTCTTGCTGATTTTCAATGCATTCTTACATTTATATAAAAATTATAGAAATAGTTTGATATTGTCAAAACTCGTATAGAAACTAGAAATTAAAGGGAAACACCACGAGTAGAATCAGATGTAAAGACGAAGAAAACAAAATCAATTGAAATCTATGGATGGAGAAGAAGCTTCAAAGATGAATTAATATATTAAAATGAATTAAAATATTATTTTTCTTTTTATAATCATATCGCCCCAATCAAGGCATTTTACTGCCACTGTTGTGCAGGGGGCAACATAGGAGGAAAGTTATGAGAAAGAATGACAAATTATAGTGGGTGTCAGGAAGTGGCTAAGATAAGGATGGGAATACTGATGAAAGTGGAGTCGACAGAGAAAGGAGCATGAAAGAGAGGATGCAGGTTAGTGAGATAGGAGATCGGTGTTGACTTTACATTTAAATTCTTGGAGGTTGTAGCTGTCGGGGAAGCAAGTAAACGGAAGAAAATTCCACAGGTGGAAAGTGCGGAAAAAGAAACTGATGAAGTAGAATTTGCGTTTGTATTTCATTGGTTTCACAGTAAAAGGGTGGGACCTAGTTGCTAATCTTGTGGCTCGAGTAAATTTATATATAGGTGACACCAGTGAGCTAAGTTCATCAGAGCAGAAGCCGTGAAAGTATCTGTAGAAGAGACACAGGGAAGCCACATTGTGCCGTTGAGAAAGTGACTGTATCTGAGCTGCCAAGTCGGGATCTATCACATTACAGATTCTCCATTGGATTTTGTCAAGGACCCTTCGGTGAATAGCAGGAGCACAGGACCACATATGGCAGCAGTATTCAATGCATGGGCGGATGATAAATTTATATATTAAATTATTAATTAAATTAAAATGAATTACATTATTTTAAACTGTCAGCATAATGATGTTATCCTTTTGAAAAAGGACGGTTTCACTCAGGTGCTGGCTAAAATAAAACACACCATTTTGAAAATCACAATAAAATATGTGAAACATTCCATTAATTTGTAAATAATAAAAATTTTTTATATCTATTAAAAAGCATTATTTACGTTGTTCAAACTGTTGACTTCACCTTGTTGCCATATTTACAACATTTCGGTCATTGTACACTCCAGCCTTTTTCAGGTGATTGGAATTTCCACCACTGGGGTATATTGATCTCATTCCATGAGCCATGCCACTTTTGGATGTCTTAGTTGTCTCCCTTTAACGCAACTCTCTAAGTTATTTGTTCACCACTGCTGTAGCCAGGTATTGAACTCACAACTCTTTGGGTCAAGTCACTGAATCTAACTAATGGTTTTATGTCACTGTGCATTGTGGTTCAGCGGATAGAGACTCGGAACGACAACTCAGAGAGCCAAGTTTGAATTCTAGTTGAATTCCTTGCATTCACTTACGTACAAATACCCTTGGGAAGGGTATTAATACGTCTCTTCCCTCCAGTTATGGGTTAAATAATGGGACAGATTGGGTTCTATAACCTTGGTTAGCAACCAGTCTACCACAGAAAGCAATGGCAACCTACTGCAGGATAACCTTCTGCCCAGTCAGTCATGTCTCTTTCGAGACATGATCACCCAAAGCGTGTATCACATCTGGCACCTGACTGTTAAAGTACTGTCCATTGCTAGCCACTACTTTTTCCATCTTTCTGGCAGCATTTGAATTCCACATAAAAAAAAATTTCCTGTCTTTTGGGGCTAACCACAAGGTAACCCACTTTTCGGCATCTTCATAAGAATGAAAGTTCTGCACAGCCAGGCCATGTGCCATCAATTGAAACAAGTGACAACTGGATGGAGCAATGTCAGATGAATACGGCGAGTGAGATATAACATCCAATTTAAGTGTTTTCAAGTATGTTTTCATCCATTTTGCAACATGTGGCTTAGCACTTTAATGTCGCAAAATAATTTTGCCCTGTCTCTGTAACGTAATTTTATGTTTTTGAAAAGGAGCGTTCTTTAAAAGACATCGCATGAGCATCTGTACATTACAGCCAAAACATGAGGAAAAAATAATAATATAAAAAAAATAACATTGTTGAGAATGGCCAGTGAAGTGGCTGAAAGTGCTCGGAAAGTCAATAATCAAGGAACATTTTTACATTCCTTATCCCCAGTAAAAAGAAAGCATGTAAGAATACTGTAAAAATTAAATAAAAAAATTAATAAAATCTTCCTTGCCAGTCATTTTTGATGAAACATTTAATATATATATATATATATATATATATATATATATATATATATATATAAAGAGAGAGAGAGAGAGAGAGAGATTATATAATTATTTAGTTTTGTTTCATTATAAAATTAAACCAGTGCACATTTGTATTAAAAAGTGTTCAATACAATTATATTGTAGAACTTGAGAATATTTTCCATTTGTAAATGAGTTCAAATGGAAAATATATATATACACACACACACACACACACACACACATGTAATAATTCTGATATGAGTAAAGTTTATATCAGCAAAAGGACAATATGAATAACGACAAAAAGAAAACCCTACCCAGCCTGTTAAACCTGACATTTAAAGGAACTTTCAAAAAGATGAGTATAAGGCATAAATTATGACAGTAAACTTACCATATTCCTGTGGGTGGGCCCAAGACCTTCGATAGAATTTTTTATTCCGTTCCTTTAACCACAACCAGAACTTTCCAAAAGCTCGAGCCATGGTTCAAAATGGTAAATCCTAACTCTTGGAATTGGTGTCAGAGCAAAAATTATTGTCTTTAGCCATAAAATGTTTATGATATATCCTTGAAATAACAGAAGGGTAGGTTTCTTGGAAACTGAAAATGTTTCCCTTCCTAACAGAATTCAAAGATTTTTTTTTTAATTTGAAATTTTTTATTTTTTTTTGTCAGTTTGGAGAAGAATTTTTTTGTTAATCTTTTATTAAGAATAGAGTAATTTTATAAAATGTTTCTCTTTACTGGATTTTCCCCATTTTTTTCACTACTTTGGATTCTTGGTAGATACTACGCTGCAGGATTTTACAAGTACAAGGCTAATAGCAAGCAAGGAAGAGCCGTTTGCCCGGGTTTGAAATCAGATATTTTTCATTTTCAAAAAAATCTAAATAACTCGGTAATTAAGACCAAAAAATTCACTCCTTGGGAGAAAGCGAAGAAATCTTTGACTGAAAATAAACGACCTTATTTTTGTATAATTATTTCATAATAACTTTAGAGTAAAGTTCATCTATAAATGAATCAACATAAAATTTAATAAAAAAAAAATTGATGGGTCTGATTCTAAAATTTAAAACTTTTAAAACGTAGAAAAAAATAGTGAAATGCGATGACCGGCTTCTTGTCACCTGATCTAACTAGTGACACTAGCCACATGGTATTAAAAAAAACAACTTGTAAGATAATAGTATTTTTATAAAAGTTATAGTCACAACTGGCCACAGATTCAATTTTAATAAAAAATAAAATAAAAAACAAATCTTGGCTTGAAAAAATGTTCTCTTCTTTCAATATCAGTATGAGAAGTGAACAAACGTCTTTTGCCAAAAAAGCTGTGGTCAGGCATATATTTTTTTTTAAATATTGCAACAGAAATAACAAATTTTAATTATGATGATTGATTTTTAAGTTAAAAATTGGCCAATGCGACCTTGCAACTTAAAAAAACACACTTTAAAACACCAGTAAGCTCACAGCTTTATCAAATGAGCTAACAGCCCTGCCAAAGACACTTAAAAATGCAAATTCCTCTTTTTCTTTTTACACTGGGAACTGCAAACAAATTTAACATTACCAAGAGGTTTTCTTTCTGTCTTTTGAGGATGAAGTTAAGAATAAAATTCCTGCTAGTATGATTTACGGTACCCCTGCCTGTTCGTCGTAGGCCGGTGCAAAAAATTCTCTCTTTTGGGAGTAGCAGCATAAAGTTTGTCACTAAAAATACTGAGATATAAATTAAGAACAAGACAAGAAGCGTAAGCCCTTACCTACCTGAAGACCCCCCCTTTACCAAAATCATTTTTGATAGGTCTTTTGAAATTGGTATTGGCTGTTGAACAAATTGAAGAAAGGGAGTGATGAATTAAGAAGAGCCAGTTTTTATTTTTTTTATTTTTAAGGGTCAAAAAATTGAGATGAAAGTTTAAAATAAGAAAGAAAAGGAAAGAAGGGTCGTGGAGGTTTTTCTTTTTTGGTAAATGGTAAAAAAAAAAAAAGGAAAAAAATCTAAACGAGGTTAATTATGGTGATTTTAAGCGAAGTTTAGATGTGGCACAAGGGGCGAGTATGGGGCACCCAGCGAGGATCGAACACACTTAATCAGTCGTAAATAATTGATCTAAGACAAGCTCGTTAACCATTTACAGATATCGATATGCCTTAGCGGGCTTGATATGGCGGTGGAGAACAACGAAACAAGTCCTTAATTTACTTACGGTTGTTGTGTACAATGTGTTATTTTAAATTTTAAAACAATTTAAAATAAGTTACAATAAGCGAATTAAGACTTTTATTTTTATTTATAATTAATAACAAACAATAACAATTAAATTAAACGACTTAAAATTTTACGATTAAAATTAATTAATAACGTTAGGGGAAACAGATTTTTTTAAAGTGTAAAAAAGACTTATATATATATTTTGTCTTCCAATATACCAGATTTTAAATCAGATATTCAAGATTTCACAATAACAATATAAATTAACATTTAAATGCTCATTATTTTTATTTTTTTAAAAAAAATAACAAAAAAGGATACAAACAAAAAAAAAATAACAAATATTTTAAACAGTTTTCGAAGGGCAACTAACGGAATAATAATTGACTTTAATTTTAAAACTAACACTCAATAAAATTATCAATAAATTGCATATTAATTAATCATTTAAATTACTTAAAGTAATTTAGAATTTTTTTAAAATCACAGACGAAACACGACAAGTCGCACTGGCACTAGTAACAAAACAGAAACTTCACAAAAATCTTTTAACACCGGTGGGGGTAAATTTGGGGTAGAAGTTTAAACTTTTTTAGTTTAAAAAAGTAAATAATTTAGGATTTTACAAAGATGCAAGTATAAAGCGAAAGAAAAACTTGCTGTACATTTAATCTCCCTTCGTTTGTTTGTGTTTTTAAGGAAACGTGAAAAAAATGTTTTTGTTTTTTTTTTTTACCCAACCGAGCAATTAAGAATTGTACATATTTTAAAACTTTTTTTTTATCGTACAAGGCTGAATTCTGCGACGAAGTGGGTGAGCATTTAATTATTGTCCTTTTGAAATCACAGATATTTATCTCAAGTTTTATGGTTAACGAGCCTTACCGAAACCAGAAAAAAACCTATCTTTTCGATTTTCATTTTTTAAACTCAATTGTTGAAGAAGACATTAAACTGGCGCTTATCATTTCTTTAAATAGACCTTCATGCAACTTTTTTTGTTATTTGATTAAATTAAATTAAAACATGTAATTATTTAATTTAAAAAATCTTCTAGATAATTAGTTGTTGAATGAGGAGATGGTTCAAGAAAGAAGAGTGAAGGTTCGGAAATAAGCTGTAGTAATTTTTGGTCGGTTTGGGATAAGCACTGAAATGAGTTCTTCAACAGGAAGTAGAGTCTGTAGAGATATGATTTATTTACAAGCTAATTAAATAATTTAGATAAAAAAATGAAACCAAACAAATGGTTTTTGTTTTCTTTTCTCTTGTAAGAAAGGTGTATTTTTTAAACAAGAACGAAGATTTAAAAAAATGTTATCACTTCAAAAAAACAAAAATTGTTTTATAGATGTTGCTCATCAAAAAAAAAGTAATTAGCAAAAAAGGTTGTCTTTAATTTCGAATTGATCAAAGGTTTGAATTCAAGGAAATGAACCGGTTCACGAAAATAAACACCGACTCAAAGCAAAAACGCTTAAATTTTTTTGTCGATCAAAAAGAAAGCACTGACTCTTCTTGTTCGAATGCACAAGTTAAGCAGTATTGAACAGTTACACATGGGTGATTAACAGCAGTAGGTTGTGGGTCTATCTCAACAAAATTTAGACGGGTAAAATTAAAAAACGTTGAACAAGGAGATAGGTGACCATTTCAGAAATATCAAACACATGTGGCTTCTACTTTTTTCTTTCTAAGTCAAACTTAGGACTGTAAAATTACTTTGGAACACATACAGAAAACTAATCATCTTGATCTGCTTAAAAAGAGAATAGTAGAGATGAATGACTAATTTTTGGCGTTAAGGAACACCACGTAACTGTAAAAGGGAGAGGGCAGCTTATTCGTAGCCTTGTGTCAGACTAAGAGTGAGAGAGGTAACAATCTCGATACACACACTTAGAATGAACTGGGATACCGGAACAAATTTTAATGCTGTGTCTCTAATTTGTAAGCACTTAGCATTCATAAATTAAACCGTTTTTTTTTTTAGGCTGAGCAAAAAACTGTAGTAAGCACACGTAGTTGTTTACAGGAATTGAATGATGTGCTAATTAAGTGTATCGCTAATAATTACCTTTTTTTTTTTTTTTTCAAAGTCTTGAGAATGTCAACCATTTTTTAAAGAATTGCTTTGCCAAATGAAGACGAATGCCTAGCCGATCCGGGGGTGTGGCCATGGCTTTGCAAAAACAACTTAAAAGAAAATAAATGTCTAATAAATTACTGGGCCACCAAAAACATAACTAACCACAAGAAACGAAAATGTTTTATCGACTAAAAAAATTAAAAAAATGTTTTTACTGTGTGTTTTGAGAAGTAATACGCGATTGTTCGCGTCCGGTTTGATGCATAATTTTCAAAAGTTTCCAGCGTTATAAAAGAAAAAAAATGTTCCTGTTCAGTTGAACAAATGTTTTGTAATTTTTAATAAATTTAAAAATTAAACTATTTTTCTAACATAAATTAAATTCTTAAACAAAAAAAAAAAAAAAAAAAAAAAAAGCTTTATTTTATTTAGTTTTAAACAAAAAACCTTAAAAACAATATTTTTATATAACTAGCTAATTTAGGAATGATAGTCTTTGGAGCCCTTAAGAAACCTAAATTGAATACTGTGTCCCGTCCTGATGATGAAATAACGCACTAGAAAATATTGAAGTTTGTAAAAGCTTTTTTTTCTTACTATTGAACAATCGACAAAAAAAAAAATTAATGTTCACACTAGAAAAATTCCCTTTAATTTCAAACGTGGCTTTTCCTAGACATTTTAACAGCCGAGCGATACCGACAGTAAGACTCGAACCCGACCTAATTAATCTTCTCTTTTTAAAACTATACGAGCAAACACTAACAGCAAACAATTTTTTATTTGGCTCTTAAATCTATGTCAGTGTGTGAATAACGAACGAATAAAATAAAAAACAAGCTAACAAGAAGAGAGTATGTATCCTATACTTTCAGAGTTTTAAATTTCCACGTGTTTCTCAAGAAATTATTCCTTTTTTTTCAGTCCTCTTTCCACGAAAGATAAGGTTTTTAGTTTGGTCATAGAACTGAGAAAGAGGTTCCTTTAAAAACGAAAACAGTCATGAAGGAAGGTTTGGTAATTTGCCAAAATTGGAAACAAAGGAGGAGGTTTATAGAAAAGGTTTGCAGCAGCCGGGTCCATTCACGAGATGATGAATAAAGGGTGTGTTTTTTTTTGCTTTTTATTCACATGTCGAATGTTTTTGTTTTTGGTATTTTTATGGATTTTTATTTATTGTTCTCTTATTCGACAAGAAATTCTAGTTGATGATTTTATTCACGTGTCCAGTTTTTTTTTTCTTTTCTTGTTTTTTGATTAATGCTAAAAAAATTGGTCAAAATAGTGATTTTTTTTTTTAATATTTAAAAAAAAATGATGTAGAAAAATCCGAATATATATATTAATAAAAAAAAAAATGTTGATCTTAAAAAGGCCAATTAACGCGTCGTAAAGAAATCTGGAAAATTGCTTGGAATTCTCGATTTTTTATACTGAGGGCCTGGGATACTTTTTATGTGGCTATATACCCATTATTATTACAAACTGCATAAAAATTGACACCTCAGCTAAAATTGTTCTCTTATTTAATTTTTTTTAAATATATATTTGTGTTCAGGGTTGATATTTTTTAATTTTTCTATGAAGTTGGTGACAGTCGCTCGCAGGAAATAAATAAAAATATTTACATATATAATAATATTATAATATACCAAAAGAAAATTCAATGTTTCTTTTTTCCTTCCTTTGTTAATAATTCTTATTGTTTTTGTGTCTCTTGTCTTAAATAAACGTCTTTTTTTCTTTAATTACTAATGTCTTTTACTTCAATTTCATCTCCAACTTAAATCCTGTTTGTTTCTCTTTTCTTTTCTCTTTCAGTTATATTTTTTATCGTTTTTTTTTCTTTTTGTTTTCTTCGTCGTCCTCTTCTCCGTCGTCGTCGTCTTTTTCTTCTTCCTTGTCAAGTCTTTCTTTCATGCACATTTCCTGTAACGATGTCGAGGGTCCAGTGCCCACGCTTGTTAAAACAACATCATCCCTGAGTCCGTCGTCGTCGTCGTCAAACCAATTTAGCGCCACAATATCCTGGCCATTATTTTGCACCCTCTTCTATGGTACAGTAACAACTGCTATGTACTTTTCCTTATCGGCATACCCTCGGCCCTTCGGAATATAAAAATGTCCTCCTTAAATACTTCCTCACACCGCTGGGCTAGGTCGTTTTCGGCCCGGTCTAAAATCGAACACCAGTAAAATGTGCCAAAACCAAAGTCTAACAGAAACTAGCGAAGAAAAAAGAAAAGAGAGGTGTGCGTAAGACTTGGTATCCCGCAGGGTTGTTGGTAAGTTATGGAAAAGCTTATGCGAGTAGATGGGCGAAAGAGAGTGAGTAGAAAAGTAATGGAGGGTAGTAGTGGTTGGCTAAACTACTAAATGTACTTTAAGTGACGATTCATCTCTCTGCCTCTCGACTTACTTAACCAGCTGCAGTAACAAAGAATCCTTACCTATTTCTCTTTCTTTCGTATATCGACTGACCAGTTATATTCATTCATCATATCTATCTCTATATTTTCTATGGCCACAACTGTGATCATTTTTCCATCTCTCTTTCGCTATAGAAAGGGAACCATGACGTACGTAGGTAGATAGATAGATAAAGAAGAGACATCTATCAAGAAAGAGAGATGAAAACAACAGTTAAAATTAAAAGACATAAAGAGACGGAGTAATTGATTACAGATGTGCCGAATGAACAGGCATATATAAAGAGAACAGACGTAAAATTTATCTAGCTAGCTGTCCACATCTTTATCCATCTCTTTTTTTTTTTCTCTCCCCCTTCATAAATCAGTGGTTCTCAACCGGGGTCCATGTAACATTGCTGGGGGTCCACGGTGATATTTTAGTGGTTCATAGACCAATTCTAATTTTGAACGGTTAGTATTACTGAGAATGGAATTTCTACAATAATTTATGCCATATTAAAATTAAAAGCAGAAATATCCACGTAGTTTTTTTTTGTTTTTTTTCGTAATCAGCTAGAAGAAAAAAACTTGACAATTTAGTTTTGTAAATTTAAGGTTACTAACAATGCCTTCTTTGAAGCCTCAGATCTGTTGAATGATCTTTTGTCATAATTTAATTAGAACTTCTTTTTTTATTTATTTATTTTTATTTTTATTTTACTACCATTCATAATCTGCTCAACACTTAGGCTTTATTTCCTTTTTTTGACCTGACTATATACACACGCATCGGCCAGTGACAAAAAACAAACAGAAGGGTGCATGTGGACCCCGGTTGAGAACCTCTGGTCTAATGGCTATGGATGGAGGTCCACCAAAAAAAAAAAAAAAAAAAAAAAAAAAAAAGAGGAAAACAAGTTCATGGGTAAAAAAGATGAGATTGATATCCACTGATAAATAGATAGATATCAATCTGTTCATTAGCTATCGATCTCTAAATTTGTTCCGTCGTTTTTTTTTGTTTTTTTTTTCATGACAACCAATCAAAAATTTAAAAAAATCATCCATAAATAAACGTACGCACCTTTTAAGTACATAAACGTACGTAAAAAAAGAGAGGGGGGGGTTTAAAGTCCCAATTTGCACGTTCCAATACATTCCAAGATTCCAGTCTTCGTTTCAAGTTCCGTGACCTCTCCCAGGACCTTGGCAATCATGGTTCTCCACAACATCCTGTCTCGTGTAGCTTTTAATAGATTTTGTCTTGTCTTTGTTATTTCTCCTAAACCCTGTTCCATCATCCATTTACTCAAGCATGTTATGCATTGTTTTCCTCTGTTCCTCTTGCTTTCAGTCTGTCCTGTGTGTATCAGATTTGCCAAGCCATCTTTCCTCACTATGTGCCCTAGAAATTCCACTGTCTCTTTCTGATGTTAAGTATAAGTTTCCTTTTTTTCTATTTTCTTTAAAACTTCGTTACTGCTCACATATTCGATCCATGGTATCCTCAACATCCTTCTGTAAAATCACATTTCTGTTGTTTAAAGTCTCTTCTTCTTTGATGAGATTATCCAGCACTACTACTTCTTCTTCTGTGTGCTCTGTCCTTTCAGGACGTAGGCGATCATGGTTCTCCATGTCTTCCTATCCCTTGTGGCTCTTAGTATGTTTGTTCCTG
The DNA here is from genome assembly GCA_037127315.1 of Ascarosepion bandense. Classification (NCBI taxonomy): domain Eukaryota; kingdom Metazoa; phylum Mollusca; class Cephalopoda; order Sepiida; family Sepiidae; genus Ascarosepion; species Ascarosepion bandense. The sequence goes on from JBBBDQ010001147.1 coordinate 705,026, forward strand.
TTATTCCTGTCAACCCCCGTTCCGTCATCCATCTGATCAGGCCCTGCAAGTATGTTATCCGCTGCCTTCCTCTGTCTCTCTTTACACGGCCTAAACAGGAGGACAGATATAATGTAATAGCTAGTAGTAAAAAGAATAAACTCAGCCAAAGGCTGCCTCGCTATTGTCTCTCTCGCCATGAGCGTGACAAAAGGGATATATATATATCTATATATATTTCTTTAGAACATGTGCAAACTACAAACTACGAAAAAAACTACATTTTGTTTCGAGATTGAAAGAACAATGTCTCATCAGTTAGTTAATAATAATGATGGGCAGCCTTTGAGATTTAAAAAACAAATCACTCGACAGGCAGTCGAGAGCGAGGGAAAATTTACTCGCCACAAAATCATTTTACTCGACCGACTCCATTTTCTTAATAGTCGCCTTATGTAAACATAGCGTGAATCGCTGACGGAAAACAAAAATGAAATTAAAATTTCGAACGTGTTAGAAAGGATTTAAATTTTTAAAAAAGTTAGAACAACAAAATTTGGTCTTTCCTCTTAATAATAGCATAAACGTTTTGATCATAAAACTTTGTTTTTATTAAGTTTAAGCCCTTTTAACATCATGAGCTGCTGTTTTTGTTTTTTCTTTCTTTTGCAATTGAGTGGAGGTACCTAAATTCGTAGTTTCTGTTTTCCGTTTGACTACAACCTCCATCTCATAGATGATAAAAAAAATAAAAGTCTAGTTTTCTCAACGATTTTCTATAGAAAATTACCTACTTGTATAATTTGTTTTTCGATGCGTGGTTGAAAGAAGTATGCGCATTTTTTTTCTTTCTTCAAATGTTCGTTTTTACTTTTCGTAAGCGGGGAGGAAATATAGATGTTGAGTCAAGGATAATATTTTTCCAAATACGTTTCGAAAGATATGTGAGCGTCTTTAATCTGGGTGACAGAGATATTTTGGCTCCACTGTGGAAGCGTTAATTAAACGAATGTTTACACTGATAAAAGCGAGACAGTAGTTTGTCAATCTAAATTCCATTTGTCAGATCTTGTTTTGATGATTGCGGGATGCCACTGTCTTTTGTTTAACCACACATTTCGACGAAAATCAGGCCCCTTGCATCAGACCAAAGAGTTCAATAATGTCATTGGAGGTCATTCTAAGTAACTTGTGAATCGTCAATGGCATACTTTTGGGTTGTAGAAGGAATCAGATTTCCTTTTTCTGTACTTGAAGGGACACACAGCGGAGGGTCTGTAATGTGATCGATACCAACTTGGCAGACCGCCTGCAGTCTCTCTCTCACCGACGCGACGTGGCTTCCCTGTGTCTCTTTTATAAATACTTTCACGGCTTCTGCTCCAATGAACTTGGATCACTGCTGTCCCCTAGATACGAATTTACACGAGAAACTAGATTAACAACTAGATCCCACCCTTTTACAGTGAAACCGATTAAATGCAACTGCAACTTCTACTCCAACAGTTTCTTTTCTCGCATTTCCCGACTGTGGAATTCCCTTCCACATGATTGCTTCCCCGACGGCTAAAATCTCCAGGAGTTTAAATGTAAGGTCAATAGACACCTCCTAACGCACTAACTCGCTCCCATTCTTTCAAACACCATTCCCATCTGCCCAACCCTCATCCTCGGTATCCTTACCCATCTATCACCTTCCTTCTGATATTTCCTACACCTAACCACTCCTCCTCTTTACCTTCCCCTATGTAGCCCCTTGCGCAATAGTGGCAGTGGAATGCCTTGCTTGTGGTGAAATGATTAAAAAAAAAACAAATTTCCATTGGCTCTTTTCTCTCTATAATTTCTCACTTATTTCCTCTTCACTTTATATTTCTTCCGTATATTTCCCTTTCCTTTTTCTTTTCTTGATTTTTCATCTTCTTTTTCTGTTCTTTGCCCGGTTCACACTCCACCCACGTCTATTGAACAGGTGAAGAGGCTCATCCCTTGTTTCCTGTTTAGGATGCGGTTTCCGGTTTTCTCTTTTCCAATCTTCTCATTTTTTTTTCTTTCAATTGGAGTAGACAGACTAAATTATGGCCCGGTTCACACTCCACCCACGTCTATTGAACAGGTGAAGAGGCTCATCCCTTGTTTCCTGTTTAGGATGCGGTTTCCGGTTTTCTCTTTTCCAATCTTCTCATTTTTTTTCTTTCAATTGGAGTAGACAGACTAAACTATGGCCCGGTTCACACTCCACCCACGTCTATTGAACAGGTGAAGAGGCTCATCCCTTGTTTCCTGTTTAGGATGCGGTTTCCGGTTTTCTCTTTTCCAATCTTTTCACTCCTATGTAGCCCCCTGCACATCAGTGGCGTTACTGCCTTGCTCGGGGTGATATGATTAAAAAAAAAAAACTTTCTATCTTTTCTCCGTTTTTTATATCTTTTTAGCTCACACGGAAAAAAATTCCAAAAATAAAAGGAAGTGGTGTTTTTTTTTAATTTTCTAAAGGAAAAAACGGTTATTACCGTCATTGTTAACTACCTGATGAGACATTGTTTTTTTCAATGTCGGAACAAAATGTACAATTTTGTAGTAGTTTGTAGTCTGCACATGTTCTAAAGAAATAATTAATAATAAATATTCATTGCTCTATTTTTATATTGAGCACTGTTTTAAATTAATATTTCGAACATTGTAATTATTTTCTTCGTTCTTATTTATTTGGATATATATATATCTATATATATATATATATATATATATATATATATAACATATCACACTTGGTATACTATCTAGGTAAATTCCGATAGATACGAACTCAAAAGAACGCAATGTTAAATTCATTTATTTGATTTAACAGAGTAATATAATTTAGAAAAGATTTTGGATTATTACAATGGGTAATACATATTTCACCGCATATTGCGGCTCGTCAGACCCAAATGGTACAACAGTTGGTCCTCAAAAATCCTCTAAAATTGTTTTTTTTTTACATAGACGCTCACATGTTCATATTTAGAATAGACATTTGTAACGGTTATTTACGAAAAATTTCTTTCTCATTTAAAAAGAACCTCAAATAATAGAAAAAAGCAAGGATAAAGAAATAGTAGAGGATTGATTAATGGAAAGAAGAGAGAAAAACAGAAAAAATGGAGAGGTTCTTTTTAAATGAGCGAGAAATTTTTCGTAAATAACCGTTACAAATGTCTACACTAAATATGGACATGTGAGCGTCTATGTAAAAAAAAAAAAAAAATTAGGGGATTTTTGAGGATCGACTGTTGCACCATTTAGATCTGACGAGCCGCAATATGCGGCGAAATATGTATTACCCATTGTAATAATCCAAAATCTTTTCTAATTATATTACAAATAAATACACAACAGTCTTCATTATAGTAGAGAGGATCCTTCCTGAAAATGTCAGCGTTGCTGAGCAATTCCGACAGATCTTTGTGTCGTACTTTCACGAAAGCATTTGCGTGATCTATGAAATACAAGTACACGTTCTTCCGCATTTGTATTGCACTAAAATCAAGACAAACCGTCCTGCATTATGCTTGTCATAGCGTATCAGAGGATAGCCTTGTCCGTTGTACATGACCAAGAAGAAAATTCTTTCTACAGATACTATTTTTTTCTTTTTAAACAAGAACAAAAAGGGTGGGTAGAGGGTGGTCTTTCAGTAACTATTCTATATCTAACTAAATAACAGAATCAAAATAATAAAAGCTCTCCAAGAATGCAAAAAAGAAACGTTTCCTTCCTGAAAACAGACTTCGGGCCAAAAATACTGAACTCATTCTCTTTCGAGACCACTTTTTCCTTTCATCACATGCAACCTTACCCATTTACAGTGATATCAATCAAATGCAGTTGACATTTCTACTCCATCAGCTTCTTTTCTCGCACTTCCCGCCTATGGGACTCCTTTCCATATACTTGCTTTCCTGACGGCTACAACCTCCAGGAATTTAAATGCAATGTCAATACCCATTTCTTATCCACTTGACTCCTTTCTACATCACTCTTGTTCTTTTCCTTTCTCTCTACCTTCGCAATTATCTTCACACTTGTGTTCCCATCCTTCTCTTGTCCTTTCACTGACACCCCCTGTAATTAGTCCGTCTTTCTCTTCACTCTCCTCCTGTCTAAACTTTTACTCTTATGTAGCCCCCTGCGCATCAGTGGCGGTACCGCTTTGCTTGGGGTGAAACGATTAAAAAATAAAAAAAACACACAAAAATAAATTAAATTAATTTAGAATTTAACATGTTTTTAGTGTAATTTCTACGTATGTTTTATTAAGGCCGTGCTTAGGGCCCCCGCAGAGCCCGGGGGGAGGACGCAAATTTCCTAGAGGCCGCAAGGCCACTGGAAGCCGGAAGGCTCCTTGGCTCCACAGATCTATTGTAATAAAAAAAAAAAATAAACAAAATACTTATTATGATTAAGTGGAAAATAATTATCATACTTGTATGTTGAAATAGACATCTATCAACTCGTCTCGCTTTCTCTCTCTTTAGTCTTATATATATATATATATATATATATATATATATAATGTAAACTTATCACCATACTGGTTTCGAAAAAACCCCCGAGTACATACGCGGAAGGAAAAAATGGTAATAAAAAAAGAAAAAGCTAAGCACTTGAACCTCAGTCAAAGTACGTAGCCCAAAGAAAAAAAAATCCGAGACGAGTAACCTAAAATAAAAAGCGCTCAATACACAAGTAGAGCAAACAAAGTAAGTAACAAACCTAAAGGGCCAACGAACCTACCAAGGTTTCACCTCATCGGATCTTCAGGGAATGTAGGCTCAACAGCCAATATTCCCTGAAGAATCCGGTTAGGTGAAACCTTGGTAGGTTCGTTGGCTCTTTAGGTTAGTTACTTTATATATATATATATATATATATATATATAATCTTTGATAGAAGCCTTCCGACCCCGAAGAGGCCGCAAATCATTTTTAATAAAAAAAATGAACTAGAGAGATAAGTAGATTATAGAAATCTGTTTCAACATACATAAAATTTAAAAGTTTTGAAAACGTTCGTAATGTGTCGCTTCAAAACGCCAATTCCGCGATTTCTTCCGTTTTTTCGTGATCACGGAATATCTGCGTTCTGAGAGTATGTTATTTTGTTTAAAGTACTATTTATTGTGGGTTCAGTATGTTGGGTGGCGCAAGTTGCATTCTTCGGGTAGAGGGGCTGCAATGCGCATTCTGCGGGGTGGGCACTGTTATTTATCACTGTGACCTCGAGGCTCTTATCTCAGCTGGTGTGATGTGAGCGACTTCACGTGTACAAAATCCCACAACCTCGTCAGATCGGGATTTTCATATGGATGTCATGCATGGCGCCAAACGCGTTCAGAAATATCTAAACTGTCAACTGCATGCAACCGCTTCCTAGGATCAATCGTGAAAAATGGCTTTGAGCAATTAAAACCTAAGGGTCTTCTTGACCAAAATCATCTCACTTTGAAAATTGTGGACTGACGCTGCACAATCACAAACAAAGAACTACACCAAATAACAGAAAACTTGAGGACTACCAACAGCAGTAACAACTAAAACGTAACTTGAAAAAAAAAATAATGACATAATCAAGATGTTGATATTCCACACCACTTCAAATAAAAGGTTAGGAAGGAAACCTCCATCAATACGGAAAAGAGAGATAACAGCTACTGGGCTTGAGAAGAGAAAATAATTGACATAATCAAGATGATGTTCCACACTACTTCAAATAAACAGTTTGGTAAGAAAACCCAATCAATAATGGAAAGAGCGATAACAGCTACTAGACTTGAGAAAAGAAAATAATGAAATGATCAAAATTACCTGAACAGATTGGGTTCTATAGCCTTGATTGACAATGAGTATACCCGAAAAAGAAATGGCAATCTACAGCGGAAAAATCTTTTGCCTAGTTAGTTATGGATTGAAAGAGACATGATCGCCCAAGTGTGTATCTCGTATGGCACTTAGCTGACTGATCTGGATAAAAGGATTGAATAACAGGACAGATTGGGTTCTATAGCCTTGGTTGGCAACCAGTCTACTGCAGAAAGAAATGGAAACCTACAGCGGAAAGATCTTCTGCCTAGTCAGTCATGGATCGAAAGAGACATGATCGCCCAAGCGTGTATCACGTATTGCACTTGACTGACTGACCTGGATAAAAAGTATTGAATAGCAGGACAGATTGGGTTCTATAGCCTTGGTTGGCAACCAGTCTACTGCAGAAAGAAATGGAAACCTACTGCGGAAAGATCTTCTGCCTAGTCAGTCATGTCTCTTTCAAGACATGATCGCCCAAGTGTGCATCACGTATGGCACTTGACTGACTTAAAGTTGAATTGGCTTTTTCCCGTACTTTCTTTGATATAGTTTCTTTTCTCGCAATTTCACTTGTGGAACTCTCTTCCGATTCCATTCTTTTCAGTTAACTTTAATCTTCAAAATTTTAAATTCATTGTCAATCGTAATCCACCGTCTTCTTGGTTATTCTTCTACAAGTGGGCCCGTGCCATCCAAAATGACGGCAAAACGTTTATATCGATCCGCCGTCTAAAATGACGGCAACATATGTCCGGATGTACCTATTATTGAGTATCTTACATGAAAACATAAGAAAAAAAAAAACAAAATGATCCCCCATTCCCGAGCGTGACAGGAGGGAATTTTTTTTTTTTTTTTTTTTTTTTCAGAGGTCAAACCCTTTCAAGACGGTCTGAACAACTTCAAACAGATCCAACGCCATTATTTGGAACTGGACTCTTTCCTTTTTTAATTATTTCTTCTCTCTTTCCTCCTTTCTTTCCTTCTGTCTTCTCTTTCCCCTTATTTTTATTGTCATTTATTTGTTTGTTTGTAATTTTATGTTTATTATTATTATTCTTATTGTTATTGTTAACCTTCACTTCATTTTAAGAAAAGATTCATTCCAGTAGAAATTTTGTACCAGATGGAGGATATATTGTAAGGTCTGATGATATGGGCTTATTAAACTCATTGAAATGATCTATAGTTTATAACCAATTGAAATGACGTGTTGAGTTTTCCTTTATATATATATATATATATATATATATATATATATATATCCGAGTGAGTACAGAACGAAGAAAGAAATTTTTTTCACCGTCCAAAACATTAATTTAAAATAGTGCTCGATATATGATGTATAGAGCAAAATCTATAAAAGAACCATGTTTTCTTTGCCTTCAAGAAAAGATAAAAACGAAAGAGAATACATAAAATCTGTCTGGTAACAACAGACACCAATTAATCAAAAACTAGCCAACCAAGACGCCGTCCTAAAAATTCTTAAGGTCAACAAACAGGATAAGTTCCCCAATCACAAAAAAAACCCACATAAACACACAAAACTGACCAAGTAATCAAACCCCTCCACACACCACGTTCTTCGAAATTCTAACCAAAAGATATTCCCGACCGATAAAAACGTACATTCCAACAGATAATGCCATTAATCAACAATTTAGCATTTACACACCAAGTTCTTCAAAGGTATAACGGTCAACACAAAAGACATATTCCCTTCATTATCAATAACACCAACCAACCCCACAACAACAATGAACCAAATATAAACAGCGGATGATTCCAGTTCTTGCTTATTCCTCCTGAAGAAACGTTGGACACCCAACGTTGAAACAAACATATGATTGTAGAAGACATATATAGAAAAAATTATCTATATGTTCTAAAACATAATTTATAATAAATAAATATATATATATATAGTCAACCGCAGACAGATCTGTTTCGCTGTATCACAGCTCATCAAACCGTCTTTATTATAATAGAGAGGACATTATATATATATATATATATATATATATATATATATATATATATATATATATTCTTCACTACTCGACAACATAATTATTGCAAAAAATAAAATATGGTACTGTGAAAGAGCAAACACGCGGCAAGAGCTTTCATAACTGGTAGTAAACATTGTGAACTGAGCTAACACTGCTTTGCTACTGTCTTTCTTATCAAGTGAGTCGACGCTTCCTCGCTATTGTCTCTCCATGAAGCGTGGCAGGATATATATATATATATATATATATATATATATATATATATAGTACGCATCGCTCATTCACTAATGAATTAGAGCACTCTGGCTATTGGGCGTGTATAATGACAATATACATGCTAAAAGTCTGCCCTCTTCTACCGAACGCCCATAGCCCAGAGGTAGAATCGCCGACTGACGCCAATTCGGTCGAGTTTCAATCCTGGGTTAAAAGCAATCGGAGTTTAACCGTACTGATGAGCTGTGATACAGCGAAACAGATCTGTCTGCGGATGACTATATATATATATAGTGGAGCCTGGTGGATGCGACCCCCGTCGTCGTCAGCAACCACCTGCTACTAATGACCGTTTTTCTATGCACGGACGATTTGTTAATGTTAACTGACCCCTCAGTGAGCGACCTCTTTCAAAACGCGACCACCGACCAGCATGAAAGAATAAAAATCACTGGTCAAGGGACCACTTTAACAAAAATTCATTTTGGCCGTTCCGTCCTAACTTCTAAATCAGGAGAATTTAAGTTAGTAATCTATTTAATTTTTCCTTTAATCTAAGCCAGAAACACTTTCTCGTTGTTTTGTTACTGTAGTGAAGTGTCTAATTTTTATTATTTGTGGTCAAACGGCGGCTGTCTTGTGTTAACATGTACTTATTACATTTGACAAGTTCAAGAGATTTGTCGGTTTCTGTACCAACTTGGATAAATTCGGGCGTAGGAGAAAAAATCACATCTATGTGAAATTTAAATTTTATCTATCTATCTATCTATCTATCTATCTATCTATCTATCTATCTATCTATACACACACACACACACACACACACACACACACACACAAATGAATACACAAGTCTTTATTATAAGAGAAAGGATTATTTTTAGTTATGTTCCTGTTTTCCTTTTTTTTTCACACCCAGTAACCTCTTGTCTTAGTGGCTTTGCTGCCTTACTTGTAAATCTGATAAGAAACTAGCCAGTATTTTTTTAAATGCTTCTACAAATTAATAGGTAAGTTTACATTCTCTTGTTGAGGAAAACTAAAGTAACACTATTTTTTTTTTTTTTTTTTTACTAATGTTCACCTGATACAAGAGCCACTCAAGGTACAGGGTTACCGTGTGGAGTTATATTAGCGCAGGGAAGAACAAGCGTTAGGAGTACAGTGATGGTGCAAAAACTTTAGATGGGACCAGAAACCCAATCCTAAGCAAGAAACAAAGGATAAACCTCTACTCCTGTTCAAAAGACCGGGGCGGAGTGTTAACAGGACGATAGGTGAACCTGTAGTAAACTAAATAAATTTTAGATTTAAAAATTTAAATTTTACTCATTTTCTCGAATTTACAAACTTTGCTTAACACACATTAAACTCGTGAAATTTCACACCTCAATGCGAAATGTTTGTCGTTTAATGGAAAGGCCAGAATCACACCCGGGAGTGTATTCCCAAACGAAATAAAAGACGAGCAAGCTCGACCGCCGCGCTAGAGAATTAAGATGACGAGCAATTAACACGTACTCTTGACAACCGTCAAGCGATCGTTATTATTATTATCTTTCTCTCTCACCTTCTTTTTCCTCATCGTTCACCACTCACCGCCTGCCTTTTCACCATTCACTGTGAGCGATAACTTCAAAAACACTCCTACTCAAAGATAACGCTTACGCATACATACACACATACACTCCTGCCAACAGACACATAAACTCACTCGTGCAAGGACTGCTACGAACTTTCTTGATACCCTTGACCTCTTAATACTATTTCTCTTGGAACGTTTGACTTCTACCAACTCATGTTATTCATTTATATCAATAAATTTCTATTCAAACATACAAAAAGTGTACTTTAATTCTTCATCAAATCCACACATTCCAATCTACAACCTTCTGAGATGATTACGAATAAATCAGTAAGTTGTAGGGAGTTCGGTTATGTTTGACACAAGGCCGATTCAAAAATAACCTTAACCATCTCCCTAGCTTCAAAGTTCAAACATTTACTGAGTTTTTTTCATGATAGGACTTGAGCCAAACTAATCAAGATAAAACAAATATTTTTTTACGCTATTAAAAAAAGTGAAAATAATGCTTAACTTGATCGTTTGATTTGCAGTTATTAAAAAAAAAATTGCAAAAAGAGGAATCATTCTGTATTCGATACAGCTTCTTTATGTGTTTTTCGATTTCGCATTTCTAAAATATGCGATATCCATGTGGACATCACTATGCAATATAGTCTGCTGAGTTTTCAGAATATCCCGTGATCTGGAGAGGCGGGAGAACTTTTTTTTTTCTCTCTCTCTCCTTCCTTTTAGTTTTGAGTTTAATCGTAAGTCCCATGTCTCAAAAGTAGTTCGTGCATAACATAAATAAATAAATAAAAATGTTGTGGTTAGCACATTTTTTTCTAACCTGGGTCGCCCACCCCCAACATGAGAGAAAGAGAGAACGTGAGAGAACGTTCAATCAATGTTGTAATAATATACAACAATCAATTTTTTCTCTCTTCTCCTTTCCTACCTAAATTTTTTAAACATATATATTTCATTTATATTATGTTTTATTCATTTTGAAGAATAATATACGCTGTTGGTAGTAGGAAAGAATGAGCGGACTTTAAAAAATGTGTACATTATGAAAAAGTCCGACAATGTGGTCACCACACTATTTGGAGCAGCAGTAGTAGTAGCAGGAAACATTCACGAGGAAAAATGGTTTTAAAAATGTCTATTTTCTTGAGATTCAGAGAAGTAAAAACCGGTTGAATTTTTACTACAGCAGTTTTTGCGATAAAATAGCAGTGACACTAGCTGTAGATTTTTTTTGTTAAATTTCAATTTAAATGAGAAAGCAATCTTTACTAGTAAAAGCAGTCGTCGGCCCAAACAGTAACGCGGCACAGAAAGATAACATTATTAACATTATATTTAATAAAATAATATAATAATAATCATATGAAAAAGTCTAAGAATTATTAGTGACATAGTGTAAGAAAATTATATATTATAATTTTATAAGGGGTACTAATTATAAAATGCAAAATGAATACCGGTTTGGTTGATAACAATTTTATAAAAAAATATTAGAGAGTGTTGTTAAGTACACTTGGTTGGTCCATTGAAGTCTATGACTGAGAAAATAGAATATGGGCATTCGTCCCATAACAAAATAAATAAATAAATAAAAATTTAAAATTAACCGAAAGGGTAGTTATATTTTGTTTAAATAATATAAACAATAATTTAAAAAGTAAAAGGCTTTTTAAGACAGGCACAAATGATCCCCTAACAAAAAATGGTTGACATCGCTCAGAGTAAACAAGCAATATGGGGATCAAATACACAGTCAGTTAAGTGCCATGCGCAACACACGCTTTGGGCGATCATGTCTCGAGACATGACTGACTGGGCAGAAGATTATCCCGCAGTAGGTTGCCATTGCTTTCTGTGGTAGACTGGTTGCCGACCAAGGCTAAAGAACCCAATCTGTCCTATTATTTAACCCATAACTGGAGGGAAGAGACGGATTACCTTTCCCAAGGGTATTTGCGCGTAAGTGAATGCAAGGAATTCAACTGGAATTCGAACTCGGTTCCCCGATTTCTCGTTCCGAGCCGATATCCACTGCGCCACAACGCACATCCCTCAAATACCCACAAAGATTTTTTTTTTTTTTTTTGCTAACCATTGCTTAATGGCGAGTCGTTTTATTTGCAATGTTTGATGGTACAAAACGAGAGGTGTTCAAGTGAGGAGCGGCCATCCCAAGTTGCATGGTGATTTTGGGGGGCGGGGCAGTGAATTATTGTGATTTTTTTTTTCACTCTCCTTATTCCACTTGTCACAAGTAAAAATACCACAAGTGACTTGTGGTATTTTTACTTGCATTCAAATTAATTACTAAAAGAGCCACCCCGTAAGTCAGAAACAGACTAGAAAGAGTATTCTTACTGCCTATCCTTCAGACAGTTAAGTGCCATACGTGATACACGCTTGGGCGATCATGTCTCGAAAGAGACATGACTGACTGGGCAGAAGATTATCCCGCAGTAGGTTGCCATTGCTTTCTACGGTAGACTGGTTGCCGACCAAGGCTATAGAACCCAGTCTGTCCTGTTATTTAACCCATAACTGGAAGGAATAGACGGATTAATACCTTTCCCAAGGGTATTTGCGCGTAAGTGAATGCAATGAATTCAGCTGGAATTCGAACTCGGCTCCCCGATTTCTCGTTCCGAGCCGATATCCAATGCACCACAACGCACATCCAGCCTACCCTTACACATGTGCATTGCGGTGCAGAAGATATCGGCTCGGATTGAGAAATCGTCGAGCCGAGTTCGAATTAATTCGTTGCATTCAAATAAGCGCAAATACCCTTGAGAAAAGTATGAATCCGTCTCTTCTTCCTCCAGCTATGGGTTAAATAGCAGGACAAATTGGGCTCTACAGTCTTGGTTGGCAACTAGTCTATCGCAGAAAGTAATGGCAACCTACTGCAGGAAAATCTTCTACCAGTCAATAAAAGCGTGCATCACCTATGGCACTTAACTGACTGACTGAGCGAAAGAAAATGTTTTTAATCCTAAAACTTGGTAATTACTAACAAAAAAAAAAAACTTATTTAAAAATAACTTTTTCCATCTTAATTTTGTTGTTTTTCTCTCCTGTAATTAAAACAAAATTAATAACCATAACTCAGGCCGACGGGTATCACTTTTCAAGAATAGCATCTGTAGTGAACAAAAACAAGATCTAGATTTAAAAATAAAATGCTAAGCACTAACTCATTGATTTTGTTAGAAATCAAAGAATTTTCTCGAATTTACAAACTTTTCTTTATCACACACGCAAAAGAGAATCCAAAACAAAATTCGTAAAATTTTACATCTAGACGCGAAATGTTTTTTGGCCAATAGAAAACTAGGAAACATCTAAAAACAAAATTCAAATAATATTCAATTATCAGAAACAAATTTCTTTTCGAAACCTTTTTCGCGAGCCGACGCAAAGTTGTTCGTCGTCCAATGGAAAGGCCAGAAACACATCCGGGAGTGAATTCCCAAATGACCTTTTCGAGCCCCACAAATGAAATAAAAGACAGAGCAAGTTCGACTGTCGCCAGAGAGAAGAGGACGAGTGCAATTAACACATCCCTAGACAAAAGTCAAGCGATCGTTATTATTACCTCTCTCGTTCTCTCTCAACCCCTTTCCTCTTCATCGTTCACTCGTCTACCTTTTCTTATACTTGATAATCGAATGGAACCCTTTAAGACTGAGCGAAGACTCCAGAAACACTTCTAATCAACGATAACTCTCATACATACATACATACATACATACATACATACAAGTTATTACTACGAACTCTTGATACCCTTAACGACTTACTACTGTTTCTTAATGAACATTTAACTTTACCAATTTATGTTATTCTTTTCTATTTATAATTTTCTATTTAAACATACAAAAAATATACTTCCACAAATCAACTTGCTGATAACCTTCTGATAAAACCTAAGTTGTGTGGATTGTCGGCTAAGTTTATAAATTGGCCTTGTGCCAAACATGGCTGACCGTCTCTACAACTACAGTAGTGACCACCTACTGCCAGTGTGGTGAACCCCGATGTCTAAGAAGAACACGGAATGGAAATCTGATCACCCTGTGACACTGATGACCCAGCGAAGAACATGCAGTGAAAGAATTCCTACTACCTCACATCCGTCTTTCTTTATATTTGTGGATGTTACCAGTTTTGGAATGTTGTTTAAAAAAAGCGTGGGTATTTCTACGACTGTTCCCGGACGACAGAAACATTAGGTAGGCAGCCGGTGTGGGACAATCAGTATGGATCAAATTTATTTAGAAAAGGTCTGAATGGTGATTTTTCAAACGTAGCTCAGATGTGGCCCAAAACTGAAATTATGTGGCCCCCAGTGAGGATCGAACCCACTACTCAGTCGTAATTGTTCTAACAAGAAAAGCTTGCTAACTGTTACACTACGTGATGTGGCTTCCCCCTGTATTTCCTACAAATATTTTTATGGCAACTGCTCCGACAAACTTTTTTCCCAGGCGCTCAGGTCACATGAATTTAAGCATGCTACTAGATTGGCATCTAGGTCCCACCATTTTAAGATGGAAATAGTTAAATGTAATTGTCACTTCTAGTTGAACAGTTTCTTTTCTCGCACTTCCTGTCTTTCATTTACTTGCTTTCCTGATAGCTACAATCTGCAAAAATTTAAATGCAACATCAATCGTTATCTTCTATCTCCATCCGCCCATCTTCTATTCTTTCTTCAATACAATGATACCTCTTCTCACCAGACCTTTTCAACCAATATAGCAAATATATTCTTAAAGAACTAGAGAAAACCTACCAGAATTCAATATTGGCAGCCACACTCTTAACAACATAAGATCTTCAGGTGACTAAGTGTTGATAAATACAGAAAAGAATCTGCTAGATCTTCTACTGAAGGCAGTGAAGAAAAAGCAAGAAGAAAAGAATAAGCATCGATTTTAAGAAAACTGAAAGCATGGTTGTTAGCAAAAGGGACATTTCGTCATGCAAGTTACAAATTGGGGATGCCAGACTCAAACAAGTATAACAAAGTAAATATCTGTGAAGTGTTTAAAAAAGAACGGAAAGTGTGGCACTGAGATCTGAAGGCGCACTTGGATGGTAAAAGATACCTTCCAAAAATTAAGCAAAGTATTAAAGTGATTTACTAAGTGTAACTTAGTTGTAACATAAGGCCGAAAGCATGGGGCACCCAGTGAGAATCAAACTCACTACTTCCTCAAACTTCATCTAACGACACAAGATTGCTAACCATTATTTAGTTACGTTAGAAGATAGAAAGCACGGTTTTTAGCAAAAGGGTCATTTCATCATACAAATTACAAATTGGAGATACCGAAATCAAACATGTGCAACAATTGAGATATCTATAAAGCATATTAACAGAGGACGGATATCCGAAGGCGCATTAAGAATTCTGCAGTAGACTGGTTGCTAACCAAGGCTAAAGAACCCAATCTACTCTGCTATTCAATCTTTTTATCCAGATCAGTCAGTAAACTGCCATACTTGACACATGCTTGGGCGATCATGACTCTTTCGAGACATGAATGACTGGGCAGAAGATTATTCCGCAGTAGGTTGCCATTGCTTTCTACGGTAGACTAATTGCCCGCCAAGGTAATAGAACACAATCTGTCCTGTTATTTGACTCATAGCTAAATGGGCAAGAGATGTATGATATTATTTAGTAGTAATTAGTGGGGGGGGGGTCAGTTTATTACTTCATAACAATATAAAACTGATCCCCCACTTTATGCTCAAGAGTGACCTTAATCATGTTTTTAACTATTATATTCAGTCAGTCAGTAAACTGCCATACGTGATACACGCTTGGGCGATCATGTCTCTTTCGATCCATGTCTAACTAGGCAAAAGATTTTCCCGCAGTAGATTGCCATTTATTTCAACCAAGGCTACAAAACCCAATCTGTCCTGCCATTCGACGTGATGAGGCCGTAAGCGATAGAGGGTAAAAGAGATGGATATATACAGTTCCCAAGGGAAGAGTTGAATTCATACTTTTCTCAAGGATATTTGCGCGTAAGTGAATGCAACGAGTTCAACTTGAACTCGGCTCTTCGATTTCTCATCTCTTCGATATTCACTTCACCAACGCACATCCATTGTGCGTTGGGATGTTAGTCACCAAATAATAAAAAAATACAATTTATTCTGAATTTTTATCTTTAAGGAATTTTTCTTATTTTTTTTCATTTCAGAAAAAAGCATAAACTTATGACCTTTTCGTACCACCAATTAGAAACAGCGAAGAGTCAAAGGTTACAGGAAATCTTTGCAAAGACATGTCCCATAAAAGAACAACATCTCTACGCCTTTAAGTCTACATTCTAAGCATATATCTATGTGGACGTAGTAGTACTTTTTATTCACAAAGACCAACGTTTCTGGTACTAATGCCTTTGGAAAATGTCCAAAAAGCGACCACTACAAATAAAAATGATTCATCACCAGTCCCATGACCGTGTGTGACTGTACAGTCGCTGAGCGTCTGACCAGTCCCCTCCACATCAGTCAGTTAAGTGCCATACGTGAGACACGCTTGCGCGATCATATCTCTCCCAGGGACTAGACAGATTTTTTCCGCAGTAGGTTGCCATTTCTTTCTGCGGTAGACTGGTTGCCAACCAAGGCAATAGAACACAATCTGTTCTATTATTTGACTCATAGGTAGAGTGGGAAAAATGTATTATATTATTAAGTAGTAATTAATTGGGGATCAGTTTATTACTTCATAACAATATAAAACTGATCCCCCACTTTATGCCCAGTAGAAGCCTTAATCATGTTTTCAACTATTATATTCAGTCAGTCAGTTAATTGCCATACGTGATATACGCTTTGGGTGATCATGTCTCGAAAGAGACATGACTAAATGGGCAAAAGATTATCCAGCAATAGGTTGCCATTACTTCCTGTGGTAGACTGGTTCCCCACCAAGGCTATAAAACCAAATCAGTCCTGCTATTTAACTCATAGCTGAAGGGAGAAGAGATGGATTAACACCGTTCCCAAGGGTATTTGCGCGTAAGTAAATGCAACGAATTCAAGTGGAATTCGAACTCGGCTCTTCGATTTCTCGTTCCGAGTCGATATCCATTGCACCACAACACAACACGCATAAATGTATAAATTCTGTGTAATATACCGAAGAACTCATTCTAACAAACAGTTTTCATGCGTACTGTTTCGTGAGAAAGTAGACCCTCATTCCTATCTAGGCCAAACCACCGCCAGTGTCCTCCAACTTGAAGGCTCGCATTAGTCAGAGACATGTGGCTGCTGATTCCGTCGGAGCTACCCTCCGTCTTGACTCTGTTGACCTCGGTTTAGGAATCCCTTCACCTAGCGATGCTGTGTTATCTCTGGACTGACGTGCATAGTCTACTCCGTTCTGCTAGATAACCATCCAAGAAAGTTCGTCAGTGGCCTCTTGACGTAGGCTAATGGCTGACAAGCTTGTCTCGCTGATTCTCCAAAATGTTCACTTTACGGATGTCCGTTGTGATGCAGTGAATATCGACAAAACGGGGAGCCGAGTTCGAATTCAAGTTGAAGTCGTTGCATTCACTTAAGCACAAATACCTTTGGGAAAGGTATTAATCCGTCTCTTACCTCCAGTTATGGGTTAAATAATAGGACAGATTAGGTTCTATAGCCTTGGCTGGCAAACAGTATACCGCAGAAAGCAATGGCAACCAATTGCGGGATAATCTTCTGCCCAGTCAGTCATATCCCTCTCGAAACATGATCGCCCAAAGCGTGTATCACGTATGGCACTTAACTGACTGACTGAATATAATAGTTGAAAACATGATTAAGCCTTCTATTGGGCATAAAGTGGGGGATGTTTTATATTGTTCTGAAGTAAGAAAATGATTTCCCACTAATTACTACTTAATAATATAATACATTTCTTCCCACTCTACCTATGAGTTAAATAATAAGACAGATTGGGTTCTGTAGCCTTGGTTGGCAACCAGTCTACCGCAGAAAGCTATGGCAACCTACTGCGGGATACATAAAAGGATTGGTTTTGCGGTTCTTTCTAAAGTGTTCTCATTCTCTTTTACTTCCAGGGCACTCCTGCGGCTTAATCGCATTATCGCCTTGCTCCGGGTGTGGGGGTGGTGGATTTATTAAAAATCAAAAAGGACAGAGTGTGTGCTGTCGCCTTTATTAGCAACTATTCTTCTCACAGCAAGTTTGGGCCACTCACCTTAGTGGCATTATCGCCTTACTTGAAGTGAATTTATTTTTAAAAAAATGGATCAATCGTTATCCTCACTTAACTTAATAATCTGCATTTCGTATCATCTCGCCCTTCATTCATATCAAACACCTCATTTATTTAACTGTAACCTATCTTGAGTGACTCTCAAGCCTTATACTGACTTCTGAATAAAATTAACCAATGTTTTAACGAGAAATGACTTTTGTATAAAAATGAACCCTTATTATAATAATAAGAAATGCGAGGAATGACCCAAAATTGTATCTCGTTGATATTACGAGTTTAATATGGGGGAATCATTTCCATACGAAAATTTCTCTCGTTGGGCATACCGACAGCATTATGTACATAGCGGGGAGGTTGAAATTGTTGTATCGATCCACAGGTACAGAGATACAGTTCCTGGAAACATCGATTCTTAGAAACTCAACTTGCGAACTGGTCCTAAGACGGGCACTGATATAACGACTGCTACACTCACTCGACTGGCCTCGCCTCTATCAGAAAGAAACTCGAGAGGAATAAAAAAAAAGAAGAAGTAAAAAGTCTGACGGAAAATTGAGGCAAAAATGGCTATTACCTAAACGGCAATTTCATCCTTTAATAATGGAATTCCTTTTGATACCAATGCTACTAATATAAAGCGCTTGGGACAATGGGAATTATGGGAAATTTTTGTACTCTTTTACTCCTACTAAACGGAAAATCTTAGTACTCTTGAACTCCTGCTAAACAGATGTGCGTTGTGGTGCAGTGGGCTCGGAACGACAAATCAGCATGCCGAGTTCGAATCTCAGTTGAATTCCTTGCATTCACTGACGCACAAATACCCTTGGGAAAGGTAATTTATCCGTTTCTTCCCTCCAGTTATGGGCTAAATAACAGGACAGATTGGGTTTTATAGCCTTGGTTGGCAACAAAAAAAATAATGGCAACCTACTGCGGGATAATCTTCTGCCCAGTCAGTCATGTCTCGAAAGAGACATGATCGCCCAAGCGTGTATCACGTATGGCACTTAACTGACTGACATCAGTAACCTTAAGGAGGTAGTGATGTCCGTGGTCAGGAGGGTAGCAGCTGGAAAAAAAAACTGTCACACAAGTTAAGTTATTCTCAGTTAAGTAAAAAACCTCTCCACGTTAATTCTATTAGTGTTCTATATCTATCTTGTTATTGAGTACTTTATGATAAAAACAACCAAATGCAACCAGTCTACCGCAAAAAACAATGGCAACCTACTGCGGGATAATCTTCTGTCCAGTCAGTCTTGTCTCTTTCGAGACATGATTGGCCAAAGCGTGAATCACGTATGGCACTTAAATGACTGACTTTTGCCCTACCCTTACTTACGTTTCTTTCTTTCTTTCTTTCTTTCTTTCTTTCTTTCTTTCTAAACAAACACACACACGAACAAATAAATTTGTTTTCCCATAATGTTTTGTTACAGCTGATGAGACGGTCGTAAAATTTACCCGTTAAAATGGCCATCCGATTTTAAAAAATTATAATTGACCGGGTTAAAAAAAAAAAAGACGTCTATTCAACATACCGTACAATCTTGGCACATTCGTATTAATAAAACTTTAAACAGACATTAATTTCCGTGTTTTGAATAAAGAGATGTTCACTGTAACAGATGTACACACACAGACACATACACGCACATATATATATATATATATATATATATATATATATATATATAGTAGACTAAATCTAAAAGTGAGCCAACACCGACAGTGGTTTCACACAATGGATCGTCAGGGCCAGGCTCACATCACCCTGTACATCTTTTCCTTTCTCTCTACTTTTGCAACTGTCTGGCCCTGACGATCCGTTGTGTGAAACCGCGGTCGGTGTTGGCTCACTTTTAGATTTAGTCTACTGTATTTTTTTACTCTACTTTCGTACCTTCGTACTTTCGTATTGAGCACTTTACTGTTAAGGTTTTCGTTTAGGTTTTTTTTCTTTCAAACAAGCTCTTGACGCATTTTCCTTGTGCTTGGTTTGTTTCTTTTTTTTCCCCCTTTATTTAACCTACGAGGTAGTCCCCGTTGGGTTATTGACAATTTAATTTACCGATAGGTTAGCATTGGTTTTTCGGACATTAGTCTATAATAATTAGTTCTGCTTTATTGTAATTACGTATGTATGTATATATATATATATATATATATATATATATATATTATTTATTCATAAATTACAAAATGGCTACTTTTGTAGTGATATTGTAACATATCCATGTTATAATTTATGAATAAATAATATTATTAGCTCTACTTTTGTATTGAGCACTTTTTTAAAAATACTGTTTCTTTGGACAAGGAATATTATTCCAACAATACTTGGTATATATATATATATATATATATATATATATATATATCCAAGTGAATAAGGAACGAAGAAAAAATTAACGTTCAAAGCATTAAATTAAACAGTGCTCAAAATAAAATAGAGCTATGAATATTTATTATATAAATGATAGTTTAGAACATGTAGAAATGTTTATCTACTACAAAGTACATTTTGTTTCGACATTGGA
This sequence comes from Ascarosepion bandense, assembly GCA_037127315.1. NCBI lineage: Eukaryota > Metazoa > Mollusca > Cephalopoda > Sepiida > Sepiidae > Ascarosepion > Ascarosepion bandense. The sequence goes on from JBBBDQ010001147.1 coordinate 725,488, forward strand.
AGGACATTCTATGTGGTTTTGGTGCTCCGTGTTGATTTTTCTTTGTATTCTTTAAGGTCCACCTTATAAAAATTTGAAGTTTTATCCGATTTTACAAAGACCATGTTCGATTCATTTATGCTACTGACCAATGTATCTCGGTGTTTTAGGAATTTGTTTTTACGTTTGTGGAAGGTGATTTTGTTTATAATATCGAATTGGTCGTTCTCAAAGTTGAAGAGTTTGTCGATGAGAGGTGCAGTCTTTAGGTTTTAAATCCATATGTGTCTTTTGTATCGAATACAGCCTGGCCCTTAATGAAGAAATATGCCTTCCATCTAATCCTTCGTATGAGGTCTTCAGTCTTTAGGACCAACTTTTGAAAGTACTCCTGTTTGTTTGAAATGGTTGTCCTTTCAATGTCGAAACAAAATGTACACTCTGTAGTAGATGATAATTTGTACATGTTCTAAAGTATATATATATATATATATATATATATATATATATATATATATATATATATATATATATTCAGTTGGATTGGCGTGAGTTTGTGACCCTGGGTTTCACGCTTTTGCGATCCTTAGACTAACTGATTAATTTTTTTAAAATTTGGATATATGTAGGGTTGCGTATATTGGTGTTTTTATGGAAGTGGGAGGAAAATTTGTCATGACGTCTCACATACTAACGCAAGCGTACATACATATTGTACACCCACTGATGTACACACACACACACACACACACACACACACACACGCATACGCCCATCGAAGCTCACACAAACATAACTATATGTGAACATTATGGGGCTTGGATTACATATGTATATGGGTGCCGTTGTGTACATACATACGTATTTGATTGGTGTATTCAAATAGTGTAACTACCGACTTTGATTGTAGTGATGTCAACGCGCAGACGGTTTGTCTATTTCTGTTCGCTGAACAATATTTTCACGACGACAATTTCCCCTCTCACTTCCATAAAAACACCGATATACGCAACCCTACATATATCCAAACCTTTTGAAAAAATTAATCAGTTTGTCTGACGATCGCAAGAGCGTGAAACCCAGGGTCACAAACTCACATCAATCCAACTGAATATGTTAGCTCTATCACTGATGTTGAACGCTTTCCAATAAGTACTATATAAGTAATAGATATAACAAATTGCATATATATATATATATATATTTACACACAAACACACACACATATATGTATATATATTGTCACGAATATTCATTGAATACAGGCTTCAAAAGTAACTCAAGATTGAGGGTTACTGTGTAGAGTTATAGGATTAGCCAGTTAAGTACCATACGTGATACACGCTTTGGGCGATCATGTCTCGAAAGAGACATGACTGACTTGGCAAAAGATTATCCCTTAGTAGGTTGCCATTGCTTTCTACGGTAGACTGGTTGCCAGTCAAGGCTATAGAACCCAATCTGTCCTATTATTTAACCCATAACTGAAGGGTAGAGACGGATTAATACCTTTCCCAAGGGCATTTGCGCGTAAGTGAATACAACGAATTCAATTGAAATTCGAACACGGCTCTCCGACTTCTAGCTCCGAGCGATATCCACTGCTCCACAACGCACATCCTGTATCATACAAATCCTAAATCATCCAACAATTAACTGAAACGCAAAAAGTAAAATTGCACACCCGCAAAATCTGATCAGAATGACTGAAAATATTTTGGAAAAAACCAAACCAAGGCAAATTTCACAAGCTGGTGTGAAATTTAAGATTCTGGATTATGATTGGATAGGAAATAGTAAATTGAAATATGACCCCGGTCACCTAAAAAAAAAATGGATATGCGACCATGTCACCTGCTAAGTACTTGTTCACGTCTCTTGACCGGCCAAACAGTCTGATGGGAGCAGTGATCTGATAAGGACCTCGTCACAATGTAAGGAAGAAATTTCAAGACGTCGACCCTGTCATGTCTCGTCGACATGCATTCGTTCTTTCTCTCCTTCCAAGGTTTCTTTCTTTGTCTTCACTCACTTGCCATCAAAGAAACAACAACAACAACAACAAAAATAAGACATTTTCAACTGACTCCTAAAAACTAACGTCCGATAATTACAATTTTCCTTTATTGCTTTATCTTCCTTTGCACTTTATCGCCGACCATAAAAAAGGAAAGGAACACAGACTTTTTACATACACACATTCCGCTTCTTAAAACTATTTCAATGTAACATTTAACTACTTACATTTTCTCTTTGTACATTTAACTCTTACAAATTAATTAACTCCGTACATTTTCTATTTGAACATTATTCTTCTTACAAATTTGTTATTCTGTTCAGTTAATAAAATCTCACTTATTTTACAAACTGTTATTCTTCTAACCTTCAATCAACCTGTCAAAGATCTGATACCTACATATATTTAATGTTAAATTAATCTAATTTACACGAGTATTACTTATTTATAGCATGAAATTTAGAATAAAGCTATTTTTTAAACACAGTGTTCAACTTTTTAACCTTTTAACCGTATTTGAAATGTGTTGACAGATTAACATATAGGATAAGATAAAACTATAGCGATCAAAAGTGACATAATTGTACAAATTTTTCCCCTGTAGTGGGGAAGAAACCCTGAAACACATCACTTTGTTCACATTGAAATTACAACACACACACACAAAAATTAAATACACACGAAAATTCTTTATTATTATTATTTTAAAAATACGAAGGCACGGCGATTTGTATTAAACTTTTCAATTTTTGATTAGTAGATATAATCTTCACTTAATAAGTTTAAGAACTAAACACAACAAATCTTTGAAATATTTAAAAAATATTTTTGAAACTTTATGAATTATTATAATTTATAAAAACTGAAAAAAAATTATTTTAAAATTTCATTATTAATCGAATTTTTTTCTTCAGACTATAATGTTCTTAATACAAATTTATTAAAGTATTAAAAGGTCATCAAATTTAATAACGTCATAGTTTTATTGCATTTTTTATATTACTATTGAGAGCAGATTTTCGGAAATAAAGTCAGAATTTTTCAAAAGAATAATCAATGATTTACATTCCCAATGAATCCTGCATTTAACTAATAAAACAAAACAAAATTTAATTAACAACTTTTTTTTACAAAGATTTTCTAAAAATAATAATTTCAAAAATAATTTAATTCTTCTGTGAATAAGTCCTGAATATTTCATTGAACTCCGACAATTATTTGATTTTTGCAAGAATTTCCAAATTAATGTGTTTGTCACCGGACAAAAAAAAAAAAAAAAAAGTGTTATGAAATATGTTTTCCGTTGTAAACTCTCGTAACGATTTGGTTACCTGTTAACTAAAATCAAAACAAGATTTATACCAAAATTTCGAACGTGTGAGAAGGGATTAATTTTTATTTTAAATAATTAAAAATACTTTGATCTTTCTTCTTAATAATAACATAAATATTTTGATGGAAAAAAATTGTTTTTATGATGTTTGGGGCCTTTTTTTATTCATACTATGCTTTTTTTCCGCGATTTATTGGCAGTACCTACTATATATATATATATATATATATATATATATATATATATATATATATATAAAGAATCCAAAGGAGTATCCTGTACATACAGTGGTAGGATAACTCTCTAAGTGAGCTCTAAATATATATGTATATAAATAAATATAAAGGAAATATGAGAAAATTTTCTTATGTGTATATATATATATAGATAGATATATCCCTTTAAACTTTTTTTTAGTGTATACTCGTATTTAAGTAGACGCTACATTAAGTTAATAAATAATGTATTTGTTTTCGTCTACCGGCCTGAATATATAAATGTTCGACTTTAAAAAAATGTGGAGCGTCTACTGAAATATGAATATCCAGTTAAAATAACGTTTCAATGATAAAAAACTATCCATTATCCTAGAAAATTCCACACACACACACACACACACACACACACACACACACATATATATATATTTTATTTAGCAATTCGAGAGATTTTGATCACGTAAACGTTATTTTTACTGGATACTCATACTTGAGTAGACGCCTGAAGAGAGTCAGCTTTGGACTAGAAACACGTGTAGCGACACAAATACCATTATAGACACTTAATGTGTGGTGATACCGACCGAACAAAAGCGATGGACCAGATGTTTGCTCTCTCACGACTAAAAGGCAAATGATCAAAAGTCGTCGTTGCGCATCCGGGTTCGCGCAGATGTTCCGGTTGAAAAATAAAAATTAATCAAATATCAAATTTCTATTTCTCAAGCCTAAGCGAATTTTATTTACCAGCCAATGTGAATCCCAGAATCAAATTCAAGTGTGAAATCCTAAACGAGCTGCTTTTGATCCAAAAAGCAGATATAAAAAGCCGAGACAGAAAGCACCCAGCAGACAGACCGAAGGAGACACCGATGGACAGACGAGCTTGACTAGTACCTCCCTTGACCAAGTCAAGCGGCTACTATGTTCGCCTCCCGTCACCTCTCCTTACCTTCTTCCCTGTCTCAAAACTACTGGCTGACCTAAGGAGCGAATACATCAAAGACATTCTTCATTTACACGCTCCCCACATTCTTAAGCCTTAAATCTCTTTCAGCTTATTATTTGCCATGAACATTTAACCTCTGTTGGACCTATATTCAAGTATTGCTTTAATTGTAAAAACATTAATTGATATGTGCATATATAAATGTTATTTTTCTACTCAAATTGCCTTTCTTGATTTTATAATAATTTCATGACTTATAGTGGGCTATCTACCACAAGGCCAAATTCCGTTAACCTTCCCGCTTACTTCTTTCAACCACACACCGAAAACAAATTATACAAGTAAGTCATTTTTTTTATAGAAAATCGTTGAGAATTTAGCTACCTCCACTCAATTGTAAAAAAAAAAAAAGCATGTCATGATGTTGAAAGGGATCAAACTTAATAAAAACAAAGTTTATCATCAAAATGTTTATGCTGTTATTAAAAGGAAAGATCAAATTTTGGTGACATTATTTAAAAAAAAATTTTAATCCTTTCTAACACGTTGAAAATTTCAGTTAAAATTTTTTTTTTTTTGTTTTTGTTTTCCGTCAGCAATTCATGCTATGGTGACTATGAAGAAAATGGAGTCGGTCGAGTAAAAATGATCTTGGGGCGAGTAAATTTTCCCTCGTTCTCGACTGCCGGTCGAGTGATTTCTTTTTCAAATCTCAAAAGCTATATATATATATATAGTCATCGGCAGACAGATCTGTTTCGCTGTATCACAGCTCATCAGTACGGTTAGACACCGATTGCTTTTAACCCAGGATTAAAACCCGACCGAAGTGGCGTCAGTCGGCAGTTCTACCTCTGGGCCATGGCCGCACGGTAGAAGAAGGCAGACTCTTTAGCATGTATATTGTCATTATACACGCCCAATAGCCAGACTGCTCTAATTCATTATTGAATGAGCGATGCGTACATGCCAGAGTAGCTACTGTTTTTCAAAGTCTCCCATTCTTCCAGAGTGCTCAATCAGGGTGTGAGAGCGTAAATATAATTATATATATATAATTAATGTAGAGAGATTTTTCACTTAATTGAGCAGTGTTATTTCAGTCATGCTGACTTCGAAGTTGTGATGTTTTCACTGTTCTGGGTTTATTTTATTTTTCTGTACGAAGTTATGCCCCAATTCATCTTCCCATATTGCCTCAGGCCCAATACGGGGCCCTACATCAGGATGTGCGTTGTGGTACAGTGGATATCGAGAAGCCGAGGAGCCGAGTTCGAATTCCAGTTGAATCCATTGTATTCACTTACGCGCAAATACCTTTGGGAAAGGTATTAATCCATCTCTTCCTTCCAGTCATGGGTTAAATAGCAGGACAGATTGGGTTCTATAGCCTTGGTCGGCAACCAGTCTACCGCAGAAAGCATTGGCAACCTACTGCGGGATAATCTTCTGCCCAGTCAGTCATGTCTCTTTCGAGACATAATCGCCCAAGCGTGTATCACGTATGGCACTTAACTGACTGATATCAGTAACCTTAAGGAGGTAGTGATGTCCGTGGTCAGGAGGGTAGCTGCTGGAAAAAAAAACTGTCACACAAGTTAAGTTATTCTCAGTTAAGTAAAAAAACCTCTCCACGTTAATTCTATTAGTGTTCTATATCTATCTTGTTATTGAGTACTTTATGATAAAAACAACCAAATGCATTTTGACCAGTAAACTACTGAGAAAAAAAAAACACCCCCAAAACAGTAATTTTGGCACTAAGCATTATTACAATTTAACACTATATATATATATATATATATATATATATATATATATAAACTTATTTATAAATGGAACTTTGTGTGTGTGTGTGTATGTGTGCGTGTGTGTGTGTGTGTGTGTGTGTGTGTGTGTGTGTGTGTGTGTGCCCGTTACCTATAGACTCCGAAACGGCTGAACCGATTTTCTTGAAAATTTTCACAGTTGCAGTATAAGCGTCTGCGAGTGTTCTTAGCTAGGTTTTGTGTCGAGGTACCCCCGATAAATATCGAAAATCGATAATTGAATAAATCGGGTTATAGAAGGAATGGTCCGATTTTAATCAAATTTGATACACTCATTGACAAAGACATAAGAAACGTTATTCAGAAGTTTCAAGGTTGCAGTTCTTACAGTAGTGCAGAAAATCGATAATATATGTATATATATTAGGCAAGATGTTTGTATATGTGTCAGCTTATCTGCCTGCATGTCTGTATTTTTTTCAGCCCTTTTATTTTAGTTTTTGCTTCGGGTTTGGCTCTAAGTAGATATAATTGTAGTTCTTAGTCTCAGCCATGATACCATTTACTCAGAGGACTTATTTAGCCTTCAAAATTCAGTTTACAACGAAAAAAACTTATTTGATATCGATACCAGGAAATCAAAATTTGACTTACATCCATTCATTTTTCTTTCAGTCTACGGTTTCGCTTTAACTGGAAATAACTATTGCTTTTTAGTCTTTCGTGCTAACGTCCAAAGAGTCTGAGCTCCAGGACCATAGATTAGTTTTAAAGCTTTCATTACACCCGAGCAACGCCGGGCTATAGTGCTAGTATATATATATATATATATATATATATATATATATGTACTCTTAAAATCTTTTTGGAGCATGCCAACAATTTTACCCTTCTCAAAAAAAACAACAAAAAAAAAAACACCTCAATTTCCGCTACAATCTAATCTTGATTTTTTTTTTATCAGTCAATGTGGAAATCGCCTATCATGTTTGCCAAAGTCTGAAGAAATCGACACAGCCAAATCAGGCAATCCAGAACCACACAAGATGATAAAATAACCCTGAAGAAAAATGGTTACTGTAATTATTCATCTATAATTTTGGACTATACGTTCTGGAAAAATATGTCTCTAGCATAATACGCACTAACTTTTTAGAAGGTGTATCACCTAAAATCTTCCGGTATAGTACTAAAATCGTATATATGTGTATATTTCTGAGATGAGGTATTATAATTATTTACACTATTTACATTCTTCGGACTGTTGTCTTCATCTTTGTTGCCATATTCACCTTCAATATCTGTCTATATTTCTGAGATGAGGTATCGTAATTATTTACATTGTTCGGACTGTTGTCCTCATCTTTGTTGCCATATTCACCTTCAATATCTGTATATATTTCTGAGATGAGGTATTGTAATTATTTACACTATTTACATTGTTCGGACTGTTGTTATCATCTTTGTTGCCATATTCACCTTCAATATCTGTCTATATTTCTGAGATGAGGTATCGTAATTATTTACATTGTTCGGACTGTTGTCCTCATCTTTGTTGCCATATTCACCTTCAATATCTGTATATATTTCTGAGATGAGGTATTGTAATTATTTACACTATTTACATTGTTCGGACTGTTGTCCTCATCTTTGTTGACATGTTCACGACCGTTTTTCGGCCGTTGTACGCTCCGGTCTTCTTCAGGTGATATATGTTGGAATTTCTAACCGAACCCTTTATTTAGTCCGTTGGAATAGACACATGGCCCCGTCGATAAAAACGTTGGTTGAAGTAATCCAGTGACTAGACCCAAGGAGTTGTGATTTCAATACCTGGCCAAAACAGAGAGGAACGAAAAACTTGGAGAGAGAAAATGGAAAGAACTGAAACTGAGATATCCAGAAGGATTATGGCACGTGGGGTTAGAACAATCTACTCCAGTGGACTAAAGAATGGTTCGAAACTCCAACGTATATCAACTGAAGACGGCCAGAACGCACAACGGCCAAAACATCGTGAATATGACAATAAAGATGATTTGGTTGGTTGGTTGTTTTGTTTTATGGCATATCAACCTCGGCGGGTCATTTATTGCCAACTAAATTTTATTTATTTATTGCTGGTAATACATTTTTCTTTCAACAATTTATTGTTGTTTTATATAAGTTTTGTGTCTAGTAATACTTTTTTTCTTTTTCGAGTATCAAGATTTTTTTTTTTTTTTTTAATCATCTCACCCCAAGCAAGGCATTCCACTGCCACTATTGCGCATGGGGCTACATAGGGGAAGGTAAAGAGAAGGAGATTCATTGGGATTTGTTTTAAGGGCAGGGTCCCCAAGTCCTACCCTGTTATTTAACCCATAACTGGAGGGAAGGGACGGATTAATACCTTTTCCAAGGTTACTAGTGCTTAAGTGAATGCAAAGTATTCAACTGGATTTCGAACTCGGCTCACCGATTTCAATTTCCGAGCCGATATCCACTGCACCACAACGCAGATCCGTCACTAAACGCTTACAGCACCTCGTTTTCCCAAGTGGTCACCCATCTAAGTACTGATTAGACTCAACGTTGCTTAATTTCGGTGATCGAGCGAGAACCGGTGATATGGCCGTAAGCCCAATAAAGATGGGTCTGAACAATGTAAATAGTGTAAATCACTACTATCCAATATTTTATATATTATTATTTCTGTAATTTGCCGGATGCCGTTAGTCTACGGATAACTGCGAGTGTTTCTTTTACAATATCAGCTTGTCCTGGTGATTTGGTGTCCATTATGTTCAGCGCTGAAGTAAGATCGCACGATAAGAACGAAAGATGTTTTTTAAAACCTAAACAAAGTCCTAAGAAGCAGGAGCATTTTGTTAGAAACAAAGAGGAGAATGACGAACAGCTATTTAATATCAATCTTCCAATATGGCAGTGAATACTGGACAATTTCATCACAGGTGAAGAGGAGACTTGAAGCAAGAGAAATAAAGGGTGAACTCTGATGTAATATCAGTTTTCCGATATGGCAGTGAATGATATACAATCACCTCACAGGTGAGATGAAGAAAAGGTTTGAAGTTGCAAAAATAAAGGGTGACGAACTTATAGTGGGTTATCCGTTCTAGTGAAACGTAGTTGTGTTGAAATCAAATTAACCGAATTTGGTCTCGTTAGTAGATATCCCACTATAAGTTATAAAAGGGGTTATAAAACAAGAAAATCAAATTGAGTATAGAAACAACATTTATATATACACAGATAACAAGTTTGTTTTTTTTTACAAATAAAAGGAATGTCTTTTGGATGAGTTCCAAGGACGTTAAATTGTTCATAGAAATAAATACTGAAAAGAGAGTTTGTGCGTATGTATGTGGAAGCGTTTGTCCGTTAGAAATGTCTTTGGTGTCTCCGTCTGTTGGTCGGGTAAGTAGCTCAGGGGACAGCGAAGAAGAAGGTGAGAGGGAAAGGCGAGGTGAGCATGGTGGCTCGCTTGACGAGATCAAGAGACGTGCTAATTATGCTCGCACTTTATCAACTGGCGATGCCTTTTGTGTCGGCTTTTTATTTCGTCTTTGTGGGTCCTAGCAGGTCATTTGGGAATTCACACCCGTATTTAATTCTGGGCTTCCCAATGGATGATAAATAAAATTCGGAATTTGATATTGAATTAATTTTTGGTTTTCTGCCGGAACATATGCGTGGAGCCGGGTGCGCAAAGACCAGTTTTGGTCATTTGCTTTCTGGGCCTCCGAGGGCAAACATCCGGTCCCTCGCTTTGCAGTATTGTATGAAAATTAATAGGCAAGTATAAATAGAGAATAACTGAAGAAGTAAGAAAAACAAAACCTCGTCGAAACAAAAGACACGGAGAGTTGTGCCACGACTACCACTACGCACAAAGAAATGTGAAACATAACAATGGCGTCACCGATAGGATCCTTAAATTAGCTAGACGACCCAGAACACATAGAAACATGGATAAAGACTTTAGCTTCCTTCACAAGAATAAAAAAAAACAAGAGACAGAAAGACCGACGGAGGAATAAAAGCGATAACTGATTTATTTATTGCTACAGTTAAATGCAGCGATGTGTAACCCGAGCAAATTAGAGAAATTGCGAAAATTATTAAAATTATTTAAAAAAGAACACGAGACAAAACATATAGTCAGTCAGTTAAGTGGCATACGTGAAACACGCTTGGGCGATCATGTCTCGAAAGAAGCATGACTGACTGGGCAGAAGATTATCCCGCAGTAGGTTGCCATTGCTTTCTGCGGTAGACTGGTTGCCAGCCAAGGGTATAGAAACCAATCTGTGCTGTTATTTAACCCATAACTGGATGGAAGAGATGGATTAATACCTTTCCCAAGTGTATTTGTGCGTAAGTGAAAGCAGTGAATTCAACTGAAGAAGAGGTGAGTGATGAGAAAGAGGAATAAGTTACAGGGGAGTCAGTGAATGAGTAAGAAAAGGATGAGAATACAGGTGTGAAGAGAGCTGCACGAGTGTAGAGTGGAAAGGAAGAAGAACAAGATACAAGAGTTGTTAGGGAAAGGCTGGGAGTCAAGGAGATAAGAGATAGCAATTGACTTTGTATTTAAATTCTTGGAGATTGTAGCTTTCAAGAAAGCAAGTACGCGGAAAGGGAATTCCACAGGCGGAAAGTGCGAGCAAAGAAGCTGATAGAGTAGAAGTTGCGGTTACATTTGATTGGTTTCACTGTAAAAGGGTGGGACCTAATTGCTAGTCTAGTAGCTCGAGGAAATTCATGCAGTAGAGGCACCAGGGAGCTAATCTTATCAAACAAGAAGCCGTGAAAGTATTTGTAGAAGAGACAGAGGGAAGCCACATGACGTCGGTGAGAAAATGACTGAAGTTGAGGTACCAGGTCGGGATCAATTACATTACAGATTCTTCGTTGGATTTTGTCAAGAAGCCCGAGATGAATAGCAGGGGTAACCGACCAGATGTGACAGCAGTATTCAATGCACAGGCGGATGGTAGATTTATACAGGGTGTCTCAAAAAATGTACTCACACTTTAACTGTCTCTAATATGCTTTTTTTTTCTTTTGCTTTTTATGCAGGTTTAATTAATTAATCCCAGCCTGGCAGGAAAACAACTTAGTTTGGAAGAGAGGAAGTTTGTCCTGAAATGTTACTGGAAGACCGAAAACGCCATTGAAGTGCAAAGACGATTCAGAAGGGAATTCGCAAAACCGCCACCAACGCACCGGACCATTGCTCGCATCCGAGACAAATTTGAACGAGAGGGTCAACAAGAAACGGACATCCACGAGCCCTGGAAAAGTTGAGCAGGTACAGGAAACATTCCTTCGATCACCACAGAAATCACTTCGACAAACTGGTCGGGAAACCCACATCTCAAAAGATAGAGTCTATCGCATCATGAAGCGTCTGGACAATAATGGTCATCAATTTGAACATTTGCGAACATGATTCTTCAATTACATTTTTCTTCTGTATTCGAAGCTATTCCATTTCACTCTATGTTCATAAATAAAGGTTTTCTCGTCATTCAAAGTGTGAGTACATTTTTTGAGACACCCTGTATATGTGTTAGATGGATTTAGACGAGAAAAAAAAAGATTGCTGTATTAAAACTGTTGCTCAGTTCAAGAATAAATAGAAGAAAAACAAGATAAAATAATACATTGGGTGGAGACGGACGTTCTTCCTCTAAATCGACTTAAATAGAAACAAAGCAAGACCCAGTATTAAGTAGATTAATAGAGAGAATAAAAAATGGATATATGGAATAATTCTTGGGAGAGCGACCCTTTAAGGAAACGAAACACAAACTGCAGTGACACTGGCAAACTAATAGGCCTAATTTGCATAAGTGAAAATAAAGCCTATACAACTCGTCACTGAGAATGAGTAAGGACAAACTTAGCGACTCATTAGTGCTAAACACTGCTTCACATCAATGGCGTCGCCGATAGGATCCGAACCTATGCGGGGAGACCCCCAATGGATTTCCAATTAACTTCACATCTGGTCTTTTATTTTATTATAATGTCAGCTTTATAAGAACGACTTCTCCCAACCCGAACAAATTATAAAATATCTGCACCATCTCCGAAATGCGGGTAGATATTGCGAATTTTAAAAACTCGGACAAGACGGACAAACTATTGAAGAGGACTTGATTCAATTAAGGTTAATTGAAGGTATGTGCAATGCATCACGCCGATATAAAAGAATGAAATATCAGGAGACAAAGTAATGCAGGATCAAGTGGGCCAGAATGAGTTGGAATGTTTGGATGGAGCTCAAATAATGCAAGGCAATGCAGATGATTACAGCTGGGCAAGGGGGCAGATCTAGGTCTCCCAGAGAAAGAAATACGGGAGAGAGAGAGAGAGAGAGAGAGAGAGAGAGAGAGAGAGAAGTAGAGCAAAGTAATGAAACTATCATGAGAAGAACTACAAAAAATACTCGAGGTATAAAACCTATACGTTTCAGGGAGATGTAGTAACACCGACAAATTAATATGCCTAATTTGCATAAGTGCAAGAAAGAGCCTATATAACTCGTCACTGAGAATAAGTTTAATTGGAGTAGATAGACTAGGAGTTGCCCTAGCCTTCGGGCTGGGCACACCTAAGACAAGTAAAGACCAGTTATGACCGGTTTTGAACCTGTCCACCGCGGTGGATAGGTAATGTTTGACCAGTACCTGGGTGTACGCGCTCAGGTTCCCCACGTTAAAAAAGACCTTGTGTCACATCTCTCTCAAGTGGGGGAGAAGGGTAAATAATGGAGTAGATAGACTAGGAGTTGCCCTAGCCTTCGGGCTGGGCACACCTAAGACAAGTAAAGACCAGTTATGACCGGTTTTGTACTTATCCATCGCGGTGGATAGGTAATATTTGACCAGTACCTGGGTGTACGCGCTCAGGTTCTCCACGTTAAAAAAGACCTTGTGTCACATCTCTCTCAAGTGGGGGAGAAGGGTAAATAATGGAGTAGAGAGACTAAACTATCGCCCGGTTCACACTCCACCCACGTTTATTGAACAGGTGAAGAGGCTCATCCCTTGTTCCCTGTTTAGGATGTGGTTTCCGGCTTTCTCTTTTCCAATCTTTTCACTCTTTTCTTTGTTTTTTGTTTCAATTGGAGTAGATAGACTAAACTATCGCCCGGTTCACACTCCACTCATATCTATTGAACAGGTGAAGAGGCTCATCCCTTGTTTCCTGTATATGATGTGGTTTCCGGCTTTCTCTTTTCCAATCTTTTTACTCTTTTTTTTTCTTTTTCAATTGGAGTAGATAGACTAAACTATCGCCCGGTTCACACTCCACCCACGTCTATTGAACTGGTCAAGAGGCTCATCCCTTGTTCCCTGTCTAGGATGTGGTTTCCGGCTTTCTCTTTTCCAATCTTTTCACTCTTACATAGGCCCCTGCGCATCAGTGGCGTTACCGCCTTGCTCGGGGTAATATGATTAGAAAAAAAAAAGTAGGGACAAGCTTAGCGACTGATTAGTGCTAAACTTCACTTCACATCACAAAGTAACCATAGAAAATGCCATAATATCTAATGGAGATATAATTGGAGTAGATAGACTAAACTATAGCCCGGTTCACACTCCACCCTCATCTATTGAACAGGTGAAGAGGCTCATCCCTTGTTTCCTGTTTAGGATGAGGTTTCCGGTTTTCTCTTTTCTAATCTTCTCTTATGTAGCCCCCTGCACATCAGTGGCGTTACCGCCTTGCTTGGGGTGATATGATTAAAAAAAAAAATAGTAGCTCTGCAAATACTGAGAAGGGGCATATTGAAAGACATAGCATAACAGCAACGCAAATAAGACTACAGTTGCAAGCTTGGTGGCTTTCAAAAGACGTAGAGAAAAACGTTAAGAGATGTCCAAAATATTCTGAAAAAAAAAAATCAAGCAAACAAAAATTCATGGCCCACGGAAGCAGACCTAAGGTTAGGGTTCACATTGATCACGCACATATCAGAGATAGGGGATTATTCTTAGTATTAGTGGACTCATATTTAGAATAGCCAGAAGTTGTCACAGCAAAAAACAGAAAAGCCACCCCAATAAAGCAAATACAAAGAACTATATTCTCAACGAATGGAGTACCACAGGCAGCAGACACCGACAATTCCCCCGAATGTTGCGATGAGATCTTATGTGCATAATTAAAACAAACTGAATGCATCCCGTACAAGACAACACCATGTCACCCACAATCTAATGGCATTACGAAAAGAATGGGACTGAAAGCATTCTCACCACTTAATCAAAACATAGAAATGTATTTACCAAAAATGCTCCTCAGTCAGAGATCCATTCCACGTGCGGGAAAAAAAAACTGAGCCCTTTGACATAACTGGGAAGACAAATTAGAGCCCCCATCAGTCAGTTATGTGCCATACGTAAAACACGCTTGGGCGATCATGTCTCGAAAGAGACATGACTGACTGGGCAGAAGATTATCCCGCAGTAGGTTGCTATTGTTTTCTGCGGTAGACTGGTTGCCAGCCAAGGGTATAGAACTAAATCTGTGCTGTTATTTAACCCATAACTGGATGGAAGAGATGGATTAATACCTTTCCCAAAGGTATTTGCGCGTAAGTGAATGCAATGAATTCAACTAGAATTTGAACTCGGCTCCCCGATTTCTCGTTCCGAGCCGATATCCACTGCACCACAACGCACATCCTCATAACTATGTTATTTGCAACGAATGAAAAGGTATGGTATAGAAAGAATAATAAGAGGTGAATCCAGAAGAAGCAAAATTCCTGATACAAAAAAGACCCAACACGGCTATACTTGAGAAAAGGGACAACACTTAATTGCACATGCAGATCAGTTCAGGAGCAGAAACGTGCTGGATGACGTGGAAATGGAAGGTCAGGAACAAGAAGGACAGAAAGTTACAAAATTGGGACAGAACAGGAAATGGAAGAAAGTAAGAATGAAAAGACAGAAGAATATGAAGAAGAAAATGAAGAGAAACCAAGATCACCATTAAAGAGAAAGAAAAAAAACAAGAGGAAGAACAATACATGGAGTACTGCTGCCATTTATGGTCAGGTGCCCCTGCCGTTCTCCTCAGTGTTCTTGACAAGCTCCAAAGGAGAGTCTGTAATGTGATAGGTACTGATCTGGCGACTCGTCTGCAGCCACTTTCCCATCGTCGAAATGTGGCCTCCCTCTGTCTCTTCTATAAATACTTTCATGGCTTCTGCTCGGATGAGCTTAAGTCACTGATGCCTCCTCAACAGGTGTTTACCCGTGCAACCAGACTGGCAACTGGGTCCCACCCATTCACAGTCAGGTTAGCCAAACGCAGACGACAATTCTACTCCTGCAGCTTCCTCTCTCGCACTTCCCGCCTGTGGAACTCACTCCCGTATTCTTGCTTTCCTGACGGCTACGACCTCCAGAAATTTAAAAGCAAAGTTAATACTCACCTACTAACCACTGGACACTAGCTCTCTCCCCTCCCCTGTGTAATCTTCACCTTCTCTCCGCCCATGTATCTGTCATTGCACCTGCTTTCTCAGCTTTCTATTGTTCCTTTCTAACTAGCTTGTAATCCTCACTCCTTTCTAATTAATCTTTTTACATTTATGTAACCCCCTGCACATCAGTGGCGTTTCTGCCTTGCTCGGGGTGAAATGATTAAAAAAAAAAAAAAAAAATACAATGCAAAAATAATCAGGAGTAGTAAAAGAAAAACACGGGTGCACGGCCTCTCCGATTCAGGGAGGTGTAATCGTATGCAAATTAATAGGCAAGTATGAATAGAGAATAACCGGAGAAGTAAGAAACAGAAGACCCTGTCGTCACAAAGAACACGAAGAGCTGTGCTACGACTGCTACTACGAACAAATAAATGCAAAATATAACAGTAATATCAATCTTCTTATATGGCTGTGAAAGCTGGACAATTTCCTTAGAGGTGAAGAGAAGACTTGAAGCAACAGAAACAAAGAGAAAATTGATGAACTGCTATACAATATCAATCTTCCGATATGGCAGTGAATGTTGGACAATTTCCTCACAGGGGAAGAAGAGAATTGAAGCAACAGAAACAAAGAGAAAATTGATGAACTGCTATATAATACCAATCTTCCGATATGGCAGTGAATGTTGGACAATTTCCTCACAGGGGAAGAAGAGAATTGAAGCAACAGCAACAAAGAAAAAAGTGATGAACTGCTATACAATATCAATCTTCCGATATGGCAGTGAATGCTGGACAATTTCCTCGGATGTGAAAGGGAGGCTTGAAGCAACAGAAACAAAGAAAAGTGTGATGAAATGCTAAATAGTTGTAGTATGTGGTGGATAGGAAATTAAGAATTAAAAGCAACTTTCATCTTCACTTTTACAAAAATTTACAATGACGTGTGAAATCCTGGTTTTGCCAAATAGGAAAAGGATTGAGCATGTGCATAAAGAAAAAGTCGAAACCGGATTTCGCGAGTAGATGTTAAATTGATTTTCTGACCAATGAAAGCGATTTGCAAAACTAAAAAGACTTAGCGATCCAGTGCTAAAATTCTAAATGATTATAAAAGGCTTCGGTCAGTGTCAGTTAGGCAGTCAGATGGGAGCAGCGAGACGACAATTTAAAATGTAAAGGGAGAAACTTCAAGACTTGAAGCAACAGAAACAAAGAAAAAAGTGGTGAACTACTATATAATATCATTCTTCCGATATGGCAGTAAATGATGAACAATTTTCTCACAGACAAGTTTGGAGGCAGCAGATATGTAGTTCTACAGAAGGATGCTGGGAATTCCATGGACAGAGCATGTAAAACAACGAAGAATCTTAAGGAAAATGGAAACAAACAAAACATTTATACTGAGAATCGGAAATAGTCAGTAGAAATTTATTGGATACATAATATGGAAGAAGGGCTTGGGGAATTTGATACTCACAGGACATATCAAAAGCAAAAGGGACAGAGGGAAACGGGGCACTGGCCTTATGTGACTGAATGGCGGAACAGAAAAGTAAGAGATGGTAAAAAGATAAAGGTAAGTATAATACAAGACAGAGGAAGTTGTAGAGAGTCATAACCGCCGCGCGGTAGAAGGAGCACCTAAATATAATATTTGTTCAACTTATTGTCCGGTTCATTTTAAAATATATAAAAATTCATAGTTTACAGCATTATGTTTTGCAATACAAAATTCTCTCGGTGTTTAGAATAAACGAACAGTCTTGTTTGCACAAAAATGTCATGTGTTGAAAATAAGCTCACACTCGGAGAAAGAAAATTAGAAACAGGTAGACATTCCAATGGTTCGTGGTTACTTTTCTCTGGCATGGCCTAAATAAAAAGAAATGTGGGAATAGGTAGCGGGATGTGAGGTCGGGAAGAAAAATTGCTTTGTGCCACAAATAGTAGGACGTTGTAGAGGGCCATGATCGTCTATGTCCTAAAGGGACGTGGTACATAGAACTGTATCGACAATTATTACAAACATTCGACCTTGAAAGCTACAAAAGTTTCCCCGGGATGAGTGTCGGTGTACATACTATATATATATATATATATATATATATATATATATATATATATATATATATTCGTCATCCACATACAAGCCTGTTTCACTGTATCACAGCTCATTAGTGTGGCTAGGCATTCACTTGCTTCTGGCCGGTATCGGAACTCGACCGAATTAGTGTCAGTCAGAATCGCTAACCCCTAAGCCATAGGCGCATGGAATCAGAGAAGGGAAATTTTAGCGTGTTGTATATAAGCGGTGTATACACACGCCAGTCACCGAAAGAACTCAATTCATTGATGAAGAGTAATGCATGTGTGTGTGTGTGTGTGTGTGTGTGCGTGTGTGTGTGTGTGTGTACCTCCAGATTTTTGTCTAAAAATGAACATAGCCTGGTGAAAACTTAATAAAAACAAACTTTTATCGTCAAAATGTTTGTTATTATTAAAAAGAAAGACAAGAATATTTTTTAAATTATTTAATTCAATTGTTTTAATTTTTTCTAGCACGTTCAAAATTTTGGTTAAAAATCCTTTCTTTTCTTTCTTTTTTTTTTTCTTGCCTAAGCTGTAGGGTCATTTTTAACGGTAAAAAATTTACACTGTTTTGGAAATTCTTGCAAAAATTAAATAATTGTCTGATTTTAATGAGATTTTCGGTACTTATTTACAAATGAATAAAATCATTTTTGAAACTATTTTTTAAGAAAATTTTGATAAAAATACAGCTGCCACCTCCACTTAATTTTAGAAAATTTCGAGAAATTAAATTTTTCATTGCAGAATTTATTTTATTAGATAAAAGCAGGACACCTTGGAGATTTTGAATCCTTATTCTTTTTTTTTTTCTTCAAAAATTGACTCAATTACCGAAAATCTGCTCCGAATAGTAAAATGAAAAATGCAATAAAACTATGACATTAATTAGAAAAGCTTTTAATTGCTTTTATAACAAAGATTTATTAAGGACACTAGTGTCGTAAGAAAAAAATCAATGAATAATGATTTTTTTTTACATTAATTGTTTTCATCTTTTTTAATTGTTTACCCAGTTAGCAATACAACACTAGAGAATGAGTCTTAAACGATTTGATTGGACAGCTCTCCTTTGGGGGGGAGGGTCATATATGGCCTCCATAAAACAGTGCCTCCTTCTTAATGGTAAGATGAACGATGTAATCTTACTTGACAACGCTAGACAATAGGTGTGTGGGTGTGTAGTGAACACGAAATTATAAGCAACCCTCTTCTCTTTTTACAAAATTCACAATGACGTGTGAAATCCTGATTTGGACAAATAGAAAAGGGATTGATCTCGTAATGAAAGAAAAAGACGAAGTCGGATTTCGCGATCCGTTGTTAAATTAATTTTCTAACCAATGGAAAGGATCGATTTGAAAAACTGAGAGAACAGTTAGCAATCCAGTGTGAAAAAGTAAATGGCTATAAAAACACAAAGAAATTCAGAATCAGTCCGTGAGATGGAAGCAGCGATATCATACCTCAGCAACATCTGACAAAAACTTCAAGCCTCTGACCCGGACATATAAAGCCCCTACGCACATTCGTTTCCCTTCTTCACTCGTGCTATGTTCCTTTCCCTCTTCTTCTCCATTCTCAATATTCTCGCAGTCATCAAAGAAGACAACAACAACAACAGCAACAAGATACTTCAACTGACTCCTAAAAATTAAGGTCCGATAAGTACAATTTCTTTTATTGCTTCACCTTCCTTTTCCCTTTCTCGCCGGCCATTAAAAAGGAAAGGAACACAGACTTTATTAATAACTTGTTAATCTTTCTACATAAACACATTCTGGTACTATTATTTCACTTGGAACATTTAACTACGTACTACATTTTCTCTTTGAACATTTAACTTCTACAAAATGATGTTATACTGTTCTGTTAACAAAATTCCACATTTCAACCTTCTGATAATTTTGATGATTTCAATAAACTCTTAAGTTGTAGGAGTTCGGTTACAGATCTGTTTCGCTGTATCACAGCTCATCAGTACGGTTTGACAGCCGATTGCTTTTTACCCAGAGTTGAAACCCGACCGAATTGGTGTCAGTCGGCGATTCTCCCTCTGAGCTACGGGCTCTGGGTAGAAGAAGGCAGATAATTATTAATATTACTATTATTTCCAACATTAAATTTAGTGGATATTTGTATTTGAGTAGACACCTGGTTTTATTTTTCCTCTTTTCAAGCACATTGAATCTGCCATACGAATAAATATTTAAGAAAAAGAAGTTGAAAATACAACTAGGGTCTTCAAGAGTATTTATTTACAGTAACGTTATCAGCTTCACTGTTCTGTGACTTTCAAAAGTGACACTGAGATCGACTCTGATGTGTGACTATACTCTGATGTGTCTCGCAGTCGGGCCTCCCTCTAGTCTTGGAGCTGCAGCCCATACGAACGCATATATAAATCCGGAACTGGGCAGGGCGTATCAAACGGGGCTAATTAGTAAATTAACTCACGAAGGAACTAACAAAAAAGACCATTGGTGTTTAATTATTTCTGAAATTAAACATCTTCATTTTTTTCCTTTATTTCTTCTTTACTTGAAATATGTTTCACCCATCATCTTTGTTTTTATAATAATGCCGGAACGAAAAAATAATATTATAGCTTCCCGGTTCACATGGCTCAAGCCAGTAAATGGGGAATGTTAGAAAGTATTTAAACATAATTGTTACGGTGCCCTATCTACATTGGAATGAATTCTTCCTCCTTCATAAATACTAACCTGCTAGACTTCCTGGGTGGATGGGGGGGGGCAGTCGATACCCAGTCTAACTTGACAGTTCAGACGGACACTTCTGTCTGTTGACTAATAACAGTCTTATTTTGAATATATATTCTGTTATTCCAATACACTGATTAAACCTACCTTCTTTTTTGTGTGTCTTTCTTCCTGACCCTAACAGGGCACAAACAATAATATAAGTATTAAAAAATATTTAAGCATAATACGGAGCGATCTCGGTACTCGAACGAATCACATGTCGAACAAGTCGATTTTCAAACAGAAAATTCGAGATGAAAATACCTCGGTTATCGACCAAACTTTCGGTTATCGAACAACATTGCCGAACCGAGCCGAACGGAATCATTTCTGAGTCGACCACCGTGTTGTGTACATTCCTGTGTTGTACTTTGCTTTTCTGTTCCAATGTTATTGTACTGTGCCTTGTTTTTCTCTTCATTAGCCCTTAGTCATGGCTCCAAAGAAAACTAACAGGGATACTGTACTGGGTTTAACGGTAATAAACGGAGAAATATTGCTCAAGACTTTTCGGTACTTCTCTTTTAGGAGGTTTAAGTGTAATACTATATTGAAACTTTCCTGACAAAATTTTGAATAGGTAATCACCTTGGCGCCCAGGAACGGATTAATATATTTTATGATGATTCCTATGGAGACAATACTTTCAGCTTACGAACATCTCGCATCACAAACGACCTTCAGGAACAGATCAAGTCCGTGAATCGAGTTCCACTATATCTAAATCTAAACATATTTATAAATGGAACTTTGTCTCTGTGTGTGTGTCTGTGTGTGTGCATCCGTTACCTATAAACTCCGAAACGGCTGAACTGATTTTCTTAAAAATTTACACAGTTGTACTATAAGCGTCTGCGAGTGTTCTTAGCTAGGTTTTGTGTCGGGGTACCCCAGATAAATATGGAAAATCGATAATCGAAAAAATCGGGTTATAGAATGAGTGGTCCGATTTTAATCAAATTTAATACACTCATAGACAAAGACATAAGAAACGATATTCAGAAGTTAAGTTTCAAGGTTGCAGTTCTTACAATAGTGCAGAAAATCGATAATATATATATATATATATATATATATATATATATATATATATATATATATATATATAAAAGCTTTCGTTATACCCGAGCAACGCCGGGCTATACTGCTAGTAAGTACTGAAATATGTTAGTATAATACAGAGCAGCCTCGGTTCTTGAACGTCTCACCTGTCGAACAAATCGGTTTTCGAATAAAAAATTCGTTTATCGAACAACAATTGCCGAACCGAGCCGAATGGATTCATTTTTGAGTCGACCGCCATTTGTACATTCTTGTGTTGTACTCTGCTTTTCTGTTCCAATTTTATTGTACTGTTCCCTTTTTTTTTTTCTCTTCATTAGACCTTAGTCATGGCTCCAAAGAAAGTTAACAGTGATACTATATGGCGAGTTTAACGGCGATACCGAGGAAATATTGCTCAGATCTTCTCGGCACTTCCCTTTTTACAAAATTTGAGCTTAATATTATATTGAAACTTTCCAGGCAAAATTTTGAATAAGTAATAACCTTGGCGCCCAGAAACGGATTAATCTACTTTATATTAATTCCTATTGAGAAAATAATTTCAGTTTACGAACATTTCGGATCAGGAACGGATTGAGTTCGTGAACCGAGGTTCCACTGTATTAAACAGAATCTAACCACGGCAGTTGCGTGAGAAAATGGTTTCACCGATTTCTCTGTAAGAAAGCATTCCAGAAGCTAAGCAGAGTATTAAGAATCAGGAAAATTTCGCTAGAAACAAAGAAGAGAGTACTGGATTGCTATGTGATGTCTGTCCTTCAATATGGCAGTGAATACTGAACAATGTCATCAAAAATAAAGGAAAAACTTGAAGCAACTGAAATGTGGTTCTACAGAAGGATGCTGCGAATATCATGGATCGAGCATGTGAGAAATGATGAGGTTAGAAAAGAAAAGGCAAAGAATACTGAGCATTAGGAAGAGACAACTAACGTTCTTGGGACATGTGATGAGGAAGGAAGGCTTGAAGAATCTGATACTCACAGGACAGATAGAGGGAAAGCGAGACAGGGGAAAGCATCGGATAAAATATTTGAAGGGTTTGAACAGGTGGATGGCAAAGCGGAGTTTGGGTGGGGTAACAGGAGAAAGCGTACTAAGAGCTACTAGGGGTAGGGAGACGTGAAAGGCCATGAATGCCCACGTCCTGAAGGGACATGGCACAAAGAAGAAAATTACTCTGTAGTCGTAAACAAAGTGGGTCTGGTTTAAAATCAAAGAAGAAAAAGATAAGAATTACGACATGAATGTCTGTTTAAATAATTATTTTAGCGACGAGGCTCATGAGTAAAAATTCCAACCTCTCTCTCTCCGCCCCTCCCCTTATCTCTCTTCACACCCATTCCCCCTCTCTCTCTCCTCTCCCCTTATCTCTCTTCACACCCATTCCCCCTCTCTCTCTCCTCTTATCTCTCTTCACACCCATTCCCCCTCTCTCTCTCCTCTCCCCTTATCTCTCTTCACACCCATTCCCCCTCTCTCTCTCCTCTCCCCTTATCTCTCTTCACACCCATCCCTCCCCCTCTCTCTCTCCTCTCCCCTTATCTCTCTTCACACCCATCCCCCTCTCTCTCTCCTCTTATCTCTCTTCACACCCATTCCCCCTCTCTCTCTCCTCTCCCCTTATCTCTCTTCACACCCATCCCCCTCTCTCTCTCCTCCCCTCCCCTTATCTCTCTTCACACCCATCCCCCCTCTCTCTGTGTAAGTGGTTGCCCGGGACTAATGCACATTTTATTATTCAACTTTGCAAAGCTAATCATTTTTTTTTAAAACTCACCAAACAACAATCTGTATGCAATTACGAATTTGCTGTTATTGCAAACAACAAGGATATTTTAACCTTAACATAGTCAGGCACAAGGCCATGATAATGAACTGGCACTCAGGATGAAATTCTCACAACAAGCGACATTTCTTCTTCTAGCCGTGTTTCTTCAGGTTGTGCATGACCCCTTGTAGCTCTTCGTAACCTTTTTACCATCACTTCCAACCTCGTTTCGCCACTCCCACAAGCCGGTCAAGTAGGTTTCCCCACCCACGGTTCTCATGTTTTTTTTTTTTTTTTTTTTTAATCATATCACCCCGAGCAAGGCGGTTACGCCACTGATGTGCAGGGGGCTACATAGGAGTGAAAAGATTGGAAAAGAGAAAACCGGAAACCGCATCCTAAACAGGAAACAAGGGATGAGCCTCTTAACCTGTTCAATAGACGTGGGTGGGGTGTAAACCGGGCGATAGTTTAGTCTATCTACTTCAATTCTTTTGCTTTTGATATAGCTTATGAGTGTTACGTTCTCCAAGCACTCCTTCTCGTTATGTGTTCAAGAAATGTCAACTATTTTTTATTCTCTGTATAAGTGTCCTTTTTGTTTCCATTTTCTTTCGTTGTTGCTTACTCGTCCCGTCTTTGGTATTCTCTGCAAACCGTCTGCAGAGCCACATCTGTGTTGTCTCAGTTCCTCACTGCGACTGTGAGGAAACTATCCAGTATTGTCTGCCATATGAGGACTGATATTATATAGCATTTTCATCACTTTCTCTTTGTTTCTGTTGCTTAAAGTCTCTTTTTCACCTGTGATGAAATTGTGCAGCATTCACTGCCATATCGAATGACTGATATAATATAGCAGTTCATCACTGCTTTCTTTACTTCTGCTGCTTCAAGTCTCTTTTTCATCTTTGAGGAAATTGTCCAGCATTCACTGCCATATCGGAGAACATATTATATAGCAGTTCAGTTTTTATTTCTGTTACTTCAAGTTTTTTGACGAAATTGCTCAGCATTCAGTGCCATATCAGAGGACTGATATTACATAGCAGTTCAGCACTTTTTTCTTTGTTTCTAATAAATTTTGCTTGTTT
>JBBBDQ010001147.1:755000-845000 GCA_037127315.1 Ascarosepion bandense
TCATTCGGATGTTTTCTTCGTTTTTCTTTCTTTCTTTCTTTTCTTTTCTTTTCTTTCTTTCTTCGTGAATTGTTAACTTTGATTTCTGATGAAGACATTTTTCCTTGCCCGGATTTTCACTATGACTGCACGTATCGGCCCGCACCAGTGCTCGGTGTGCCCGGAAGTCAGATACGGCCATGGGCACTACGAAGCTATTTTTACTCAATATTCAACTACGGTTTTCAAAGATACGACCATTCCGAATGAGTAACTCGACTGCCTACTACAAATATATGATGAGAAAATAATGTCACCAATTAAAGAGGCTTCGTTTGTCACCGTCATGGCTGATGACGCAACAGATGTTTCGGAACACACTCAAATGGTCATTTTCTAGGGTACGTGTGGAACAAAAAATATTTGAGCCCCTTGGGGAATTCTTTATTCCAGAAAATCTAATTGCAGATGGCATATTAAAACGTATTCTAGGACAACTAGACGTTATCCTTCAAGGAAATGAACAAAAACTCAGTCATTTGATGGGGCAAATGTCATGAAAGACAAACAAAAAAGAGTACAGACAAAAAGAAAAGCAGTTTATAGTAGTGTACATTTCATTCACTGTTACACACATCAACTTGATTTAATAATGAGAAATGCAACAAGTATTACACGGAATGCAAGAATATTTTTTCTAACATTTTGGTTATTCCAACATTCTTCTCCGGGTCACCAAAACGTGTTTCCATTCCCAAGAAGAATATGAACGTCATCCATCCTCTACATGGTGGAACATTAACATACGGACCCTCAACAGAATTTATGAAAACTTGCAATATTTAAAAAGCTACATTACTGAAACTGAATCAACATCAAATGCAGATCAAACCACTGCAGAAGTGCTTACGGCCATATCACGCTGAATACATCGGGTCTCGCTCGATCACAGAAGTTAAGCAACGTTGAGCCTAGTCAGTGCTTAGATGGGTGACCGCTTGGGAAAACGAGGTGCTGTAAGCGTATAGTGATGGATCTGCGTTGTGGTGCAGTGGATATCGGCTCGGAAAGAGAAATCGGTGAGCCGAGTTTGAATTCCATTTGAATACCCTGCATTCACTTAAGCACTGGTACCCTTGGGAAAGGTATTAATCTGTCCCTTCCCTCCAGTTTATGGGTTAAATAACAAGGGTAGGACTTGGGGACCCTGCCCTTAAAAACAAATCCCAATGAATCTTGATACTTGAAAAGAAAAAAGTATTACTAGACACAAAACTTATACAAAAAAAAAACAATAAATTGTTAAAAGAATAAAAGGTATTGCCAACAATAAATAAATAAAATTCAGTTGGCAATAAATGACCCGCTGAGGTGTTGATATGCCATAAAACAAACCAACCATTGCAGAAGCAACAGGAATTTCCCAATACCTGAATAATGATAATTTCATTGTTTGGTTAAAGCTTTCTAGTTATGCTTCATATTGAAGTAATTTACAACCAAATGCAATGTCGAGAAATTAGTGTCTTTAAAAATTCAATGAATATATAACAGATTTCAAAACTGCTTTTTAAAAATAAAATTTCGAAGTTCTGTGAGAATCTTTCAAGGTCACTCATGGCAGAAGCAAAGGAAGTGTTTAACTGCATAACAAACAGGTCTTCCACAAAATATTTAGTAGCTATTAAATTGTTCAACCAGAAAAACTTCACTAGTTTTAAGAATGAACTGCCAACGTAAGAAATAGTACTGACCTCTGAAGCATATCCCATGATTGACAAAGAAAAACTTGAAACTAAACAAAAGGTTTTCTATTGTTGACCCGATATGCATTAATATTGCAAATTAATTGAGCCGCTGAAATTTATCTAGGAAAATAATCGAAATGACGTTTTTAGGGAAATTACGAAACAGATAAAGATCCTCTTGACAATTCTCATGACTACATCAAGGCCAGAACTCTGCTTTTCAACACTAAAACAACGTTTTTCTACGAAGCACTACGAATCCTGAAAGATTAAATGCACTTTCCACTGCTGCAAATGGAGAAAAAAATTGCTCAACAGTCATTCAGGGGTCAAGGAGAAAATTATTAACCTTTTCGCTGAAAGTAAAACAAGAATGGATTTCATTCTTAAATATATGGATCGAGCTTGAATCTTTAACGATTTATAAGGAAGTAATATCATTTTTCGTTTAGGATTATATCAAGTTTATTTATAAATTCTCTTTTTATGTGTTTATTTCGTTTTACATAATATTAAAACAATGGCTAAAAATATTCCGAAAGAGCACGTCACTAAATCCTAGCTATACTTCTTTTTTTATTATTTTTAGGCACGTAAATTGAATTCTTTACATTCACTTAGACAAAAATACTCTTGGGAAAGGTACTAATTCGTCTCTTCCCTCTAGTCATGGGTGCAATAATAAAACAGATTGGGTTCTATAGCCTTGGCTGGCAACCAGTCTACCTCAGAAAGAAATGGAAACCTTCTGCGGGATAAGGTTCTACCCAGTCAGTCATGTCTATTTCGAGACATGATCGCCCAAAGCGTGTATCACGTATGGCATTTGACTGATATACATATGC
Organism: Ascarosepion bandense; assembly: GCA_037127315.1. Taxonomy (NCBI): domain Eukaryota; kingdom Metazoa; phylum Mollusca; class Cephalopoda; order Sepiida; family Sepiidae; genus Ascarosepion; species Ascarosepion bandense. Next base: position 757,573 of record JBBBDQ010001147.1, read on the forward strand.
TTAATGTGCGTGGATGGTGCAGTGAATATCGGCTGAGAACGAGAAATCGAAGAACCGAGTTCGAATTCCAGTTGAATTCCTTGCATTCATTTACGCACAAACAGACTTAGAAAATGTAATAATCCCTCTCATCTCTCTCCAGCTATGGGTTAAATGGCAGGACATATTGGGTTATATAGCCTTGATCCACAACCAGTCTACCACAGAAAATAATAGCATCCTACTGCGAGAAAAATCTTCTGCCCAGTCAGTCATGTCTCTTTCGAGACATGATCGCCCAAGCGTGTATCATGTATGGCACTTAATTGACTGACAGAATATAATATTTGAAAACATGATTAAGGCTTCTACTAGTCATAAACTGGGGGATCAGTTTTATGTTGTTATGAAGTTATAAACTGACCCCCCTAATTACTACTTAATAATATAATACATCTCTTCCCCCTTTAGGGTTCTAAAGCCTTGGTCGGTAACCAGTCTACCGCAGAAAGCAATGGCAGCTTACTGCGGGATAATTTTCTGCCCAGTCAGTCATGTCTCTTTCGAGACATGATCGCCCAAAGCGTGTATCACGTATGGCATTTGACTGATCTACATATGCTTAATGTGCGTGGATGGTGCAGTAAATATCGGCCCGGAACGAAAAATCGGAGAACCATTGAATATTTCGTTGCATTAACTTACGCGCAATTACTCTTGGGAAAGTTAGAAAAAGCGATGACGTAAACAAAACAAGATTTAACCAAAATTTCGAACGTGTTGCAAAGAATTAAAAAATTTCTAAAAAAAATAATTAAAAAATACTTTGGTCTTTCATCTTTATAATAACATGAACATTTTCACGATAAAAATTTATTTTCGTTAAGTTTCTGGCCTTTTTCATTACGCTATCCTGTTTTTTCCGGGAAATAGTGAAGGTACCTATATTAATCCATCTCTTTTTTCTCCAGTTATGGGTTAAATAACAGGACAGATTGGGTTCTATAACTTTGGCTGGCAATATCAAATTTAATATAATTTAAATGTAAAGTCAAATGCCATCTTCTATCATCTTGAATCCCATTCATATTTTATCCTTTCTTCAATTCCCACTGTACCCAGTCTCTTCTCTCACTGTAATTCTCTATGCACTAGTGGTGGTCCCGCCTTATTTGGGGTGAAATGATTAAACAAAAATGTCTAATGAAATTTAAATGTAAAGTCAATTGCCGTCTTCTATCTTCTTGAATCCCATTCATCTTTTATCCTTTCTTCAATACCCACTGTACCCAGTCTTTTTCCTCACTGTAACCCCCTACGTACTAGTGGTGGTCCCAACTTACTTGGGGTGAAATACTTAATATAATTTAAAAGTAAAGTTAATTGCCATCTTCTGTCTCCTTGAATCCTGTTCATCTTTTATCCTTTCTTCAATACCCACTGTACCCATTCTTTTTCCTCACTGTAATCCCCTACACCCTAGCGGTGGTCGCAACTTGCTTGCGGTGAAACGATTAAACAAAAATGTTCAATGTAATTTAAATATAATGTCAATTGCCATCTTCTATCTTCTTGAATCCCGTTCATCTTTTATCCTTTCTTCAATACCCACTGTACCCAGTCTTATCTCTCACTGCAACCTCCTTTACTACTGGCGGCTAAACCTTGCTTGGAAAAAATTGTCGTTGTGGGCGGGTCCCCTTTGTTTACTAGCAAACAAAATTTTTAAACCCCATCCGTAAAAAACTAATGACAACCTATTGCTAGAAAATATTCTGCCCAGTCAGCCATATGTCTCTTTCAAGACATGATGGAGTAGATAGATCTATCTATCGCCCGGTTCACACTCCACCCATGTCTATTGAACAGGTTAAGAGGCTCATCCCTTGTTCCCTGTTTAGGATGTGGTTTCCGGCTTTCTCTTTTCCAATCTTCTCACTTTTTTTTTTCAATTGGAGTAGATAGATCTATCTATCATCCGGTTCACACTCCACCCACGTCTATTGAACAGGTTAAGAGGCTCATCCCTTGTTCCCTGTTTAGGAGATGGTTTCCGGCTTTCTCTTTTCCGATTTTTTCACTATTACCTAGCCCCCTGCACATCAGTGGTGTTACCGCCTTGCTCGGGGTGATACGATTAAAAAAATCCTTAAAAAACTAATGACAACCTATTGCTAGAAAATATTCTGCCCAGTCAGCCATATGTCTCTTTCAAGACATGATGGAGTAGATAGATCTATCTATCGCCCGGTTCACACTCCACCCATGTCTATTGAACAGGTTAAGAGGCTCATCCCTTGTTCCCTGTTTAGGATGTGGTTTCCGGCTTTCTCTTTTTCAATCTTCTCACTTTTTTTTTTTCAATTTGAGTAGATAGATCTATCTATCACCCGGTTCACACTCCACCCATGTCTATTGAACAGGTTAAGAAGCTCATCCCTTGTTCCCTGTTTAGGAGATGGTTTCCGGCTTTCTCTTTTCCGATTTTTTCACTATTACCTAGCCCCCTGCACATCAGTGGTGTTACCGCCTTGCTCGGGGTGATACGATTAAAAAAAAAAAAAAAAAAAAGATCGCCGAAGCATGTATCATGTATGGCCATTAACTGACTGATATACAAATGCATGAATAAGAAAAAATATTTCTATATATAAGGTTTGATATTATCCGCGGCTTTAGGCATAAAGAAGAATTATTGTTTGTTGAAATCAAAGAATTACAACTGTTTTCTTATTTGTTAGTAGCCAAAATATCTGAGCATTTAAGAGCAACCGCCAATTAAACGTCATATGAATTTTGACAAGATGGGTCGCATAATCTCTCCCCAGTTGTCGGTTTTCTTTTGAGTGAGAGGAATATAAAGTAAACATCTCATGGGCGTTTATCATCTGGTCTCAGCAGGGACGACTACATCGAGATGAATGGGTCAGTGCATTTCCGGCGATAATTTGAATTGGCCGGTTAATTCCCTTGTCGACCGCGTTTGCACTATGGTAACTGACAGATAAAAATGTCTAAGAAGTAGAAATCCACTGAAACGAAATAGACATGGAACGAAATTTGTTTGTAGCGGATTTCAGTGAAGAAGAGCTGATTCTTTGTCCGCCATGCACTGTTTGTGTTTTATGTGCATATGCAGGGCCGTAGGCGATGCTAAAAAATCACCGGGCACAGAGAAAATTATCCTGATTTATTAGTTGACAACGTGATGACGTCATCAGTGTCATCCGTTTCCAGAAACTATGATTTTTGCGGATTTTTTCGGCTATTCCAATAGAAATTAAGCACAGAACGTGAACGAAAGCAGGAAATCGGGTTCGGACTTTCTGAGTATAAACAGTCTTTTCTCCCAAAATTAAAAAATAAACAGATTGTTACTGCGTTCATTTGGATGTGTTGTGTTGCTTCGTTTTGGTATTTTTTTTATTTTCAATCATATCACCCCGAGCAAGGCGGTAACGCCACTGATGTGCAGGGGGCTACGTAAGAGTGAAAAGATTGGAAAAGAGAAAACCGGAAACCACATCCTAAACAGGGAACAAGGGATGAGCCTCTTCACCTGTTCAATAGACGTGGGTGGAGTGTGAACCGGGCGATAGTTTAGCCTATCTACTCCAATTAAAGTCTATCAGAAGATAACACAAACTTGAATTAATGATGTTTATTTTTGGTATAAAACTTTAGGTTTTTACATCAAGTTACAGCCTAGTAGTCAACTGACTAGCGTCTTCCCCTTTTCAAATCTCCTACACAAAACTACTGTCCTTAACTCCTACTTCTTACTCCTACTCTTACTCCTACATCTACCAAAAGGAACGGTTCCTTATTTTGCCGCCCAATTTTGAATTCTTGGCATCAGTGTGTCTATCTTTTTCTATTTTTAGAACACTCCCCATTTTATAAACCATAACAGATGTTTTCTTTCTTTCTTTCTTTCTTTCTTTCTTTCTTCGTGAATTGTTTAGTTTGATTTCTGACGAAGACATTTTTCCTTGCCTGGATTTTCACTATGATTGCACGGATTGGCCCAGACCCGTGCCCGGTGTGCTCAGTAGTCAGATAAGGCTATGTAACTTATATGCACATACATATGGTTAATGTAAGTGTATAAGTGACTGATATGTGCTCCAGAGTATGGGTGAGTTTGTAGTGTAGGAAGATGGTTAATTTTTCTTTGATTCGGCCTTGTGTCAGACATAACCAAAATCCCTAAAGCTTATAGAATTTATGCAGAATTATCATCATCAGAATTATCAGAACGTTGGTCGTCGGCAGGATGGAATGTGTGGAATAGTGTAAGAATAAAATATACATTTTTCATGTTAAAATAGAAATTTATTAAAAGGAAAGAATAACACAAGTTGTAGAAGTTAATGTTCAATTAGAAACATTATTAAAAAGTTAAGGGTAGAGTTTGTGTTCAATGATAAAGTTATGGGTATCAAGAAATGTAGAAAATATTTGTAGTAGTAATTGTTGAAAGAGATAAGGAGAAAGAGAACAGGGTGCGACCTGACCTTATGTCCGGGTAGATTTGAAGTTGAAGTTACATTTTAGTTGTTTCGTCTTGCGGCTCCTACCTGACTTTCTCTGCCTGACTGACGCTAGTGAAGTCCTTTTGGTCTTGCAAGTCACTCCCATCAATTTTACTTGCAAAATCTGGTTTCGACTTTTTCTTTACGTAAATGGTCAATCCCTTTTCTATTTCGTGAAACTAACCTTGACCCTTCCATCCCCTCTTCTGAGTTTTACGTTCCTGGTTACCTTCCCCTCTTCAGGAAGGACCCCAATGTCCATATGCATGGATTTGGTGCTTATGTCAGCGAACACCTACCCCTAGCTAGGGTGACATCTCTTGAATCCCTGGATCATTCTTTCATGTCTCTCTCTTCAAAGCTCGGTTAGCTATCTCTTCTTTCTCTACTGCTCCTCCTCCTCCTCTGACTGTTCGGTACTTGTCAGCATCTCTGACAATATCGACAAAGCCATTTCTTCCCATCCATCTGCCCATATATTTGTGTTTGGTGACTTTAACACCCACCACACCAAGTGGCTGGAGAACTCTGTCACTGACCTTGCTGGTGTCCACACCATGAATTTTTCAATCACCCAATCCCTTACACAAGTGGTGGACTTCCCCACGTGTTTCTCCAACAACCCTAACGAAAGGGACTCACTACTAGACCTCTGCTTCACTTCCATCTCAGACTCTTGCACTCCCAGACAGCTCTACCCTCTCAGAAACTCTGACCACATCGTAGTTTCCGTCAACATTTCATTCCACTCCCACTCTACCCAAGAAACCCAGACCAGTAGAATATCCTACTGTTACCAAAGAGCAGACTGGGATTCGTTCCGAGACTTCCTCTGTGATGTCCCTTGGAACAACATTTTTAGTCTTCCTGTCGAAGACTGTGTATCCGAGGTCTCCTCCTGGGTTAAGGCTGGCATCGATGCTTTCATCCCTGCCAGAAAATTTCAGCTTAAATCTCATTCGTCTCCATGGTTCTTGCCTGCTTGCTTGGCCGCCATTGCCCACCGGAATCATTTTTTCTGGCTCTATCGTAGCCACGCACCTCAGCTCATAATAAGTGTAAAAAGATACTTAACGGAACTAAGATGTTGTTTGCTGCCAGAATGAAGCAACGCATAGCATCCTCTAAGTTCAGCGCCAAAGATTACTGGTGACTCTTTAAAAGAATGCTTAACAAGAGCAAGTCCTCAATACTCCCACTAATCAATAAATTTGAGGTCCTCACCTCCTCTACAGACAAGGCTGAAAGCTTTGCTCACAGATTCTCCACCAATTCGAGATTGGATTCGTCTGGAGTTTTTACACCCGACTTCGCACCTAGAACTGAGGCTCAACTGAATGACGTCTACATTACATCCTCGCTGGTTTCTAACATAATCTCAAAACTTTACCCTCACAAAGCGAGTGGTGGGGACAGAATCCCAATCATAGTCTTGAAGAAATGTGCCCCTGAACTCTCCTCTGTTCTTTCTAAGCTCTGCAACTTCTGCCTATCTGCATCCTGTGTTCCTGCCTGTTAGAAGTCTTCCTCTGTAGTTCCTATATTTAAGAACACTGGAGAACCCTCGGACCCCGCAAATTACCGCCCTATCAGCTTTCTTCTGATCTTTGGCAAAGTGTTCGAAGCCATTATCAATGCCAAGGAGAATAGCAGGAGCACCCAACCAGATATGACAACAGTATTCAATGCACGTACGAATGGTAGATTTATAAATGTGCAAGATGGATTCTGATGAGAACCTCACGATGAATAGCAGGAGCACCCAACCAGATATGGCAACAGTATTCAATGCACGTACGAATGGTAGATTTATAAATGTGCAAGATGGATTCTGACGAGAACCTCACGATGAATAGCAGGAGCACCTGACCAGATATGGCAACTGTATTTAATGCACATATGAGTGGTAGATTTATAAATGTAAAAGATGGATTCTGACGAGAACCTCAAGATGAATATCAGAAGCACCCAACCATATATGGCAACATTATTCAATGCACGTATGAATGGAAGATTTATAAATATGCAAGATGAATTCTGACGAGAAAAACTTTCTAGCTCGACACAGAGATCCAATCTTCCTAGCAGTAGATGCAGCTATAGATTCGATGTAGTCATTCCACTTGAGGTCAGTTGAGAGAGGGGGCGCGGTGTGTTGCTCTGAAGGAGACTTGCATCAGCCATGCCGATGACTAGCAGGAAAGTTTCTCTATGGAACAGTTTTGTTTTGGAGTCATTAAAAATTACAAGCCATTTCCTGCCCCAGTTAACCATTGATTGGAGATCCGTTTCAAGAGCAGCACTCAGCTTTACTTTGTCAGACTTATTAGATTTCCTATTAAGACAGGAGTAAATGGCAGTATCATATGCATAGATGCCTACTTGGGAACTGATGACATCAGGGAGATCATTACTGAAAACCAGAAACAGTGTAGAACCTAAGTTAGAGCCTCCAGGGACACTCGCGTTTGTGTGAAAGGATTAATGCTATCTTAGTAGCTGATCTCTCCTCTGATCTAGCTCTAACAGCTCAGTCTAAGAAAAACTGGCTGGTCACATTCAATGCCTAAAAATCCAAACGTGCCCTTCCACCATCGCCTACCAAACCCAGAACTTTCTCCAGTCGCAATGAACGGGTGGCCCCTCAGAGTGTACCTATGCTTTGAGCACCTAATGGGACTTAAACTCAAATGTAACTCACACATGCAATCCATTGCCGAAAATTCTGGGAAAACGGTTAGTACCACTCCAGCAAGTACCTCACTCTGCCTGCTATTGTCTACTTTTACAAGAGTCAGAACAGGCCAAAAATAGAGTACTGCTGCCATATATGGAGAGGCACTGCCCAGTCGTCACATTCTGCTCTCAGTAGAGTGCAAAAGCCTCTCTGTGTCCTTGTAGGTTACAAATTATTTTCTACACTGCAATTCTTTTCTTACAGAAGAGATGTTTCAAAACTCACAATGTTCTATCGCTATTTCCATGGAAAGTGTTCATATGAATTTCTCATTAGTTCCACCAGTTCTAACCTTCACAGCTAAGACCAGCCATGCTACACAGACTGTAGCAAACCACTCTCATCCCTTCATATTTCATTGGCGAGATGTAATTTTCACCAAACAGCTTTGTGGAACAGATTACCAAGAGGATGCTTATTCAAGTCAAGAGTCAACTGTTATCATCTCCAAAAGCAGTGCCAGTTACTGTGTAACATTCCAGCTCGAGTAACCCTCGGACCTAGAACAGGGTGAACATCATTGAATATAATTTTCTTAACTCATCAAAAATATTCTCAAAAATTACAAATTGAAAAAGTAACCAGAATAATTTTGTGTAAAAATGTGTATTAGAAATTACAGTGTACATGTACTGTACATATTACTGGCAGTAGGCACCAAACCAAATGTACATATTACTGACAGTAGAGACCAAATGTACATATTAATAGCAATTGAGACCAAATGTACATATTAAAAGCAGTAGAGACCAAATTTACATATTAATAGTAGTAGAGATCAAATGTATATATTAATGGCAGTAGAGATCAAATGTATATATTAATGGCAGTAGAGATCAAATGTATATATTAATGGCAGTAGAGATCAAATGTACATAATACTGGGAAGTAGAGATCAAATGTATATATTAATGGCAGTAGAGGTCAAATGTATATATTAATGGCAGTAGAGATCAAATGTATATATTAATGGCAGTAGAGATCAAATGTACATAATACTGGCAGTAGAGATCAAATGTATATGTTAATGGCAGTAGAGACCAAATTTACATATTAATGGCAGTAGAGATCAAATGTATATATTAATGGCAGTAGAGATCAAATGTATATATTAATGGCAGTAGAGATCAAATGTACATAATACTGGGAAGTAGAGATCAAATGTATATATTAATGGCAGTAGAGACCAAATTTACATATTAATGGCAGTAGAGATCAAATGTATATATTAATGGCAGTAGAGATCAAATGTACATAATACTGGCAGTAGAGATCAAATGTATATGTTAATGGCAGTAGAGACCAAATTTACATATTAATGGCAGTAGAGATTAAATGTATATAGTAATGGCAGTAGAGATCAAATGTATATATTAATGGCAGTAGAGATCAAATATACATAATACTGGAAAGTAGAGATCAAATGTATATATTAATGGCAGTAGAGATCAAATGTACATAATACTGGCAGTAGAGATCAAATGTATATATTAATGGCAGTAGAGACCAAATTTACATATTAATGGCAGTAGAGATCAAATGTATATAGTAATGGCAGTAGAGATCAAATGTATATATTAATGGCAGTAGAGATCAAATATACATATTACTGGCAGAAGAGATCAAATGTATATATTACTTGCAGCGGACCCAAAATGTGCAAATTACTGGCAGTAGGTATGAAATATTTTGTATTTGTATGTATGCATAGAAGTGCTTGTCATTTTACCTGTAAGTGTGCATATTAACATACATATCAAATGTATTAAAACAATGGACAATTTTTAAAATATTTTTTCGAGAAATCTTTTGGATGGTAAAGTGTATGAATGTGTTTGTGTTTGTTGGCCGGTAACATTAGTTAATATAATTGTATATATGTAACAATAATATTATGTTAATGTATGTGTACACGTGACACATATGTGAGTAATAAGAATCAACACCAAATCATAACATACCAAATTCTGTCTCTTTATAAAAATTTTTGATTCAGCAATGATTTTAATGGGTTATGAGGAAAATAAAAGTAAAATCATTTTAAAAATTAATTAAATACGAGCTAAAAAAAAAAGAAATTCAGTGAAAGTAAAATTATTTGATAATATTTATTTAATACAGACAGAGAAATAAAATTTGTTTAAGTTTCTAGCAACATTACTTTCCTCGATACATTTGGGTTTTTTTCAAGAGAATCTGAAAAAAGAAACTCTAATTACTAATAAAGTTACAATCCAGGGAGCAAAAATGTATTTTTATTTCTAAATTTGAAGATTAACTAAATAACAGATTTTTATTCAATACTGGGTCAAATAAATGCTTATAGGCCCAAATGTGCATGGTGGTGCAGTGGTTATCAGCTCGGAATAAAAAATCGGGAAACTGAGTTCAAGTTCGAGTTGAATTCCTCGCATTCACTTATGCACGAATACTCTTGGAAAAGGTATTAATCTGTCTCTTCCCTCCAGTTATGGGTTAAATAATAAAACAGATTGGTTTCTTTAGACTCGGCTGGCAACCAGTCTACCTCAAAAAGCAATGGCAACCTACTGCAGGATAACCTTCTGCTCAGTCAATCATGTCTCTTTCGAGACATGATCACTCAAAGCGTGTATCACATATGGCCCTTAACTGACTGACTGAATATAATAGTTGAAAACAGGATTAGGGCTTGTATTGGGCATAAAGGGGGGATCAGTTTATTACTTCATAACAATATAAAACTGATCCCCCACTAATTACTACTTAATAATATAATACATCTCTTCCCCTTCAAGCTATGAGTCAAATAACAGGACAGATTGGGTTCTATAGCCTTGGCTGGCAACCAGTATACCACAAAAAGCAATGGCAACCTACTGCGGGATAACCTTCTGCCCAGTCAGTCATGTCTCAAAAGAAACATGATCGGCCAAAGTGTGTATCACGTATGACACTTAACTGACTGGCTATAAAAAAATAACTTGAATTTGACAAAAAATTCCCTAACAAACCCTGACATAAAATCAACCATCCGCAACCAATATATTTTCAGGTCATATATATATATATATATATATGCACACAACAAATATGACAAGATTTTTCATGAAGATTAATCTTCTGGTTGATGCACAAATTTTAGGGAATTATTTTGTCAAGTTACTCAGAATTTTCCACGTCTCACTGGACACATTTCTCAAAATCACTTTGCTATAAGACATAAAGAGAAAGTTGAGAGAATGGCTTGATTGGATTTTTTTGGCAGGCGGGGGTATTTAATGTCGAAATCTAAATATTTTGAACGCAAGTTTATGGCTTCACCTACATATATTTTGTACAAAATGTTTTACTTATGATTTATAAACATCTTGTTTGTAGATTTGTAGTGTTATAGGTTTTGGCATTGATCTATTCCTTTGGTTGGTTCTTTAGCAGCATATCAATCTGTGTGGATTATTCAATGCTAAAATTCAAAATTTATAATTCAATAGAAGAACATTATTTCATGATTAAATTATAATTACTTAGCTGCATTTTTTAAAACTAAATAATCTTACACAATCAAAAAAATAAAATTAAAATTCGTTTTTCCTGATAAGAAATGAGATTAATCATAGCAAATTACCATCCTGGGCATGACGATAAACTACATCTGGCAGCATGGCCTCTTACCAAGATATTTTTAGGAGTGTAGAACAACCTCTCAATTACTGTTGTTCCCAGCTCCATCCTAACCCTAGATAGAAACACCTGTTTGGATGTGTGGCTGGATAACTGGAATTGGAAATAGGAGGACCAAATTTCAATTCCAGTTTGGTATATTATAGCCACATACACAAATATCCTTTAGAAATTATGAATCTCCTCCCATCTATGGGTTAATTAGTAGGACTTGCATCAGTAAAATCATAATTATCATCAAAATGTTCCTACAATCTAAAATATTTGCTGGCTTTAACTAACCTGCATAAGGTTGATAAGCCATGAAAAATCAATCAATCAAACCTATACTAAATTTTTTTACAACTGAAGTACTCAGAAATTATCAGTTCAACATAGGAAATTTTTATGAGGTATTAGGTATAGTTGCCATCACTTGTCTTATTCCAATTTCATATCATAATTTTTTGGGGGAAAAGTTCATCTTATATTCTAACCAGCAGTATAGCCCGTCGTTGCTCGGGTGTAATGAAAGCTTTAAAACTAATCCATGGTCCTGGACTCTTTGGACATTGGCATAAAAGACTAAAAAGCAATAGCTGTTTCTAGTTAAAGCGAAACAGTAGACTGAAAGAAAAATGAATGGATGTAAGTCAAATTTTGATTTCCTGGTATCGATATCAAATAAGTTTTTTTCGTCGTAAACTGAATTTTGAAGGCTAAATAAGTTCTCTGAGTAAATGATATCATGGCTGAGACTAAGAACTACAATTATATCTGCTTAGAGCCAAACCTGAAGCAAAAACTAAAATAAAAGGGCTGAATAAAATACAGACATACAGGCAGATAAACAGACGCACACACAAACATCTTGCCTTATATATATATATATATATATATATATATATATATATTATCGATTTTCTGCACTATTGTAAGAACTGCAACCTTGAAACTTCTGAATATCGTTTCTTATGTCTTTGTCTATGAGTGTATCAAATCTGATTAAAATCAGACCACTCCTTTTTTAACCCGTTTTTTGATTATCGATTTTCGATATTTATCAGGAGTACCTCGACACAAAACCTAGCTAAGAACACTCGCAGATGCTTATAGTACAAATGTGTAAATTTTCAAGAAAATTGGTTCAGCCGTTTCAGAGTCTATAGGCAACAAATACACACACACACACACACACACACACACACACACACAGAGACACAAATACACACACACACAAAGTTCCATTTATAAATAAGTTTAGATATTATTGATTTTCTGCACTATTTTAAGAAGTGCAACCTTGAAACTTCTGAATAACGTTTCTTATGTCTTTGTATATGAGCGTATCAAATTTGATTAAAATCATACCACTCCTTCTATAACCCGATTTTTTTGATTATCGATTTTCGATATTTATTGCGGTACCTTGACAAAAATATCTCACTAAGAACACTTGCAGATGCTTATAGTACAACTGCGTAAATTTTCAAGAAAATCGGTTCAGCCGTTTCGGAGTCTATAGGTAACGGGCACACACACATTACATATACCTCCCCTCACAAGAGTTGAGAGTAGATAGCCAGATAGATAGCCAGGTAGATAGCCTAAGTAGCTTGAGAGAGTAGCCTGAGGAGAGTGCCCTGAACATAGCCGAGAGTTGTCTGTGAACACTGTTACCATAATGTCCATTAGGAGTCCCAGTTCGAGGGTCGAATTATAGTATTATACACTAACCTGTATTATCGTTCTACTAACAAAGTTCCAAGTTGTATTTTGCCATGTTTAATATATATTCGTTATTTCCTATTTTGGTTGTTTCATATTATTCTTGCTGGACTTTTAACCGGGTCCACGACATAAACATTAAAAAAAAAAAATTGGAGAAATTTAAGAATTAAATCAAACCAGAGAAAAATAAAAATAATATTAACTCCAAGAGAAAGTTAAGAATAGTCTTGGTCACAAATATTGAAAGATAGAAATGAGTTTTATCGTATAAGATATGCAGATGATACAGTGCTGATAGCAGATACAAGAAAGAAACTACAAGACCACCTACAGGAAGTAGTTCAAGAAAGTGGAAAGAAGGGACTACATATAAACTACAAAAAAACTGAATGCATGGTAATAAGTAAAAAAAGAAGCTCAAAATGCCAACTCCATGTTGGTCATACTAAAATCAAACACGTGCAGAAATTGAAATTCCTGGGGCTTGTTCTAATAGAAGACAGAAAGTACGATACAGAGATTCGAAGGTGTATTGGCATGACAAATGATGCATTCCAGAAGCTAAGTAGAGTATTAAGAGACAGGAAAATTTTGATGAAATCAAAGAAGAGAGTACTGGATTGTTATGTGATGTCTGTCTTTCAATATGGTAGTGAATGCCGGACAATCTCACCAAAGATGAAGGAAAGACTTGAAGCAACTAAAATGTCGTTCTACAGAAAGATGCTGACGATACCATGGACAGCGCACACGAGCAATGACAAGGTTTTAGAGAGAATGGACACAAAAAAGAAACTGATACTTAACATCAGAAAAAACAGCTAAAGTTTTTGGGACATGTAATGAGAAAGGCGGGCTTGGAGAATCTGATACTCACAAGTCAGAAAGAGGATGGAAACGAAAAGGAAACTAATACTTAACACTAGAAAAAAACAGCTAAAGTTTCTGGGACATGCCAATTACAGATGAGTGACACTAAAATCAAGCAGGTACAAAAATTGAAATACCTGGGAAGTGTTCTAACAGGATATGGACAGTGCGACACAGAGATCCGAAGGCAAAATGGCATGGTGAAGGAAGCATTCCAGAAGTTGAGTAAAGTATTAAGAAACAGGACAATTTTGCTAGAAAGAATGAAGAGAGTACTGGATTGCTATGTGATGTCTGTTCTTCATTAGGGCAGTGAATGCTGAACAATATCATCAAAGATGAAAGAAAAACTTGAAGCAATTGAAATGTGGTTCTACAGAAGGATGCTGCAAATATCATGGATCAAACATGTGAGCAATGATGGAGACGAAAAAGAAAATTAATACTGAGCATCAGGAAGAGACAAGTAAAGTTCCTGGGACATGCAATGAGAAAGGAGGGCTTGGAGAACCTGATACTAACAGGCCAGATAGAGGGGAAAAGAGACAGCGGATAACATATTTGAAGGACCTGATCAAGTGGATGACGGAACGAGGGTTGCGTGGTATAACAGGAGAAAGCATGCTTAGAGCCACCAGGGATAGGGAGACGTGGAAGGCCATGATCGCCTACGTCCTGAAAGGACAGGACACATAAAAGAAGAAGAAGAAGAAGAATGAGGAGGGGAGAGCTTGAAGAACCTGATGCTCATGGGATGGATAAGATGGAAGAGAGACAAAAGAAAATAACGCATGACAAACTTGATGGAGTTGAGAAGATGGATGATGGAGCGGAGATTAAGTGAGATAACACGAGAATGGGTATTAAGAGTGACAAGGATTAGGGAGATATGTAATGTCATGATCCCCTACTTCCTGAAAAGACACAGCACAGAAGAAGAAGAAAGTTTTTTGCCATTTTTGCTGTCTTCTATCTCAAAAAAGAACATTCTCCCACTTTTTTTTTATTCGAGAACCAACTCAAATAAAATGGATCTTTTATGACATATATTTTGACCAGTCGCAATATGCGTAGCTTGTAGCAATTACTATTTTTTAAATGTAAGGTCAATACACACCTCCTAACACACTAACCTGCTCCCATTCTATCAAGCACTCTTCCCATCTGCCCGACCCTCATCCTCGCTATCCTTACTCATCTGTCACCTTTCTCCTGACATTCCCTCCTTTTCTTTACCTTCCCCTATGTAGCCCCATGCGCAATAGTGGCAGTGGAATGCCTTGCTTGGGGTGAGATGATTAAAAAAAAAAAATTTTTTTTAGTATTTTTAAAAAGTGGCTTCTAGACACATTACTTAATATACACAGACTAGCATGGAACACTTATGCATGGAGAATTCCGGACAAGTTCACATTGGGCTCATGCGTTAAGACAGCTTTGCCAGAATCTCATAGCATCATAGTGGCATTATTGCCTTACTTGGAGTGCAATGATTAAAAGAAAATACCCATGTCATCCCATCATCCACACAGTGACATCAGTATGGAAAGCAGGAATATTTTTTTATCCGTACAATAACCTATCCTTTGATCAATTGCCTTGCCTCTTATACTAAATTTGTTTGAACTGATCGATACACTGCAGTTTTTGAATTGTTCAGAATCTATACTTTAAATATTCTGAATTTTTGATATCCTACTACTTGAAATCCTTGGCAAAGAATGTTAATTTTTTTTGTTCAAGGTCATTCTTATACGAGGGTCATTCAATAAATAAGGTGAATTTTTTGGTATACTTCTACTACAGATAAAAGCTTACTTTTTTTAAAAGTTTTTTCCCTTTACTTCTTTTTCAAAGGGATTTAATTTTTTTGCAGATTGAAAAAAAAACTTTGAGAGTTTTGGGGATTAACAAAGATGGTCGACCAAGAAGCATGCTCCAGGATTGAACAGAGGTCAGTTATTAAGTTTTTGGTTGCTAAAGGGTGCAAACCAGTTGAAATTCATAGGAGAATGTCAACTGTGTATGGTGCCACATGTTTCAGCCAAAAAAATGTCTACAAGTGGGCTAAATTGTTTAAAGAAGTTTGAAAGTGACGATGAAGTCAAAAGTGCTGTGAGTGATTGGCTGAGACATCAGTCCAAAGATTTTTACGCTGAGGGAATACGGAAGCTTGTGCACAGATGGGAAAAGTGTGTGACACTGCTGGGAGACTACATTGAAAAATAAAAATAAAAAAAGTAAGTTTCTATCTGTATTAGAAAAATTCACCTTATTTATTGAATGACCCTCATATGAACTTTGAATACCTATGTCATCAGCACAACCCCCATCATCACTGGTACACTGAAATCTAGAGGGGAACGACTTTTTTCGATCCCTAGCATAACTTATTTCATATTCATCTTACTTATCTCCCGTACTAATTTTGTTGTAACTGATTCATACACGAAGGCATTTAAAGTATTTTAAATTTATTTTTTCAACTAGCAGTATAGCTAGGTGTTGCTCAGGTGTAATGAAAGCTTTAAAACTAATCCATGGTCCTGGAGCTCAGACTCTTTGGACGTTGGCATGAATGACAAAAAAGCAATAGTTGTTTCCAGTTAAAACAAAACCGTAGACTGAAAGAAAAATGAATGGATGTAAGTCAAATTTTGATTTCCTGGTATCGATATCAAATAAGTTTTTTTCATTGTAAACTGAATTTTGAAGGCTAAATAAGTTCTCTGAGTAAATGGTATCATGGCTGAGACTAAGAACTACAATTATACCTACTTAGAGCCAAACCCAAAGCAAAAAGTAAAATAAAAGGGCTGAAAAAAATACAGACATACAGGCAGATAAACAGACACACACACACAAACATCTTGCCTTATATATATATATATATATATATATATATATATATATATATTATCGATTTTCTGCACTATTGTAAGGACTGCAACCTTGAAACTTCTGAATATCATTTCTTATGTCTTTGTCTATGAGTGTTTCAAATTTGATTAAAATCAGACCACTCCTTCCATAACCTGATTTTTTCGATTATCGATTTTCAATATTTATCTGGGGTACCTCGACACAAAACCTAGCTAAGAACACTCGCAGACGCTTATAGTACAATTGTGTAAAATTTCAAGAAAATCGGTTCAGCCGTTTCAGAGTCTATAGGTAACGGACACACACACACATATACACACACAAAGTTTCATTTATAAATAAGTTTAGATTAGATTTAGATAATTTTCTGAATTTTTGTGATGGATTTAGGGTTGCTTCCATCATCATTCCTATTGCAATTTCAAACCATTTACTTCACTTTTAGTGTATATGTGGCTCTTTCTGCCAGGTCACTGCTCTCCTTCCAAATGCGATGAAAGATAAATCTGCCCAAAATTAACAATAATGCTTCATTTAAATAAATTTGGACAATTTTAAAACTCTGTTTAGTTTGAACAACAGTGAATGTTTCTCTGAAAAGTTATCTGTTGACCCACCCCAGTTGCAACTTGTAAATAGTTTCAAAATCCAGACAAAGTCAGGCACCACCCATTTTTTGGATTGGTACCAAAACCAAACAAGAGATAACCAAATTTTTAAGAGTTGCGGAAAGATAAACCCAACAATAAATCTGATTGTCTTTTGTTTCTAATCCAATGTTAAAAATATAAACAATAGAAAGAAAAAGAACATAACAGTTTCACATTTTGTGTTTTTTTATACTAAGGTTTACACAATAGAAGGCCAAAGAGCCAGTCAGGGTAGCTGGTTAATGTATGATTTTGAAGGTGTAAAAGAAAATGTACTATACTGGATGGATGTACCTGTTAAAGATAATTGACAGGTACATCCGGCTGTGGGTGAGATCAAAAAAGAATAAGTGGGGTTGACAGATATATCCAGCTGTGGATGATGTCAACAAGGGCAACAACAAAAGAAAAGACGCAAACGACAACCGGTTTGAAAGGCAATGCCTGGCAAGGATAAAATTGAGAGATACATCAAGCCATAGATAAACGTTAAGCAAGGACAAGAGTGGTTGATAGACATATCCAACCGTAGTTGACGCCAATAAAGCAACAACCCGAAAAATATAAATTGCGTAGGAGTTTTAAAATGATAAAGTGTAAAATTTTGGGCTGAGGACAGAGAACACCCACTAGCTAATGACTCCCAATGACTCCTTGGTATGTGCAATCTCTCTCTGGCTGCTCTTCTGATACACACAAGTGTCACCAATGAAGAATAAAAATATAAGATTATATTTTTATATATGTGTGTTCCTCATTGTTTGTCCAGATCCAGTATAATATAATACAAAAAGCAAGAAGTAAACTTCATGGGGTTATGCAGGAAAGATAACAGAGAGGTCAAGACTGTAGTGATTGGGAAAGCATCCAACCAGGAGTCTGTTTCACAAAGTAGTTCTTCGGAAAAGCTGTCCTTATGAAACCTACATCTTACTAATGCAATACAAAGAGAATTGAGATGGTTCATCATTGTGCATGCAGGATGGTGGGTCCCAGCTACGCATTGTGGTGTAATGGATACCTGCTCGAAATGAAAAAAATCTAAGAGTAGAGTTCGAATTCCAGTTGAATTCGTTGCATTCACTTATGCACAAATACTCTTGGGAAAGGTATTAATCCATCTTTTCTCAGAGCAGTTAGAGGCTCATAACATATTATCTGTGAAAAATGGATTGTAGAATGGAAAATTTGCTTCTAAGCTTTAGGCTCACATGAGCCATCTTCAGAGAGGTTATTTAGACTGTAATACAATAACATCCACCATCACTGACGATTTTATTTTGTGTTGACATAAAACTCCGCTTGGCAACGGCAATAGTTACCAAAAATAATAAACACAGTTCTCAAATTTGCAATGCGGTTTTATGACATCACACCATATATTATAAATTAATTAGTTTGTACATATTCTAAAGTATAATTTATAATAAATATTCATTGCTCTATTTTTATATTGAGCACTGTTTTAAATTAGTGTTTTCAACGAAGACTGAATCTCCTAAACAAATAACAAATATATTTCTAAAAAAGGGTAAATAATAAAGAAAATACATTTCAAAGAAATACACAAACAAGGAAATCATTTTTCAAACTGAAACAATAACAGAATTTAAACCCTCCAAAAACAGACACTAAAAGACACAACTAATTTTCTTCTGGATAGTGGTATAGTGGATATAAGAGTTGGTTGTACAGGTGTTACGTTCATCTAGTGATTATGAGTTCAATCACTGGATCTGGTAGTGATGTAAGAATGAACAATGACCCATATCAAGGAACACCTGATGATGACCAGAGGGTACTTAGTCGAAACATTGTGTCTATAAGATGAGAACAATAGTTCAAAATAATACAAGGATAGAAGCAATAAAAATTTGAAACAAAGACACAGAAATGATAATGAGACAATGTTTTTGTTTTAATCATTTAACACATTTACAAGGCAATAAAGCCACTAAGACTGAGTGTGAAAGAATAAGAAAAAAAGAGAAACAGTATTAAGGAGTGAGAACTATTGAAGAGTAATAATGATATTGCATTTAAACTTTTGAAGATCAAAATTGGCTGGAAAGAAAGAATCCCAAAAAGAGTTCTACAAGTGAAAAGTGCAAAGAAGAAACTGGTAACATAGAACAGGGGTCGGCAACTCATTCGACCCTGTGGGCCAGATCATGTTATAATGACGGGTCGTGGGCCGGACGAGGGCCATTAACAAAAATGTTGTGGTGCAGTGGATATCGGCTCAGAACGAGAAATCGGGGAGCCAAATTCGAATTCCAGTTGAATCCATTGCATTCACTTACGCAGAAATATCCTTGGGAAAGGTATTAATCCGTCTCTTCCTTCCAGTTATGCGTTAAATAGCAAGACTGATTAGGTTCTATAGCCTTGGCTGGCAACCAATCATCCACAGAAAGCAATGGCAACCTACTGCGGGATAATCATCTGCCCAGTCAGTCATGTCTCGAAAGAGACATGATCACCCAAGCGTGTTTCACATACTGACTGACATATGCAGACCCCTGTCAACCTAAATATTTAAAACTGTAATGAAAATAAACATTGAGAAATCAGAAAACAAAACAAAAAATTCTAAAATTAAAAAACGCCAAACAAAAATTACTTTTCCTCAAGGAATGTCAAAATACTTCAAAGTGAAAAAAATCAACCAAAGTGAAATGGATGAAATTATGATGTGTAGATTTGAAACTGTGACTGAAAATTGCACCACAAACGAACCACAGGCACACATCAAACAAAAACAAAACATATATACCCATACATTCAAGTACAAATAGTCTGTCGCTGGTCGGTCGGTCAGTCAAATCGGCTCTCAGTTTTTGTTTTATGTTTATTTTTTATTTTTTACGCAGAAATGGAGGGGATTAGGTTTTGATCCTGTTTTTGCAGTCGTAGTATTCAAATTTGTTTGGGTGGATCAGAGGAAGATAACAGCAGGCCTTTTGTTGAATTCAAAAGCCTCGTCTCTGATGTTAAAAATAGAGTCATTGGTAATCAGGCTCGAGGTCCAGTCAAAATACCTCGCGGGCCAGATCCAGCCTATGGGCCATAGGTTGCCAACCCTTGACATAGAATTTAATGGTTACATCTAACCAATTCAACGATGAACTGATGAGACGTTGCTGCCAATCTAGTACCGTGCTTAAATTAATAAAGTCTAGTTACTCTAAGTAAGAATTTATCCAAGCATTTACCATGAAAATGTCTATAGAAAAGGCACATGGAAGGTATATTATGGTAATAAGAAAGTAACTGAAGCTGAGATGCCAGGTTAGGATCAATAATATTACTGATTCTTCTTTGGATTTTATTTACAATCTCTAAATATACAGCAGAAACACCAAACCATACACTACCAGCCATAATTATTAGGCCACTGCAGTGTTTAAAAAAAAAAAATGATGTATTTCATACTATTTTTTAGTGTTTGTTTGGACATTATGGTTGGTTGGTTGGTTGTTTTGTTTTTATGGCATATCAACCTCAGCGAGTCATTTAATGCCAACTAAATTTTTATTTATTTATTGTTGGTAATATCTTTTTCTTACAACAATTTATTGTTGTTTTTATATAAGTTTTGTGTCTGGTAATACTTTTTTCTTTTCGAGTATCAAGATTCATTGGGATTTGTTCTTAAGGGCAGGGTCCCCAAGTCCTACCCTGTTATTTAACCCATAACTGGAGGGAAGGGGTGGATTAATACCTTTCCCAAAGGTACCAATGCTTAAATGAATGCAGGGTATTCAACTGGAATTTGAACTCGGCTCACCGATTTCTCTTTCCGAGCCGATATCCACTGCACCATGACGCACATCCGTCACTAAACGCTTACAGCACCTGGTATTCCCAAGCGGTCACCTATCTAAGTATTGACCAGGCTTAATGTTGCTTAACTTCGGTGATTGAGCCAGAACCGGTGTAGTCAGCGTGATATGGCCGTAAGCACGCATATCCGTCACTAAATGCTGACAGCACCTGGTATTCCCAAGTGGTCACCCATCTAAGTATTGACTAAGTTCAACGTTGCTTAACTTCGGTGATCGAGCGAGAACTGGTGTATTCAACGTGATATGGCTGTAAGCCGGACATTATGGTTGAGGGTAGGTTAAACCAAATAATGTTATGTTTCCGTAGTTTCTGCTTATTTCTGCTTACTTTGTTTTGAACAGAGTATTCTCGACCAGTGTTGAGCTTACTTTGTTTTGAACAGAGTATTCTCGACCAGTGTTGAGCTTACTTTGTTTTGAACAGAGTATTCTCGACCAGTGTTGAGCTTACTTTTTTTCTAATGCATTAACGGATTAAATTTTGGAACTGTCAAAAACTTCTTTATTACTAGAGTTAGAACATAAAGTCTAGACAAGTCTATTCTGTAGGCTCTGATTGGCTGATGATTCCAGTGTAGATATTGTGCTCAATAAATATCAGCACAATATTCACCCCATGACCATGGAATAGAGAGACGTGTATTGAGTTACAATTTTTGTCTGCCAACTGGACACTAGTTGGAAACATCCTTGCGAAGGTGAGTCTCACACTCTTAATTGTTCATTTACCAGAAACCTCCCCATTGAGACCAGATGTGACAGAAAGCTGATTTTTAATGTGAGAATTCTGAGCCTGTAAGCTCAGGCCAAAATTTCCCGTAGACCTTGCATAAGGTATGGTCGGGCTCCTGTCTGTTTTTTTCCCAGATGAGACGCTCCCTTTCGGAATAGCCTTGTTTGACAAAATATGCCACAAAGAATTAATGAAGATGCTCAGCAGCCTCAACACCAGAAAGACATCAGAGTAATCAAGAATCTCTACTGGCAGCAAACTGCCTGCATACGGACAGGTAACGATTTCAGCAGATTTACAAAGCTAGAAAGAGGCGTAAGACAAGGATGTGTCTTTTCACCAGATCTGTTCAACTTGTACAGCAAGAATATTTTGAGGACCCTAAATGCTACACCAGGATTTGTTATTAGAGGCCACAATTTGAACAACATAAGGTATGCAGATGATACAGTACTGATAGCAGACACAGAAAAAAACTACAAGACCTCCTACAGAAGGTAGTTGAGGAGAGTGACAAAAAAGGACTACAAATAAACTGCAAGAAAACTGAATGCATGGTCATCAGCAAAAAAAGCAACCCAAAATGCCAAATACAGGTGGGGGATACCAGAATCAAGCAAGTCCAAAAATTTAAATACCTAGGAAGTGTTCTAACAGGAGATGGAAAGTGTGACACAGAGATCCGAAGGCGAATTGACACATTCCAGAAGTTGAGTAAAGTACTAAAACACAGGAAAATTTCACTAGAAACGAAGAAGCGAGTGCTAGATTGCTATGTGATGTCAGTTCTTCAATATGGCAGTGAATGTTGGACAATATCATCGAAGATGAAAGAAAACCTTGAAGTAGCAGAAATGTGGTTCGACAGAAGGATGCTGTGAATATCATGGAACGAGCATGTGTGCAATGACGAGGTTTTGGAAATGATGGAAACGAAAAGAAAATTAATACTGAGCATCAGGAAGAGACCACTGAAATTCCTGGGACATGCAATGATGAAGGAGGGCTTGGAGAACCTGATACTCACAGGTCAGATAGAGGGAAAGAGACAGAGGAATGCAGTGCATAACTTATTTGAAGGACTTGAGCAGGAAGATGACAGAACGGGGGTTGCGTGGTGTAACAGGAGAAAACGTGCTAAGAGCCACCAGGGATAGGGAAATGTGAAAAGCCATGATCACCTACGTCCTGAAAGAACAGGGCACATGGAAGAAGAAGAAAACTTTAGCGGTTGGTGAGCAAAAGAATCATTTGCATTGTTAACACTGCTCAGCACACTGTCCTAACTATCTCAGGCGGAAGCTTTCTTTTTTTCATAACCAGACGTTCCGGGGTTTGCACTGGCTCTTGTTCTGGCAAGGCAGCCATATATTGTCTTTCTGCAGAGACAGCACACTAAGTGCGGTCTATTTGATCGACGGGGTCGGGTATTGTTATCAGTAGCAACTGGCTGCTCTGCTTTCATTTTGTTCATGTTACACATATTCTTTGTGTAATTGCACGTTAGCAGGTTATAGCCACATCATGTTTTACTAGCTTCTGCTTCTTCTTTTTCTATGTGCCTTGTCCCTTCAGGATGTAGGTGATCATGGCCCTCCACATCTTTCTATCCCTAGTAATTCTTAACACGCTTTCTTCTGTTACAACTTCTAAATCCTGTTCTGCCATCTGCTTGCTCAAGCCTGTCAAGTAAGTTACACATTGCTTTCCCCTATCTCACTTTTCCTCTATCTGATTTGTGAGTCTCAGATTCTCCAAGCCCTCCTTCCTCATTACATGTCCCAGGAACTTCAGCTGTCTTTTCCTGATGTTAAGTATTTGTTTCTTTTCCATTTGCATCTTCTTCAAAACCTCATCATCACTCATGCGTTCGGTTCATGGTATCCTCAGCATCCTTCTGTAGAACCACATTTTGGTTGCTTCAAGTCTCTTCATCTTTGATGAGATTCTTCAACTAGCTAGATGTTCTATTACGAGGTTCATTCAATAAATAAGGTGAATTTTTTGGCATAAGAACTTCTAATAAAGATAGAAGCTTACTTTTTTAACATTTTTTTCCTTTACTTCTTTTTTAAAGGGATTTAATGGTTTTTGGAGATTGAAAAAAACTTAGAGAGTTTTAGAGATTAACAAAGATGGCCGACCAAGAAGCATGCTTCAGGATTGAAAAGAGGTGAGTTATGAAGATTTTGGTTGCTGAAGGGTGCAAACGAGTTGAAATTCATAGGAGAATGTCAACTGTGTATCATGCCACAAAAAATGTCTACAAGTGGGCTAAATTGTTTAAAGAAGGATGGAGCAGTGTTGAGGATGACGACAGGCCTGTGAGGCCTACAGAAGTGAGGTCTCCTGAGGTGATCAAATCAGTCAATGACCTCATTCAGTCTAACAGAAGGATGACAGTGGATGACATTGCAAGGACTTTGAGCCTATCTGTTGAGACAGCACACAATATTGTCCATGATGACCTTGCTTACTCAAACGGCAGCTGCTGGTGGGTGCCAAAAATGCTTACTAAAGAGTACAAACAGAAAAGGGTCGAGTTGTGCCAGCAGTGTCTCTCCTACTTACAGCCCAGACGTTGCCCCTTCAGACTTTCACCTCTTTGGTCCCTTGAAAGCGTTCATGAGAAGCACGAAGTTTGAAAGTGATGATGAGGTCAAAAGTGCTGTGAGCAATTGGCTGAGACATCAGTCCAAAGTTTTTTATGCTGAGGGAAAATGCAAGCTTGTGCACAGATAGGAAAAGTGTGTAACACTGCTACGAGACTACGTTGAAAAATTGAAAAAAAAGTAAGCTTCTATCTGTATTAAAAGTCCTTATATCAAAAAATTCACATTATTTATTGAATGACCCCCGTAGAAGTCCTTATACCAAAAAATTCACCTTATTTATTGAATGACCCTTGTAGAAGTCCTTATACCAAAAAATTAACCTTATTTATTAAATGACCCTAGTAGAAGTCCTTATACTGAAAAATTCACCTTATTTATTGAATGACCCTTGTTGAAGTCCTAATACCAAAAAATTCACCTTATTTATTGAATGAGTCTCGTAGAAATCCTAATACCAAAAAATTCACCTTATTTATTGAATGACCCTCGTAGAAGTCCTTATATAAAAAAAATCACCTTATTTATTGAATGACCCTCGTAGAAGTTCTTATACCAAAAAATTAACCTTATTTATTAAATGACCCTAGTAGAAGTCCTTATACTGAAAAATTCACCTTATTTATTGAATGAGTCTCGTAGAAATCCTAATACCAAAAAATTCACCTTATTTATTGAATGACCCTTGTTGAAGTCCTAATACCAAAAAATTCACCTTATTTATTGAATGAGTCTCGTAGAAATCCTAATACCAAAAAATTCACCTTATTTATTGAATGACCCTCGTAGAAGTCCTTATATAAAAAAAATCACCTTATTTATTGAATGACCCTCGTAGAAGTCCTTATACCAAAAAATTAACCTTATTTATTAAATGACCCTAGTAGAAGTCCTTATACTGAAAAATTCACCTTATTTATTGAATGACCCTTGTTGAAGTCCTCATACCAAAAAATTCACCTTATTTATTGAATGAGTCTCGTAGAAGTCCTAATACCAAAAAATTCACCTTATTTATTGAATGACCTTCGTATATAATGACCCTTGTATAAGTACTATTCTAATATTTTCTTTTCTCACATTCTTACCTCTGGAACTCTCTTCCAATTTGGTCTTACAGTCGTATAGTGTTGAAACTACCAGTCTCTGTATGATCACCGAAATTATCCAACATCAAGCCTGGTCAGTAACTAGACTGGTGACCACTTGGGAATACCAACAGTTGTAAGCATAAATATGCAGGAATGTGATGGATAATGGCTCAGAACTGTTAATCAGAGAATTGAATTCCAATTCTTGTTGATTTTGTTATAATCACTTAGACGCAAATACCATTGGGAAAGGTATGAATCTTACCTATTCTCCCCCAAGTATGGGTTTATTAGTAAGACTTTTATCACTAAACAATTATTATCTCTCCACAAAAAAAAAATTCTTACAATCTAAAAATATTTTCTGCCTTTAAATAACCTGTAAAGGGTTGATAAGCCGTAAAAAGTAAATGAATGAATCAATCAAAAACTGATTAGCAACATAGACATGTATTTTTGATTTATTTACATTCTCTGGAATATAAATGTCCAGAAACTATCATGACCACAAAATGAGGGATCAGTTTCTATTTTAGTGTGATACAGAATTGATCCCCCAGTTTATAACCACATTATAATTTCCTGTTTATTAAATTTTGTTTAGGAATGAATCCACTTCTTCTCACCCCAGCTATGGGTTAATTAGTAAGACCACTAAACCATTATCTCTCTACCCCAAATTCTTACAACCTAAAGATATTTCTTGGGTTTAAATAACCTGCAAAGGGTTGATAAGTTGTAGAAAATGAATGAATCAATCAATGAAATACTGATTAGCAACACAGACATGCATTTTAGATTTATTTACATTCATTGGAATATAAATGTCTTGAAACTACAATGACAACAAATTGAGGGATCAGTTTCTATTTTTATAATAGCATAGAATTGATCCCTCACTTTATAACCACATTATAATTTCTTATTTATCAAATTTCAATTAGGTATAAATCCCCCTTTTCTCCCCACAGCTCCAGGTTAATTAGTAAGACTTCTATCACTAAACTATTAGGATCTCCCCACCTTCCAAAAATATTCCTTACAATCCAAAAATATTTTTTGGCTTTAAATAACCTGTAAAGGGTTGATAAGCTGTAAAAACGAATCAGTCAATCAATATGAACATCAGCAAGTTGGAAAATTAAATTTAATCAAGTCAAAAATATATATATTTTTTTTTACCTGTAGATTCTGGTAATTGAGAGGAATTTCTTTGACTCACCTGAAATAAAAAAGAAATAATTGAGGAAAATATTAAATAAGTAAATAAGTAAATATATATGCAAATCAGAAATTTATTCATTAGAAGATAAGATTTTTTAAGAATAAAAAAAAACAATCAATCATCATGGAACATATTTAATCTTGAACAATTTCTTACTCTCTAGAGACCATTATTAATCAAATCCAATGATTTGCTAATTTTCAGGTTTGGTGTGTTTAAATTAAAAATGTAGAAAATATAAAATACATGGCGAAGAAATGGATAATGACTCAGATTTAGGATTTGGAGAGCCAAGTTCAAATTCCAGTCAAGTTCATCACATTAATTTTTTTTTATCATATCACCCCATGCAAGGTAGCAAAGACACAAGAGGTTACAGGGTGTGAATAAATAAGCAACAAAAAAAAAAAAAAAAAAAAAAAGAGGAAACCTTAAAGAGAGAGAAGAAGAGAAGAATAAGAATAGCAATTGACATTGAATTTAAATTTTTGAAAGGTTTGAGTTGTGTTTAATGGCATATCAACCTCTGTGGATTATTTAATACCAGAATGGTGGGGCTTTAAGGTATTTTCTTAATGTTTGGTTATAGTAAGAAGGTTGATTTAGTCAGATTTTAATGAAAATTTTTTGTTTTTATTTTTTTATTTTAGAAAACTGAAAATATTTTCTAGTATTGTATTAAAAAATGTTTTGCTGAGAATAAGTTTTTCCTTCAAAAATGTGTTATGGTAATAATTTTTTCTTAAAAATGTGTTATGGTAATAATTTTCTTAAAAAATATGTTGTTGGTAAAATTTTTTCTTCAAAAATGTATATTTTTCTATAAAAGTCTATTTTATACTTCCATAGTGTTTTGAGCCCAGTTTGGGTGTTAACTATTTACCCATAGCTGGGACCCTAACAGGTGTTACCACTCCGAGTCAGGGTGGATCTGGGAGCAACAGCAGTTAAGAGGTGGTTCCATGCTCCTCACAACCTCCCAATGCTGCCGGATGCAATATACCATCATACCCAGGACCAAAATATTTTAAGGTCAAAGTGGGCAGGAAAGCATGAAGCTGGAAGAGAGTTTTACAAACGAGAAGTGTGAGAAAAGAAACTCTTAGTATAGAACTTACAGTTACTTTGAGCCAAATCAACTGCAAATTGATGAGACCTAGCAGCCAATCTAGTCAATCAATTAAATGCCATATGTGATACATGCTTGGGCGATCATGTCTCTTTTGATCCTTGACTGAATAGGTGGAAGATTTTTCCACAGTTGGTTGCAATATTTTTCTATAGTAGACTGGTTTCCAACCAAGGCTATAGAACCCAATATATCCTGTTACTTAACTCATACTTAAAGAAAGAAGAAATGGATTAATTATTTTTCCAAAGGTATAAGTGAATGCAATGAACTCAACTTGAATTTGAACTCGGATCTCCGATTTCTCATTCCAAGCTGATATCAATCTAGTACTGTAAAGTGTAGGTTCCATTGTGATGTGTTTATATAAACGTACATGCTAAAATCCTTGAGAAAGATATGAAGCTATCTTGCCTTCCACCATATGTAGGTAAATAGCAGGACAGTGCGTTGTGGTGCAGTGAATATCGCTTCGGAACGAAAAATCGGGGTACCAATTTCGAATTCCAGCTGAATCTCTTGCATTCACTTATGCACAAATACCCCTGGGAAAGGTATTAATCCGTCTCTTCCTTCCACTTATGGGTTAAATAATAGGACAGATTGGGTTCTATAGCCTTGTCATGCGTTGTTTTCTTTTGTCTCTCTTCTGTCTTATCTGTCTTGTTAGCATCAGATTCTCCAAGCTCTCCTTCCTCATTCTTCTTCTTCTTTTATGTGCCCTGTCCTTTCAGGACGTTGGCGATCATGGCTTTTCATGTCTTCCTATCCCTGGTGGTTCTGAGCATGCTTTCTCCTGTTACACCACACAACCCTCGTTCTGTCATCCACCTGATCAGGTCCTTCAAATATGTTATCCGCTACTTTCCCCAGTCTCTTTTTCCCTCTATCTGGCCTGTTAGTATCATGTTCTCCAAGCTCTCCTTCCTCATTGCATGTCCCAGGAACTTCAGCTGTCTCTTCCTGATGCTCAGTATTAATTTCCTTTTCGTTTCCATCATTTCCAAAACCTCATCATTGCTGACATGCTTGATCCATGATATTTGCAGCATTCTTCTGTAGAACCACATTTCAGCTGGTTCAAGTTTTTCCTTCATCTTTGAAGATATTATCCAACATTCACTGTCATATTTAGCAATCCAGTACTCTTCTCTTTGTTTCAAGCGAAATTGTCCTGTTTCTTAATACTTTAATTAATTTCTGGAATGCTTCCTTTGCCATGCCAATTCGCCTTCAAATCTGTGTCACACTTTCCGTCTTTTGTTAGAACACTTCCCAGGTATTAATTCATCTCTTTCCTCCACTTATGAGTTAAATAATAGGACAGATTGGGTTCTATAGCCTTGGCTGGCAACCAGTCTACCACAGAAAGCAATGGCAACCTATTGCGAGATAAGCTTCTGCCCAGTCAGTCATGTCTTTTCGAGACATGATCGCCCAAAGCGTGTATCACGTATGGCACTTAACTGACTAACTGAATATAATAGTTGAAAATATGATTAAGGCTTCTACTGGGCATAAAGTGAGGGAGTCAGTTTTCTATTGTTATGAAGTAATAAACTGATCCCCCACTAATTACTACTTAATAATATAATACATCTCTTCCCCCTCTTGCTATGAATAAAAAATGGCAACCTAATGTGGGATAAGCTTCTGCCCAGTCAGTCATGTCTCTTTTGAGACATGATTACCCATCAAAGCGTGTATCATGTATAGCACTTAACTGTTCTGAAGAACTTCCTCTTTGATACCTAGACATTATAAATTTTATTTAAGCATTCTACTTGATTGGGATGTGCGTTGTGGGGCACTGGATATCGGCTCGGAATGAGAAATCGGGGAGCCAAGTTCGAATTCCAGTTGAATCCATTGTATTCACTTACGCGCAAATACCCTTGGGAAAGGTATTAATCCGTCTCTTCCTTTCAGTTATAGGTTAAATAACAGGACAGATTGGGTTCTATAGCCTTGGTCGGCAACCAATCTATCGCAGAAAGCAATGGCAACCTACTGTGGGATAATCTTCTGCCCAGTCAGCCCAAGCATGTGTCACGTATGGCACTCACCTGACTGACTTGATTGGTGGCAAGGTTTCATCACCTTAATGGTACCTCCACTCATTTTCCATACTTTACTTTTAAACTGAATTTTTAAAAATAAAAAATAATTGTCGGATTTTAATGAAACTTTTTAAATTATTATTTTGCTTAATATATATACTGTTTATATCTGTTACCCCTGCTCCATGTATTTTTAAAAATTCATTACTGAGGCAAAACTATTTTTGTTAGTTAAAAGCAAAACACTTTGGGGAATGTAAATTCAGTTACAACTCTTCTAAAAATCTGTTTCAAATGGTAAAATTAAAAATGCAACAAAAATATGAAATTATTTAATTAGATAAGCTTTAAAATTGCTTTTTAAATAATATATATTAAGAAAATTATAGTCTGAAGAAAAAATTCTTTTTTGACAAATAATGAATTTTTACAAAAATTGTTTACATTTCTTTTTTTAATTATAATAATAGAGAAAGTTTCAAAAATCTTTTTAAAATTCTGTAAAAACATGTTACAGTTAGTTTATTAAGTTATTAAGTGAATACTACATTATTAACTAATCTAAAATTGAAAAGCTTAATACAAATCTTCATGCAACAAGATTTTAAAAATAATTTTCAATTTTTTTTGTCTATATTTCTGAAATGAGTTAGTATTTGCACTATTTACATTATTCGGACTATTGTCCTCATCTTTGTTGTCATTTGTACGATGTTTCAGCCATTGTACACTCTGGCCTTCTTCAGGTGCTAGGAATTTCAAACTGAACCCTTATTACAATCACTGGGGTATATCATTCTCATTCCTTGAATGAAGCCTCTTTTGATAGGCATGAGTTATCTCCCTCTAACCGGACTCTTTAACTAACTTGTTCACCACTGCAGTAGCCTGCCATTGAACTCACAACTCTTTTAAAACTGAGAATTAACCTTTGTTTACAAAGCTGTCAATACGTGAAAAATGTCCGATAAACTGAAAACTCTCAAAAAGTTGAGATTCCAATCATTATAATTTCTGTTTGAAATACACCAGAGTATTTTGTTTACCAAAAATAGTAAATTTAATCATTTAGTTTTAAATTGAAGCTAAACCAAAAGCTTCAAGAAAGCATTTTTATTTTTAAAAATTCATTTTAAAACTTAAGTATTGAAAATGAGTGGAAATACCTTTATATTATTTGGGGTGAATTAACAGAAAAGATCGTACCTTATATCATGGAATTTGAAGTCATGATTTGTATTGAGTTGACTGACAAATATGATTTGTAAGCAGAGCATTAAATTAGAATATAATTTGGCGACCTTTTCCCTAAACCCAGATTAAGAAGCTGAGAGACATAATTCATCTGAAGCAGGATATACTTTGAAAATTTAAGCAGAATTTATTTATTTTTTATTTTTATTTTTTTAATCATCTCACCCCAAGCAAGGCATTCCACTGCCACTATTGCGCATGGAGCTACATAGGGGAAGGTAAAGAAAAGGAGTGGTTAGACATAGGGAATGTCAGGAGGAAGTTGACAGATGAGTAAGGATAGCGAGGATGAAGGTTGGGCAGATGGGAAGAGTGTTTGATAGAATGGGAGCAGGTTAGTGTGTTAGGAGGTGTCTATTGACCTTACATTTAAACTCCTGGAGATTGTAGCCGTCGGGGAAGCAATCGTTTAGAAGAGAATTCCACAGTCGGGAAGTGCGAGGAAAGAAACTGTTGGAGTAGAAGTTGCGGCTGCATTTTATCGGTTTCACTGTAAAAGGGTGGGATCATTATTTACTTGGTTGTCCGTCCCCTCGAATTTTGGCTGGCCCCTCGGTTGACCCCCACCCACTTTTATAAGCTTCAAACAGCTTGAGAATGGAAAAGAGGAGAAAATTAGACTAGAACTACACTACACAATGAAAAGTTATTCCGATTTTTTTTTTAGTGAAGTAAATTCAAACTCACTGTAGTGTAGTATGAAAATGAAGACGCTGCTTGTGTTTGCCCCTCCCCGACTTCCTCAGAAATATCTCAGCCCCTAAATGCCCCCCCCAACCATTTTCAGAGTTCCACAATCGCCACTGCTCTCAGCACATTCAAAGTTATGGAAACTGACTGTTAAAATCGCCAAGTCAACGAAAATTGGGTGGCAGTTATGTCAAGGGAGGTAACTCCAAAAATTCCAAAAGTCAACGATTCCTGTAAAAATAATAACAAGACGTTTTTTAACATAGATTTTTAAAAATATGACGCTTATTCGTTTCCTTAGTCTTTTCACACTAATTACTAAAATAAAACAGGAATTATGTCAAAATGAGTAAAATATATATATAAAGAAAGACAATATGAATAAAAATAAAAGCAGAACATTTCTTTATTCACCCTTTTTATGTGAGGGGCTTCCAAGGTAAAAAAATGTTATTGGTATAGATTTAATTTTGCAACTTGCATTTATAAATAATCTCTTCATTTACCTTGATAATGTTCCCTAGGGAACAAAACACGTTGGTAAAGAAAAATTTTCTTTTGTCTGTCTTTCTTTTTTATTCACACACACACACACACACACACACACACACACACACACACCATAATATCCATGTATATCCATATATATATATTTTTTTCTAAACATATACTCTTTAAATATAAGAGACAATGAATGTCTATTATGTTTAATCATGAACCATTCTAAACATCGTATTTTCGTTTTAATTTCAGGTGAAAATAAAGACAAAAATTCTCCAACATTTTGCCTAGCGGAGTTTTATGTCAACACAAAATAAAATCATCGCTGATGGTGGATGTTATTGTGTTACCATCTTAATAACCTCTCTGAAGATGGCTCATGTGAGCCGAAAGCTTAGAAGCAAATTAATAAAAAATTATCCAAAT
This sequence comes from Ascarosepion bandense, assembly GCA_037127315.1. Lineage (NCBI taxonomy): Eukaryota > Metazoa > Mollusca > Cephalopoda > Sepiida > Sepiidae > Ascarosepion > Ascarosepion bandense. The sequence goes on from JBBBDQ010001147.1 coordinate 790,169, forward strand.
GTTGGAGAATTTTTGTCTTTATTTTCAACTGAAATTAAAGCCAAAATACGACGTTTAGAACGGCTCATGATTAAACATATTAGACATTCATTGTCTCAACAGCATATGTTTAGAAAATTATTTGCTGCCCCGATACACTATATATATATATAGAGAGAGAGAGAGAGAGAGAGAAAAAGAAGGAAAGAAAGAAAGCGAAAAAAATCAACATATAATTAAATGGTTATAAATTCAAAATTTATTTCAGCAGTTGTGAAAATTCAAGATGCTTCATCAGATCCATTGAATTTTCGGGTTTGAAGAAGCAGTTTGTTATTTTTACAACTGCCAAAATAAATTCTGAATTTATAACCATTTTAACTATGTGCTGAGTTTTCCTGTCAATATTTCATATTGCTCTGGATAATATACACTGAGCTCTCTATTTTAATCTATTTAATATTAATTAGATAATTTTTGGGGAATTATTCTCTTTGTTTTTACGGGTTTGTTATTATATATATATATAGTGTCATAAATTAATAAATATACATATAAGTAGGGTGTACATATATATATATATATATATATATATATATATATATATATATATATTCAGCTGTTAAAAAACCAGTGCTCAATGTTTGAACAGAGCTGTAATTCCAGGTGAAGAGGACTCAAGGTTTTTTGTTTATTTTGAGTGCTCTGGCATTTATTTTATTATGAACAGTGCTCAATATAATGAGTATTATAGAGCTTAATATAATTATACAGTTATGAATTAATTGTATGTTACGACACAGAAATTTCTATGTTTCGAGATAGATTCTCATCATCAATTTTGCTGTTGGTTGTGCAGATAATTTACATTTAAATGACAAAAGCTTTGGTTTGCTGTGTATGTATGTGGGAAGATATAAAAATTTACATGTGTGCTTTACACACACACACACATATATATATATGGCACAACTCGGAGTTTCATGCATTATGTAATCATCAGGTACATATTTCAAACTGACAGTTTAACAGATTTGAATTTAAGTTCACTTGATGTTCATGGGGATGGGGGGGGATAATTAATATGATAAGAATTGATGGGGTAATTAATGACTGAGTAAGATCACTATGTGATGCAAATGTATTGCTAATGATTTTATTCTATAAATATCTTGACAATGATTTTTCTTACAAATCATCGAAATGTGGCCTCCCTCTGTCTCTTCTATAAATACTTTCATGGCTTCTGCTCGGATGAGCTTAAGTCACTGATGCCTCCTCAACAGGTGTTTACCCGTGTAACCAGACTGGCAACTGGGTCCCACCCATTCACAGTCAGGTTAGCCAAATGCAGACGACAATTCTACTCCTGCAGCTTCCTCTCACACACTTCCCACCTGTGGAACTCACTCCCGTATTCTTGCTTTCCTGACGGCTACAACCTCCAGAAATTTAAATGCAAAGTTAATACTCATCTACTAAGCACTGGCCTCTAGCTCTCTCCCCTCCCCTGTATAACCTTCACTTTCTCTCCACCTATGTATCTGTCATCGCACCTACTTTCTCAGCTTTCTATTGTTCCTTTCTAACTAGTTTGTACTCTTCACTCGCTTCTAATTAATTTTTATACATTTATGTAACCCCCTGCACATCAGTGGCGTTTCTGCCTTGCTCGGGGTGAAATGATTAAAAAAAAAAAAATGCAGCAACCCTTTGAAACTATTTATAATAAAAAATGCTTTATAATATAGTGGCTACAAAAACACATTTCAAACGTTTTTATAATGGAAAAAATTATCACGTGGGATTTATCAGAGAAATTAAATAAAATGCCATTTAAATAAAAAAAAAAAATATACCACTAAAAATATTTTTGTTACAGAAAAGTGCTAAATAAGAAGGGAAACAAAAAAAGAAAAAGACAAAGTCATTTCGGAATATTCCAAAGTCTGAAGAATGAATAAATTTTAGCCGTGAATCTATAACTTATTCAATCATTCCATTTTATTTTTTCACAATCCATGACAGATCTTTCGCAACTGGAATGGTGTGAAAAGGAATTGTCTCCCTTAACTCAAATGTTTCTATTTCTAGTTTGTAGTTTTTTGGTTTGTTTACTTACATTCCAGAAGTCTGAAAGCAGAAATAAAATTACACGTTTGTACTAAACAACGAGCATAATACCCGTAAAAAATGGCAAGAATATTTACATATCGGTTGGCACTTCTTTTGACAATATCAAAGCAACTTTTCCAAGTAAACATTATTTTTCGAGTCGTCTCACAACTTGGAATACAAAGACAATAAAGCTTTTTGGCGGAACTGAAGCAGACTACCACCACGTTTGATTTCGTTGTGTTTCATTTTTTTTTTTTTTACTTTTTTTAGCTTAGTAAGATCGATTGTTACTTAAACTTTCCGATTATTAAAAAAATTTTGAAAAATTACAATATTTAAACAAATTTGGTGGGGGAGGGGGTGAGTTTCTCATACAACGTAAATCGATCCTCCCTTTTTAAAACCACTAAGGTTGTATGAGAAACTGGTCCCCCGCCTAAAATCGTTTAAATATTGAAATGTTTGCAGATGTTTTTGTCCTTCGTAAAGTTAAAGATGTAAGAGATAATATTGCACTGAAAAAGTACAAAAGATTTGATAATGAACAAATTTATAGCTGGCGATAATGTCATACTGGCGGCTGGTTTCAAAATGGAGGCACGATTTACAATAACGTTATATGAAAAACTGACCCCCCCCACCGGAAAATGTTTAAATATTGAAATTTGTCAAATTTTTTTTGTCAGTCGTAAAACTAATTGGGTAATCGATCTTACTGCACTGAAAAAAGTAATAAAAAATAAAAATAAAAACAACGAAATTAAACGTGGTGGCAGTCTGCTTCATGTCTGTCAGCTTTTCTTCATGTGATAGTGTATTTATTTTATTTACGTTTCTTTTTTCAATTTTTCTTTGTAGTGAAATGTTGGTTTTACTACTTGTTATGAACGGTTAATTGAAGACTTTTAAATCACGTCAGATGGACTTCATTTTCAAGGAGGAACGAGTTAAGCCTTGTGACAGGATGACTTCCAATTTGCCAACTGAAAGTAAAGAATTTGTAGTTAGATGCTACAAGTATTTATGGATGACGTTGCTTTGGCTCACTAGTTTGTAGCAAAACTGATGATGTGTTACCGATTAGGATGAATAAATAAAAAAAAAATTGCAACTTTTCTATAGATTTTATATAAATATATATATATATTAGTCATCCACATACATGCCTGTCTCGCTGTATCTCAGCTCATCAGTGTGCTTAGATATCCACTTGCTTTCAGCCGGAATCAAAACTTAACCAATTTGGTGTCAGTCAGAGTCCCTACTTCCTGAGCCATGGGCGCATGGAATGAGAGGAAATTTTAGCATATTGTGAATGTGCGTTGTGGTGCAGTGGTTATCGGCTCGGAACAAGAAATTGGGGAATTGAGTTCGAGTTCAACTTGAATTCCTTGCATTCACTTATGCACAAATACCCATGGGAAAGGTATTAATCTGTCTCTTCCTTCCAGTTATGGGTTAAATAACAGGACAGATTGGGTTCTATAGCCTTGGCTGGCAACCAGTCTACCGCAGAAAGCAATGGCAACCTACTGCGGGACAATCTTCTGCCCAGTCAGTCATGTCTCTTTCGAGACATGATCACCCAAAGTGTGTATCACGTATGGCACTTAACTGACTGACTGATATATGCGATGTATACACACGCCAGTCACCGAGAGAACTCAATTTATTACTAAAGAGTAACATATATATATATATATATATATATATATATATATATATACTCGCAGTATAGCCTGACGTTGCTCGGGTGTAATGAAAGCTTTAAAACTAATCCATGGTCCTGGAGCTCAGACTCTTTGGATGTTGGCACGAAAGACTAAAAGCAATAGTTATTTCCAGTTAAAGTGAAACCGTAGACTGAAAGAAAAATGAATGGATGTAAGTCAAATTTTGATTTCCTGGTATCGATATCAAATAAGTTTTTTTTGTCATAAACTGAATTTTGAAGGCTAAATAAGTTCTCTGAGTAAATGGTATCATGGCTGAGACTATGAACTACAATTATACCTACTTAGAGCCAAACCCGAAGCAAAAACTAAAATAAAAAGGCTGAAAAAATACAGACATACAGGCAGATAAACAGACACACACACAAACATCTTGCCTTTTATATATATATATACTTTATCAATTTTGTGCACTATTGTAAGAACTGCAACCTTGAAACTTCTGAATATCGTTTCTTATGTCTTTGTCTATGAGTGTTTTAAATTTTATTAAAATCAGACCACGCTTTCCATAACCCGATTTTTTTCGATTATCGATTTTCAATATTTATCGGGAGTACCTCGACACAAAACCTAGCTAAGAACACTCGCAGATGCTTATAGTACAACTGTGCAAATTTTCAAGAAAATTGGTTCAGCCATTTCGGAGTCTATAGGTAATGGACACACACACACACACATACACACACACACACACACACACAGTTCCATTTATAAATAAGTTATAAATAATATATAAGTTTAGATTTAAATGTGTATTTGCGCGTAAGTGAATATAATAAACCCAGAAGGAATTGGAACTCGGTTCGCATATTAACAATTCCTCACTATTATCCATTACACTAGCCGAACCTCCATACCTAGTATCATTAAGCAGTTACCCATCTAGGTACTAACCAGGCTTGATGCTGCTTAACTTTACTGATCATATAAGAACCGGTGTTTTAATGTGATGTGTTTGTATGTCAAAGATTTTGTGGGACAAATAGTTGTTGATGAGTTTTACTTTCTTTTTTCTTCTCTTCGAATTTAGGATTTTATTCCTCAGCTCAGGATAAGATGTTTTTGGCAATAATAATCACCTTGCCAGTCAGTCAGTTAAGTGCCATACGTGATACACGCTTGGGCGATCATGTCTTGAAAGAAACATGACTGACTGGGCAAAATATTATGCCACAGTAGGCTGCCATTACTTTCTGCAATAGACTGGTTGCCAGCCAGGGCTATAGAACCCAATCTGTCCTATTATTTGACTCATAGCTAGAGGGGGAAAGAGAGGTATTATATTAGTAAGTGGTAATTAGTGGGGTATCAGTTTATTACTTCATAACAATAGAAAACTGATCTCCCACTTTCTATCCAGTAGAAGTCTTAATCAAGTTTCTAACTATTCTATTCAGTCAGTCAGTTAAGTGCCATACGTGAAACACACTTGGGCGATCATGTCTCGAAAGACACATGACTGACTGGGAAGAAGATTATCCCGCAGTAAGTTGCCATTGCATTCTGCGGTAGACTGGTTGCCAGTCAAAAACCCAATCTATCATGTTATTTGGTTCATAACAAGACAGGGAAAAGATGTATGATATTATTAGGTAGCAATTAGTGGGGGATCAGTTTATTACTTCATAACAATATTAAACTGATCCCCCACATTATGCCCATTAGAAGCCTTAATCATGTTTCCAACTATTCTATTCAGTCAGTCAGGTAAGTGCCATATGTGATACACGCTTTGGGTGATCATGTCTCGAAAGAGACATGACTGAGCAGAAGATTATCCTGCAGTAGGTTGCCATTACTTTCTGCAATAGACTGGTTGCCAGCCAAGACTATAGAACCCAATCTGTCCTGTTATTTAGCCCCTGATTGGAGCAAAGAGACAGATTAATATCTTTCCCAAGGGTATTTGTGCATAAGTGAATGCAAGAAATCCAACTGGAATTCAAACTTGGCTCCTTGATTTTTCATTCCGAGCTGATAACCACTACACTACAATGCACATCCCACCTTGTACAAGGCCCAAAAGCCACTTGAGCTAGAAGTAAGAGGCACAGTTTATGAGGATATCTGGGGAAGTTAAAGATAAACAAATTATGATTGTAGTAACTGGGAAAGCATCCTCTTTGGAGTTAGCGCCACAAAACAGCCGTTTGTGGGAAGAATCTACTCAAGTGGAACCAATGAAATGCAGAAAGAACGACAGTGGGTTGTTAGAATCTGAATAGTTTCAGTTTGAATTTTGTTTAACGACATATCAACCTGTGTGGGTTATTTAATGCCAAAAAGGTAGGGTTTTAAGGTATTTTTTTTTAATGTTTGGTTATAGTGAGAAGGTTGATTTAGTCAGATATTAATGAAAATTTTTTGTTTTTATTCTTTTTTATTTTAGAAAACTGAAAATGTCTTCTAGTTTTGTATTCAAAAATGTTTACTGAGAATAATTTTTTGCCTTCAAAAAGGTGTTATGGCAATAATGTTTTTCCTTAAAAAATGTATCATGGTAATTTTTTCTTCCAAAATGATTTGTTGGTAAAATTTTTCTTTCAAAAATGTATCTTATTCTATAAAAGTCTATTTTTATGTATATATTTCTATAAAAGTGTATTTTTATACTTTCATAGTGTTTTGACCCCCAGTTTGGGAGTGAACTATTTGCCCATAGCTGGGACACTAGCAAGTGTTACCAGTCTGGGTAAGGGTGGACCTGGGAGCAACAGCAATTAAGAGGTGGTTCCATGCTCCTCACAACTTCCTAATCAGAGGCCTTGCTGCCGGATGTAGTTTACTGTCATGACCAGGACCAAGAATTTGAATGGCATTGTAAGTTTTAGATGTAGCGGTTAGGACATATGGACCTAAGGAATGTAGGTCATCTAAACACTTTACATGGAAATAGCCCTTGAGTTGCAAGAGGCTTGAGAAATTCAGCCAGTGGAAAGGGGCTGTCCAGACTGAGTGAGAAAGGAATATATTATTCTATTGTTTTATTTCAAACTCAGTCAAATCTGTATCAGGCCTGAAAGTTTTTCTCATTAAAATCCATCTTGCATATTAAATTAAATACTGATACCATATTTTTTTTTTTTAATCATCTCACCCCAAGCAAGGCATTCCACTGCCACTATTGCGCATGGGGCTACATAGGGGAAGGTAAAGAGAAGGAGTGGTTAGACATAGGGAATGACAGGAGGAAGGTGACAGATGAGTAAGGATAGCGAGGATGAGGGTTGGGCAGATGGGAAGAGTGTTTGATAGAATGGAGCAGGTTAGTGTGTTAGGAGGTGTCTATTGACCTTACATTTAAACTCCTGGAGATTGTATCTGTCGGGGAAGCAATCGTTTGGAAGAGAATTCCACAGTCAGGAAGTGCGAGGAAAGAAACTGTTGGAGTAGAAGTTGCGGCTGCATTTTATCAGTTTCACTGTAAAAGGGTGAATATCTGGTTGAATGCTCCTGCCATTCTTGATAAAATTCAAAGGTCTGCAATGCAAACAAACCTGACTTGGTATCTTAACTTCATTCACTTTCTTAAATATTTTCTGATGAGCTTTTTACCCTGGTGTCCTGCGGCCGAAACGTGGTTCTACAGAAGGATGCTACGGATATCGTGGACTGAGCATACAAGCAACGACGAAGTGTTAGAAAGAATGGCAACAAAAAGGAAATTAATACCGAGCATCAGAAAGAGACAACTGAAGTTCCTGGGACACGCAATGAAGGAAGGAGAGCCTGGAGAACCTGATACTGACTGGACAGATAGAAGGAAGGAGAGACAGAGGAAGGCAGCGGATAACATATTTGCAGGGTCTGATCAGGTGGATGACGGAACGGGGGTTGCCAGGAGCAATAGGAGCAAACATACTAAGAGCCACAAGGGATAGGGAGACGTGGAGATCCATGGTCGCCTACGTCCTGAAGGGACAGGGCACATAGAAGAAGAAGAAGAAGTCCTGACCAAATGAATTTAAGCATGCTATTAGAATTGGTTTGAAACGAGAAATTGGTGAGCCAAATTCAAATTCCAGTTGAATTACTTGTATTCACTTACATGCAAATGCCCTTGGGAAAAGTATTAATCCGACACTTCTCCCTCCAGCTAGCAGGACAGGTTGGGTTCTGTAGCCTTGGTTGGCAACTAGTCTACTGCAGAAATTAATAGCAACCTACTGTGAGAAAATCTGCACAGTCAGTCATGTCCCAAAGAGACATGATCGGCCAAGGGTGTATTGTGTATGGCACTTATCTGACTGACTGATTAGAATGGCATCTAGGTCCCACTCTTTTATCATTCAAATAGTTAAATGTAACTGCCACTTCTATTCTAAGAGTTTCTTTTCTCACACTTCCCACCTGTGGAGCTCCCTTCCACTTACATTTACTTTGTTTTTTCTAATCATTTTACCTCAAGCAAGGCAAGGCTGCCACTGGTGAACAAGGGGTTACAGTGAGAGAAAAAACAAAGTACAGGGGATGTTAAAGAAAGAATAAGAGAAAAATAGGAATCAAGTAGATAAAAGATGGCGATTGACATTGCATTTAAGCTTTTGGAGATTGTAGCTATTGGGATGTTGAAAAAAGATAAGAGATGGATGGGAATCAAGTAGATAAAAGATAGCAACTGATGTTGCATTTAAACTTTAGGAAATTGTAGTGGTCAGGGAAGCAAGCAAATCGAAGGGAGTCCCACAAATGAGAAGTGTGAGAAAAGAAACTGTTAGAGTAGAAGAGATGGTTATATTTAACTATTTTGATAGGAAAAGGATGGGACCTAGATACCAGTGTTATAACACATGTAAATACATGTGGTCAGGGAACCAGGAAAAAAGCTCATCAGAGCAGTTGCCATGAAATTATTTATAGAAAAGACAGAGGGAAGCAGTCGGTGTGAAAGTGACCAAAAGCAGGCTGCCAAGTCTCGATTGATTATATTGCAAATCCTCCTTTGAATTTTGTCAAGAACATAAATATAAATAGCAGGAGAACATGAGCAAATATGTCAACAGTACTCAATGCACATATGCATGGTAACTTTAGAAATGTGCAAAATAGATTCTGACAAGAAACATTTTCTAACCCGACACAGTGACCCAACTTTCCTAGCAGCAGTAAACGCAGCTATGGATTCGATGTAGTCATTCCATTTGAGGTCATTTGAGAGAGTAAGGCCAAGAAGGCGAGAAGGCGAATTGTATTGCTCCTGAGGAGACAAACGTCATATATTTTGATGGTAAGCGGGAAAGTTTCTCTTTGGTGTTCAAAAAGATCGGTTTTGATTTGGAGGAATTAAAATTCATGAGCCATTATCTACCACATTCAATCACAGATATGAGGTTCTTTCTTAGAGACAGAAGCCTCGTTTATATTGTCGGCCTTGGCAGATTTCTTATTGAGACAGGAGTAAATCTGTATAGAAGCCTCCTTGGGAACTGATTACATCAAGAAGGTCATTGACGAAGATCAAAAAAGGCCTAGGACTTAGGATGGAGCCTTGAAGGACACCAATGTTTATATGATGGTTCCCTGGTAGCTACAATCTTCAAAAATTTAAATGCAATGCCAGTTGCCATCTTCTATCATATTGAATGTCATTCATCTTTTATCCTTTCTTCAATACCCACTGTACCCAGTTTACCTAGGCTTGGATTATCCATTAGGCTAGTATAGGCTTCAGCCTAGGCTCGGATTATCCATTATGCTAGTATAGGCTGCAGCCTATGATTGGATTATCCATTAGGCTAGTATAAGCTGCAGCCTATGATTGGATTATCCATTAGGCTAGTATAGGTTGCAGCCTAGGCTTGGATTATCCATTAGGCTAGTATAGGCTGCAGCCTATGATTAGATTATCCATTAGGCTAGTATAGGTTGCAGCCTAGGCTCGGATTATCCATTAGGCTAGTATGGAGTGCAGCCTAGGTTTATATTATCTTTTCGGTTAGTATAGCCTGCAGCCAAAGCCCCTCGAGTTTTTATAAAATTAAGAATTTAATTTTCCTGATGTTATAACTTCTAAATAGTTTCATAACCTGGAATGATAAAATTGTTTATTTTGATCATTTTATTGTTTTAATGATGGTTTTAATTTGTTTTTTACTACAGTTGTGCTGAAATATGTACTAATTTGATTTGTAATAAATAGTAAAATACAAGGTAACCAAAAAAGTTCTGTCCGTTTTTAAACGAAAAAAAACACTTTACAGTATGTGTAACTTATATTTAGTTTATATTGAGTTTTCGAAGTAATCGCAATCAGCATCCAGCACTTTCTACCAATGTGTCTCCAGCTGTTTAACGCCCTTGCAGTAGAACTCGGGGAGGTGGTGGTGACACAAAGAAGTCCATGAGTTGCTTTGCACAAGTCTTCTTCATTGGTGAAGGATTTCCCACGAAGATGATTATCCAGGGAGTGGAAGAGGTGGTCATCGGATGGCACAAGGTCAGGTGAATAAGGAGGATGGCACAAAGTCTCTCACCCAAGTTGCTGTATGGTATCCCTGACCACTCACACGACATGTGGCCTGACGTTGTCATGGGGGGGAAAAAGCACACCTTTGCAATTCACCAGTGCTGGTTCCTTCTGGCACAATGCCTGTTGCATATGTTTCAGTTACTGTGAATATAGGTCTCCAGTGACCGTTTGGCCCATTGATAGCAGCTCATAATGAACCACTTGACGACCTGTCCACCAGACACAAAGCATAATCTTGCATAGGCGGTCTTTCGGTGTGAGGGACAGCATTCTGAGGAGACAACCAATGTCTGGAACGCTTGGGAGTTTCGTACAGAACCCACTTTTCGTCACTGGTAAGCACTCGATTGAATAAAGATGCGGTACAGTGGCGAGAAAGCCGCGATACACAGGCTGCCACTCATTGTCCCTTGTAGACCTCCAAAAGCGTTTGCGTAACCCACTTGCTCAGTTTGTACATCTTACCTAGGCGGTGCAGGTGAAGTTTGTTTCATCAAAAAACGTTGAACTGTCTTACAAGTTCACCACATGTTAGACTACTGTCCTCTCAATGGCCGCCTTCAAGACTCCGTCATTCAAGACCTGTGGTCGTCCACTGCGAGGCTCATCATGGAGAGACAAATCTCCCAACTTTAATTTTCGAAACCAATGCCTTGTTGCACGTTCATCCACAGCACTATCCCCAAACGCTTGACATATGCGACAACTTGATGCAGCTGCTGATAAGCCCACTTTGAAGTCGTAAAGCAAACAGCCCCGAACGGGATCTCTAGACACTCCATCCTTCTCACAGCTGTCCGGCTTATAACTGATGGCCGGGCATGGTGCGCATGTTTTTTATATGGTCTGATGTTCCTACTTCGGGCTGTTCGAATTTGAAAACAATTGCTCCACGCATTTCGCACATATTTCAACTTTATTCAATGACTAATCAAAAAATGGACAGAACTTTTTTGGTTACCTTGTAGTGGTATTTCATAAAGAATAATTTTATTGGCAAACAAAAGATAGATATTTGAGTTCATTTAAAGAATTTTCAATGTGTTTAGTTCAAGCTATGTAAATGCCACTAAAATATATCATGAGTAAAAATTATTCAAAATGGGTATGTGTGAGTTAGTGGTTCTGTCTGAGGAGGGCTCCATAATTTTATCAACCCAATGCCAAACCAAAAGGTCATAATCCGAGCCTGGTTATAATTCATTTTAACTTCACAGTATATTGGAGAGAAGGAAAAAAAAGAGATTGTTTATTGAAAAAAGGAAAAAGCAACTCACTCAAACTTTTTTATTTTATTCTTCTGTATGGAGGAATCTTTTCAGATATTTATTGCATCAAAACAAGACCTGTCTGTATGAGTCACATAAAATAAAAATCAAACCTGTCACATATTTTTAACTTTTATTCCTGAAGAGTTCTACTTCATTCTTATGAAAGCAAATAAAAATAAGGGAAAAGTGATTGTCTGAAAAATAAAAATGCAGTGACAAGGTCACTTGCAAGGAAACTCTCAACTGTATGCAAAAACTTTTCTAAGCTCAATGATTGAAAATGACTGAGTGGGTGAAGCCTATCAATCTTGGCAAAGATCATCTATTTTAGACTGATGCTTCTTCTTCTTCTTCTTCTTCTTCATGTGCTATGTCCTTTCAGGATGTAGGCGATCATGGATTTTCACTTTCCTCTATCTCTTAATATATCACTCTTAATATCTTTCCCCTTGGTACCACTCCCAGACTCCAATCTGCCATCCACCTGCTCAAGGCCATCAAGTAGGTCTCACACTGCTTCCTCCTGTTTCTCTTTCCGTCTATCCATCTTGTGTGTATCAGGTTCTCCAAGTCCTCCTTCCTCATTATGTGTCCCTAAAACGTCAGTTGTCTTTTCCTGATGCCAAATTTAAGTTTCCATTTCATTTGCATTCTCTTCAAAACTTTGTTGTTGTTCACATCTTCTGTCCATGGTATCCTCAGCATCTTTCTGTAGAACCACATTTCTATTGCTTTGAGTCTTTCCTTCATCTTTGAGGAAATTGTTCAGCATTCGCTGCCATATAGGCGGACAGATATCACATAAATGTCCAGTGCTTTTTTCTTTGTCTTCAATGAAATTGTTATATCTGGTATATCACACAGTTTCAATACTTAATATGTGGTACACCATTACATGTGACATAACTGAGTGCTGACAGTTATCGGCTTAGCTCTTAAATACAATTCAGTTTGAATTTAGTGTCTCCAGTTTGTAGTTAGAATTTTGGGGACCTGCATTTGCTGGGTGTGATGGTAAACTGTGTCCGGCAGCCTGAATGGGAGGTTGTGAGGAGCATGGAACCACCTCTTAATTGCTGTTGTTCACAGATCCACCCTGACCTGTAGTGGTATCACCTGTTAGGGTTCCAGCTATGGTCAAATAGTTAATCCCCAAACTGGGGTTAAAACACTATGAAAGGATATAAAAAAAAGACTGCCATATAGGAGGACAGATATCACATAAATGTCCAGTACTCATTTCTTTGTCTTCTGTTAGGTCGGGTAACAGAATTATGTGAAATAATACAAAACAACATAATAGTATAAAAGTAGGTGTATTGACAGGAAAGAGAAGTATTTACAAGAGGTGAGGATTAGTAGAATACAGAACAAAGGTAATTAGTATACAGTATCGTCGTAGAGACGTAATAGATGGACTAGTAGAACACTTCCGGTGCAGTAACAGAAATACCCGACTGACTCGCTCACTCGACTTCCTTACTCGACTTCCTTCCTCGAGGTATAATCACTACTATTTTATATAGTGATTCGAATAGTCCATTTCCGTGGAAAGGTGGAGAGCGCCCCAACATCTTCAATGAAATTGTTATCGGCTAAGCACTTAAAATACCACAGAAATCTTCCTGTCTCTCAGTAGTTTGCTCGGCCTTTGAAATGTGTCTTTGGTGATGACAATCCACCTTTGGATCTCAGTGTTACACTTTCCATCCTCTGTTAGAATGCTTCCCAGGAAGTTAAACGTCTGTACCAATTTGATTTTAGTGTCCTTGCAGCAGAATCATAAACAACAATACTGCATTTACATTATTCGGACTATTGTCCTCATCTTTGTTGTCATTTGTATGTTTCGGCCGTTGTACGCTCTGACCTTCTTCAGGTGCGAAGAACTTCAAACTGAACCCTTTATCACAATCACTGGGGTATATCATCCTCATTCCTTGCGTAAAGCCATGATTGGAAGTCCTGAATTATCTCCCTCTAACCCTGCAAGTTACGTGTTTACCACTGCTGAAGCCTGGTATTGAATTCACAACTCTAAGAGTCAAGTCAGGAACTAACCAACGTCTGTGCCATGTGTCCTTAAAAAGAAGAACTGAATTTTGGGGACTTACCAACCTAATGTCCAGTAACCCTTTTTCTACCAGAGTTCATATTCCAATTTTTTGATGTTAATGGTTTTCTCTAGTATTTTTTACCAGAGTTCATATTCCAATTTTTTGATGTTAATGGTTTTCTCTAGTATTTTTTACCAGAGTTCATATTCCAATTTTTTGATGTTAATGGTTTTCTCTAGTATTTTTTACCAGAGTTCATATTCCAATTTTTTGATGTTAATGGTTTTCTCTAGTATTTTTTACCAGAGTTCATATTGCAATTTTTTGATGTTAATGGTTTTCTCTAGTATTTTTTACCAGAGTTCATATTCCAATTTTTTGATGTTAATGGTTTTCTCTAGTATTTTTTACCAGAGTTCATATTCCAATTTTTTGATGTTAATGGTTTTCTCTAGTATTTTTTACCAGAGTTCATATTCCAATTTTTTGATGTTAATGGTTTTCTCTAGTATTTTTTACCAGAGTTCATATTCCAATTTTTTGATGTTAATGGTTTTCTCTAGTATTTTTTACCAGAGTTCATATTCCAATTTTTTGATGTTAATGGTTTTCTCTAGTATTTTTTACCAGAGTTCATATTGCAATTTTTTGATGTTAATGGTTTTCTCTAGTATTTTTTACCAGAGTTCATATTGCAATTTTTTGATGTTAATGGTTTTCTCTAGTATTTTTTATCAGAGTTCATATTGCAATTTTTTGATGTTAATGGTTTTCTCTAGTATTTTTTACCAGAGCTCATATTGCAATTTTTTACACTAATGATTTTCTCTGGCACTCCATATTACTAGTTCCCATATTGTATTCATCTCTATGCTTGGTCGGCTAAAGAGATTTTTGTAGCCTAGCATATGTGCTAATTCCTTCAGTTTACATAGTTTCCAATGGTGTTCTCTATCTATTATTTCAACTTCATCCCATAGGGGGCGGTGATCCCTTTATATGTGACACCACCATTTACTTCTGTCTCAACAGGAAATATACCAAGGATGACAAAGTAAACCTGGCTACTACTCTTAAAACGGACCTCCAATCAGTGGTTAAATGGGACAGGAAATGGCTTGTAAATTTTAATGCCTCCAAAACAAAACTGTTCTCCCTACAGAGAAACCTTCCTGCCTGCCATCAGCATGGCTGATGCATGTCTACAGGAGAGTAACACACTTGGCCTCACGTTTTCAAACAACTAGAAGTGGAACGATGACATCAAATCTATAGCTGTATTTACTGCTAGGAAATTTAGGTCACTGTGTTAAGCCAGAGAGTTTTTCTTGTTTTGAACATTGATAAATTTACCATTTGTCCTTGCATTGAATATTGTTGTCATATCTGGTCAGTTTCTCCTGTTATTCATCTTGGGGTTCTTGACAAAATCCAAAAAAAGATCTGCAATGTAATTGGTCCTGACTTAGCATCTTGACTGCAGTCACTTTCTCACCAACATTACATGGCTTCTCTCTGTCCTTTCTAATAATATTTTCATGGCAACCTTTCTGATGAGCATTTTTCCCTGGTGCCATATCTAACAAAATTTAAGAATAAAAAAAAAAAGGGCGTAAGACAAGGATGTGTCTTTTCATTGGATCTATTCAACTTGTACAGTGATAGTATTTTGAGGACCCGAGATGCCATGCCAAGATTTGACATCGGAGGCCACAATTTGAACAACATAAGATATGCAAATGATACAGTGCTAATTGCAGACATGGAAAGGAAACTACAAGACCTCCTACAGAAGGTAGCTAAAGAGGGTAACAAAAAAGGATCTCTGTGTCACACTTTCCATCTCCTGTTAGAACACTTCCTAGGTATTTAAATTCTTGTACTTGCTTGATTCTAGTATCCCCACCTGTATTTAGCATTTTGGATTGGTCTTTTTGCTGATGACCATGCATTCAGTCTTCTTGCAGTTTATTTGTAGTAATTTTTTGTCACTCTCTTCCTCAAAATATTCTTGTTGTCAGTTAAGTGCCATACGTGAAACACGCTTGGGCGATCATGTCTCAAAAGAGACATGACTGACTGGGCAGAAGATTATCCCACAGTAGGTTGCCATTGCTTTCTGTGGTAGACTGGTTGTCTGCCAAGGCTATAGAACCTAATCTGTCCTGTTATTTAACCCATAACTGGAAGGAAGAGACGGATTAATACCTTTCCCAAGGGTATTTGTGCGTAAGTGAATGCAATGAATTCAACTGGAATTTGAACTTGGCCTCCCAACAAGTTGAATAGATCCGGAAAAAAGACACACCCTTGTCTAACGCCGCTTTCTGTCTTTGTAAATCTGCTGAATTTGTTACCTGTCCATATGCAGGCGGTTTACTGCCAGTAGAGATTCTTGATTACTCTTAGGACTTTCCCAAATATGTCGAGGCTGCCAAGCATCTCCATCAATTCTTTGTGGCGTATTTTGTCAAATGCCTTTGCATAATTGATAAAACATTGGTACAAGTCTTTCTTCATTTGTATTTCCCTTGCAAAGAACATCCTAATCATAAATATGGCATTCCTTATTTCAGCTTCTTTGCCGAACCCACACTGTTCTTGTCCTATCTCTAGCTTGATTCTGCTTCTCACTCTATTCATCAGGATTCAGATGATCAGTTCTGTAATATGACTCATTAAGCTGATAGTTCAGTGTAGTTCGCACTCGTTTGCACCTGGCTTCTTAGGCAGTGCTATGAAAATCAACTTGCATAGGTTTTCTGGTAGCATTACACTATTATAAATTTCATTTATTATTTCTGTAATTTTCTCTATGCCGAATTCTTCCAGGACTATCAGTAGTTATGTGATTTGAAAAGAATATTTGTGTTATCAGCTAGAATTTTCCCTATGGGTTCTGTTAAATTATGGGTTAATAAATGCTTTTTAATAGCATTTTGATTTGACAGGTGACCTATATATATATATATATATATATATATATATGAAAGGAGAGAGAGTGAGAAAAAGAGAGAAGGATTGAGGAAGAAAATAAAAAGAAGTGACAAAGAGAAAAAAGAAAGAGGGATATATACAAAAAAAGAAAGAGAGAAGGAGAAAGAGAATGAAAACAGAAAAATTAAACAAAGTGGGAGAAAAGGAAGACAAGAAAAAATAAACAAAAAGAAAACATGATTGATTTATGTTTATTACAGCGTATCGACCCTTTGTTATTTAAAGCCAAAATATATTTTGAATTTTAAGAATAATTCATTTACTTATTTTTGGAAATGAATATTGCATTAATAATTTTTTGAGACTAGCTATGATTTTTTTCCAGATAAAAATCGTACTGTTTAACTCATAGCTGGGAGAAGAGATGGATTAATATTTTTCCCAAGGCTATTTTTGTATAAGTTAATTTAATGAACTGGAATGGAATCTGAAGTCGGCTCTGAGATTTCTCATTCTAAATTGTTTTTCATTACACCACCTGTGCATCCTCAAGAGAAAAGAAAGACAAGAAAGGGGGAAAAAAAGACAAAAAGGATGAAAAAGAAAGAAAAGAAAGGAGAAAAAGAAGGAAAAGAGAGAAGAAAAAGAAGGAAAAGAGAGGAGAAAGAGAAGGAGAAGAGAGGAGAAAAAGAAGGAAAAGAGAGGAGAAAAAGAAGGAAAGGAGAGGAGAAAAAGAAGGAAAGGATAGGAGAAAAAGAAGGAAAAGAGAGGAGAAAGAGAATGAAGTGAAACAAAGAAAGAAAAATAAAGAATGAGAGAAAAGAAACAAAAAATGAAAGAAAGATAAAAAGAAGTAGAGATAGAGAAAAAAGAAAGGAAGAAAAAGAAAAGAAGAAAAGAGAAAATAAGAAAAGAAGAAAAGAGAAAATAAGAAAAAATGGGAGAGAAAAAAAGAAAAAAATATTAAAAAATGAAAACATGTAATATGATACGAAAGTGTTTATGGAAGACTAAAACAAAATAATCGAGAGAGAATTATAAGGCAATGAAGCTGTTTAAGCCTGGCATAAAAATAAAGAACAGGATGGGTGGGGGTATATAATAGTCAACCCATATCTCCCAGTATCTCTCACTTCCCTAGGGCAATCAAGATGTGCGAATAAACGGAACAGATAAAAAATCAAAATCAAAGGAAAATTTTTATTATATTTTTAAGACCAATTTCCTGTTGTGTTTTGCACTTCCTCTTCCATCTGATTACGAATAAATATCAGCCCTTCGCACAATTTTATTTAATAATAGATGCATGGGTGAGTCAATAAACGAACTGAGCCGGTAGATTTTAATGGAGAGGACATTTTTGTTGTATTAGATGATTGTTTGGAAAGTAATGTCATATTTTTGGAGATGCAAAAATCTCATTCAATTGTAGAAGATATTCAATTTATTTGTCAAAAACCATAATATTGATCATTTGCAAAGAGAAGAGCCAAGGATGAAACTAATTCTTTTATTCCTTGATGATAGATGAACATTAAGAATATGGCACAAGGTTGTTCAGAAAGTAATGTTGAATATTTGGAGATGGAATAAAAATTATCTTTGAATATAAGAAATGTTAAATTTATTTGTTAGTTACATAATTATCATTATAAAGACAAAAGCCCAGAATGAAACTAATTCTTTTATTCCTTTGGGAGATACCAGAATCAAGCAAGTACAAAAATTTAAATACCTAGGAAGTGTTCTAACAGGAGATGGAAAGTGAGACACAGAGATCCGAAGGCGAATTGGCATGGCAAAGGATGTGTTCCAGAAGCTGAGTAAAGTACTAACACACAGGAAAATTTCACTAAAAACAAAGAAAAGAGTACTGGATTGCTATGTGTTGTCAGTTCTTCAATACGGCAGTGAATGCTGGACAATATCATCGAAAATGAGGACAAAACTTGAAGCAGCAGAAATTTGGTTCCACAGAAGGTTGCTGCGGATATCGTGGACTGAGCATGCAAGCAACGATGAGGTGTTGGAAAGAATGGCCACAAAAAGGAAATTAATACCGAGCATCAGAAAGAGACAACTGAAGTTTCTGGGACACGCAATGAGGAAGGAGAGCCTTCTTTTTCTCCTCTCTCTTTTCCTTCTTTTCTGGAGAACCTGATACTGACTGGCCAGATAGAAGGAAAGAGAGAGAGAGGAAGGCAGCGGATAACATATTTGCAGGGCCTAATGAGGTGGATGACTGAACGGAGGTTGCTAGGAGTAACAGGAGCAAACATACTAAGAGCCACAAGGGATAGGGAGACATGGAGAACCATGATCGCCTACATCCTGAAGGGACAGTGCACATAGAAGAAGAAGAAGATAGACTAATTTCCATAATATTATATGAAGTAGATTAAAAAGGATACATTTTGGAGATGAAATAAAAACAGCGACAAACCTGAAATTTATTTGTCAAGATTCTAATCATCATTATTAGCAAAGGAAGAAACCAATATGAAACTACTATATATACTTTTGTATAAGCCAACTTCATGTACAGTGTGACGCCTGAATTTTTTTGCTTAACCCAGACTGAAGCCAACCCTTTTATTCTATGATGACATGTTACGCCTAGCGAATGCTGGTTCCAGTTATATCGACGAACACCAATTATGCGTCTCAAAACAGCATATATATATAAATATATGAAGTATATTTTTATTAATGACGATGAACCGTGTAGCCTAGTGAACAGAGAGTGAGAGAGCGCGCTTCTAAGGGTTGACGGGAGTGTCTCTCTTCACCGGCCGATCTCTGTTGCTCCTCTGGTCTGTCTCGTCTGTCTCGTGAATCCGTGCGCCGAGGTCTTTTTATAATCTCCAGTACCGGAACTTTTCCTTCCGGTTTTTTTGCCTCGCCCACGCACGCCCACGTAATTCTCAGAGACACCTGTTCTGTTTGCCTCTGTAGCCATTTCCGCTACTGCCGGAAATAAGGTCAAACAAACATCCGTTCCTTTCAACGACCGGAAACACCCCCGCTTGCATCAGCTTTCCTCGGGTGGGGCGAGATTGTTATATTACAGACAGACAAACTCCCAGAATATGGTATGAGACTGTTTGAAAAGGAATGTTGTGTTTTTGGAGATGAGATAAGAATGCCTTCAATGAAAGAAACGGTATTTGTCAAGAACATCATCATCATTATTAGAAAAAGAAATCACAAAATGAAACTAATTCTTTTATTAATTGGTGATAGACGAGCTCTCAGTATGGGGTGTAAGGTTTTTCAGAGAGTAAGCTTGCCTTTGTGGAGACAAAATAGAAATCCAGTTGAAATGCAAGTAACTTCAAATTTATTTGTCAAGACCCTAATCATCTCTATTAACAAAGCCCAAAATGAAACTAATTCTTTCATATTTCACTGGTGCCCCCTATTTATAAATTTACACGAGCCACAAGATTAGCAAATAAGTCCCACACTTTTACTGCGAAGCCAATAAATTGTAAATGCAAATTCTACTCCGTCAGCTTCTTTCCTTGCACTTCCTGCCTGTGGAATTTCCTTCCATTTACTTGCTTCCCCGACAGCTACAATCTCTAAGAATTTATATGTAAAGTCAATAGTCATCTCCCATCTCACTAACCTGCAGCCTCTCTCTCATGCTCCTTTCTCCTTCCACTCCGCTCTCATCAGTATTCTCATCCTTCTCTTACCCACTTCCTGACACCCCCTATAACCTGTCACTCTCTCATAATTTTGCTCCTATGTAACCCCCTGCAAAACAGTGGCAATAAAATGCCTTGCTTGGGGGCGATATGATAATAACAAAAAATTTCTTGGTGATTGACAAGCTTAGAGGATATGGTATAACATTACTTGGGAAAAATGTCACATTTTGGAAGATGGGATAAAAATCCTTTAAATGTAAGAAACTTCAATTTATCTATTTGTCTATATTTCTGAGATGAGGCAGTATTTACAATATTTATTTACATTATTCGAATTATTGTCCTATTGTCCTCATCTTTGTTGCCATTTGTATGACATTTTGGACATAATTATCATTAATAACAAATACAAAAGCCCAGAATTAAACTAATTCTTTTATTCCCATAATATTATATGAAGTAGATTAAAAAGGATACATTTTGGAGATGGAATAAAATTATCTTTGAATATAAGAAATGTTAAATTTATTGGTCAGTTACATGATTACCATTTTTAACAAAGACAAAATCCCAGAATGAAACTAATTCTTTTATTTCTTGTGATAGACTAATTCCCATAATATTATATGACGCTGCTTAAAAAATGTCTGTTTTGTTTGATATATCTTGCAGTTTCAGTACTTGGTACATGGTAAATTGTTAAGTGTGAAGTAATGGAGTGTCAACAGTTAGTGGCTTAGCACTTAAATACAACTAAGCTCATTTGCATAGGATACCACAGTTTACATTTTTGGGGTTGGAATAAAAACTGTAACAAATCTTAAATATATTTGTCAAGACCCTAATCATCATTATTGGCAAATACCAAAGCCCAAGATGAAACTATTGTATGTATTTTTGTATTTGATATCCTATGCAAATAAGCTGAGTTGTATTTAAGTGCTAAGCCACTGTTTGGACCTCCATTACGCCACACGAATGGTGTACCATGTATTGAGTATGGGAACTGTGAGATATACCAGACATAACAGTGTATAACTTGACTTCATGTATAGTGTGACCACTGAATTTTTTTGCATGAACTTTAACCTCTGTAGAAAATAATTATCTATGTATAATGCAACCAGTTACTAAATATGCATGATTTTTAACCATTTCTTATTTTTTGTATAAATTACGGATCAAAGAAACTCGCACTGTACTCGATCATGTCCAGTAATTATTTTATTTGTTTTTGCTCGTTCATCTGGCAAAATATTTCAAGTAAAAGTTTTCCAAATTGTCTCAATTATACTTACCATTTACTTGGACTCTCATCTAAATTTAATGTAAGTAAAGGTCACAGATCATGAAAAAATTAGGTTCGAGTTGTGGATTTCATAGGATATCATCAATTCCTGCATTGTTTCATTTAATGTTGAATTCAGTTTTTATTATACTTGAGTTTATTGGAAAACATGGGTTAGATTTATACCTGAGTCTGTAGGTAAGTAGTGGTCAGGTTTTCACATGAGTTTATATGTAAATATTAGCTGGGTTTATACTTGAGGCCATAGGTAAAAATTGGTGGGGTTTGTACTTTAGCCTATAAGTAAAAAATGATTAAGTTTATACTGAAGTCTATAATATATATTGGTCAGTTTTATACCTAAGTCTACAAGTAACTATTGATAGGGGTTTATACTGAAGTCTATAGGTAAAATTTACTAAAATTTATATTTAAATAAACAGTAAACATTGGCTGGATTTATACTTAAGTTTATAGGTAGACATTTATCAAGTTCATACTTGAATCTGTAAATATTTACTTGGTAGATAGCCTCTCTGTTGGGTGTCTATTTCATTAACAGATCATCTATTCTAGAAATCACGAACCTAGTGAAAAACAATTTCTTGTGTCATGGTTACCAAATAGTTGTAACTATCTGAGAAGTTCAGTGTTGAACAGTGGCGATGAAGATGAGATCCACTGTTGAGTTGTGCGGTAATAAATACGAACAACAGAAAATTATATTAAATAAATGTATTACGGAAGAAAATAGTATTTACAAAGTGGGGTTAGTAATCATACAGGAAACAAGGTATTAATTGTACGTCTCTTCGTACGATGTAGAGTCCGATTACAATCACTTCCGGTTGACTACCGGAAGTATCCGACTGACTTGTTAGTACAGTTCCAATCATTCTAGCACTGGTATATCGCTACTGTGACATTACCGCCAACTATATTTAGTTGTCCCTCCCACTAAGGGCAACATGTGACACATGGTCAGTTATAAGTGGGGTTTCTGGTCTATATGGCCCGGCCAAAAAATGTCTGTCTATTTTTGCCCAGTCGTGATTCTACCCTTCGGCGGAACCACGATTGGGTTATTGATCCCTACTCGGAAGTAGAGAGCGCCCTCTACCTGAAGGCAGAGAGCTGACAGTGTCGCAGTTGCAGAGGCAAATGCCAACTGACATTACCGCCGACAATGCCGAGGTCTTGACACTACCATTATTTGTAGTGCATGGAATAGTTCAGTTATCATTAAAATGGTGGAGAGCGCCCTAACACTATGTTTTATTGGTCAGAAATTAAATGGCTTAGAATTAGAGGTTAATTTTTGACTAAATTTCCCCCCACAGTTACAAAGATTTTCTAAAAATAAAAATTTCAAAAATAATTTCATTCATTTTTGAATAAATCTTAAAAGTTTCATTAACATCCTAGACTTATTTGATTTTTGCAAGAATTTTCAAATAAATGTCTTTTTTTTTGTTTCCAGTAAAAGGTGTTAAAACACATGTAGTAATCTTCAGCTGACTAAGATTTAAAAAAAAAAAACAAAAAAAGAAGATTTTTGACCAAAATTTCAAATGTGCAAGATTGGATTAAATAATTTAATATAATAAAAAAAAAACTGCGTTGTTCTTTCCTAGTAATAATAAACATTTTGAGGATAAAACTTGTTTTTATTAAATTTCGGGCCTTTTTTCATCATTCTATGCTGTTATTTCCAGTGAATTAGTGGAGGTACTTAAGACAGAATTCTAAATTTATTTATAAATGTAACTGTGTCTGTGTGTGTGTCCATTACCTATAGACTCCGAAACGGCTGAACTGATTTCCTTGAAAATTTACACCATTGTACTATAAGTGTCTGCGAGGTTCTGTGTTGAGGTACTCCCAATAAATATTGAAAATCGATAATCGAAAAAATCGGGTTATAGAAGGAGTGGTCTGATTTTAATCAAATTTGATACACTCATAGACAAAGAAATAAAAAACGATATTCAGAAGTTTCAAGGTTGCAGTTCTTACAATAGTGCAGAATATCGATAATATATATATATATAAAAGGCAAGATGTTTGTGTGTGTGTCTGTTTATCTACCTCTATGTCTGTATTTTTTCAACCCTTTTATTTTAGTTTTTGCTTCAGGTTTGGCTCTAAATAGATATAATTGTAGTTCTTAGTCTCAGCCATGATACCATTTACTCAGAGGACTTATTTAGCCTTCAAAATTCAGTTTACAACGAAAAAAACTTCATATCAATACCAGGAAATCAAAATTTAACTTATATCCATTCATTTTTCTTTCAGTCTATGGTTTCGCTTTAACTGGAAATAACTATTGCTTTTTAGTCTTTCATGCCAACGTCCAAAGAGTCTGAGCTCCAGGACCATGGATTAGTTTTAAAGCTTTCATTACACCTGAGCAACGCCGGGCTATACTGCTAGTATATATATATATATATATATATATATATATATACATACACACTAAATGCGATTGGTAAATTGTCGCAATTATTTTATTATTTCAAATATTCTTTAGGCTGAGTCTGAGCTCCAGGACCATGGATTAGTTTTAAAGCTTTCATTACACCCAGCAACATTGGGCTATACTGCTAGTCAGTTTATAATAATGATAATTTGTCATTTTGAAAACTCAAGGAAAAAAAAAACAATACTTCTTTAATTTCCCTAATACTGGACAAAGCCATTATCATGAGCATCTGTGTCAACAAAATATGATTTTATGGAGGAATTATATTTTTTTAACTAAAAAGATCAAGTGGGTGTCATGTCAATGTAAGTCATTAGTATATCCTGCTTGGGTTTACACTTGGGAGCAAAGAGCTTAATTGAAACCAAGCATATCACCTTTAACCTCATAATGTTTCCAATCCTCAGAAGTAAGAAGAGAAAGGTAACCTCCTCCATCCTGTGGACTTCAGTCATTTCAAGCAACAGGTCAGTTTTAAGTGATGACTGTGGTAGAAGCAGAATTTAGTCGAGTCTTTTTTAGATTTCAGAGTATTTAACCGACATCCTTTTTTATATATAAAATAAAATAAAAATACAATGCTTATTACTTTTACTTCATAAATTTCTGAGTTTCCCTTCCCTGCTCAGTTTGAATTCCAATTGGTTTTGTTAGATTCACTTATATTTTTTTTTTTAATCACATCACCCCAAGCAAGGCGGTAAGGCCACTGGTGTGCAGGGGGCTACGTAAGAGTGAATAGACTGGAAAAGAGAAAGCTGGAAACCACATCCTAAACAGGGAACAAGGGATGAGCCTCTACACCTGTTCAACAGACGTTGGTGGAGTGTGAACCGGGCAATAGTTCAGTCTATCTACTCCAATTAGATGTGGGTGGAGTGTGAACCACAGTACTGTGCAAAAGTATTAAAACAAGAAATATTTTATCATTTATGAGGCATCAAAATAAAGTTTAAAATCACTCCTGTCCTAACACTTTTGTACACTACCGGTAGTGTGTAAAAGTATTAGGAAAAGGGTGATTTTTCTAAAAAAAACCTCACTGAAATTCAAATACAGGGTGAAAAGCCAAACCTTTGTAACAATTATTTAACTAAAAAGCAAGAGGAAGGATGGCTTCAAAATTTGAATTGGCCCCCACAAAGCCCTGATCTCAATCCTATTGAACATCTACGGGATATTTTGGATAAAATAATTGATAAATCTAATGTTACTTTACAAGACACAATTTGGGAACTAATACAAGCTGCTTAGCAGGAGATACCATTAGATACATTGAAGAAACTTGTGATGTCAATGCCTGACAGAATGAAGGCTGTGATCAAAGCAAAAGGCTATTATACAAAATATTAAATTTATTTTGTAACAAGTATTTTTTCTTGTTTAAGCATTTGTTGAATAAATCAAATAAATTATGTCAATATATATATATATATATATATATACACACATAAATATATATATATATATACAAAAAAATCTATAAGTGAGCCACAACCTACCACGGTTTCACCTTACGGATCTTCAGGGAACGAGGCTCTTATATATATATATATATATATATATATATATATATATATATATATAAGATGCGATTGGTAAATTGTCACAATTATTTTATTATTTCAAAGCGAATGGCTATTATACTAAATATTAAATTTATTTTGTAACAAGTATTTTTTTCTTGTTAAAGCATTTGTTGAGTAAATCAAATAAAATTACTTTAATTAAATTGTTTATTTTCTGTCAATATGCCTCATAAAAGATAAAATAGTTCTTGTCCTAATACTTTTGAACAGTACTGTAAACATATTTGGAAAAGTTAAGAATACATCTTCATCTTCTACTCCCAGTTATGGGTAAAATAGTATCATTTGTAGATGTGCATTGTGGTGCAGTGGTTATCAGCTCGGAATGAAAAATTGGAGAGCTAAGTCTGAATTCCAGTTGACTTTGTTGCATTCACTTATGCACAGATACCCCTTGGAAAGATATTAATCTGTCTCTTCTCCCTCCAGCTATGGGTTAAATAGCAGAACAGATTGGGTTCTATAATCTTGATTGGTAACCAGTTACCACAAGAAAACTCTTAATACAATATTTGCTATCAAAAAAAAAAAAGATAAAAAGAATTATTCTTACAATCCAAAATAAATAATCAAGAAAGGGTTGATAAGCCGTAAAAAACAAATCAATCAATCAACACACCACAACAAAAAATAAAATTTGGAATAATCATCAGCTTCTATTTATATCCCTTAATATTTACACGATAAAGAAAAATTCATTGAAAATACTTTTAAACACATCAAATATCTTCAGGAAAGTTTACCGAATTTACAAGATAGAAACGAAAATAACATAAATAATAAATCTCAATAAAACCAGGCACATAATATTAAGTTGTCCCAAAAGTTCGTAAACACTTTCTGAAGGCCCGCTGATTGGACTCGTTTGATCAATTTGAGGAAGCGTGTCAAGAATTCTTTGATACAAAGCCGGCTGAATGTTACTTTGACCAGATCCGAAAGCTTGCAGATCGATGACAGAAAGTCTTGGAAAATGATGGTCTTTATTTTGAGCAATAATTTTTGTTGTTTTTGCGAGTAAAATTTCAATATTTTGCAAGTGTTTTCTGGTAACCTTAGATTACTTGGCGAGTAAAATTTCAATTTTTGCAAGTGTTTACGAACTTTTGGGACAACCTAATACTAACACATCACTGAATAAATCCTGGGCCTAACTAATAAAACAACATATTTTAGGCAAAATTTGACTTTCTTCATCAACATAGTCTCCTTCTAGGGCAATACACTGATTTCAACATTTCTCCAACAATTTGATGCCTTTTTTTGTAAAATGGTTTGTTTTTGGCCTCAAAATTGACCTCATTTTCCAATATTACTTCTTTATTGGAGCCAAATCCTTTTCCAGGGTGCATTCTTTTGAGGTCTGCAAACAGCTAGCAGTCACTGAGGGCCAAATCTGGAGAATAGGGTAGAAGCGAAAGCAATTTGAACTGTAATTCATGTAATTTTGTCATCGTTGCGATTGACTTGTGACACAATACATTATCTTGGTGAAAGATCACTTTTCTTTTTTACTTGTGGCCATTTTTTAGCAATTTCTTTCTTTCAAATGCGCCAATAAGGCTATATAATATTTGCTATTAACGGTTCTTTCTTTTGCAAGGTAATTGATGAACAAAATACCTTGCGCATTCAAAAATATGAAGGCAAAATTCTTGCCTGCTGATGTTTGCATCTTTGGTTGCTTTGGATGGCTTTCACTTGCTGCTGCCCACTCAGCTGACTGCTGATTTGACTCTGGAGTAAAGTGGTGAATCCATGTTTCATCCATTTTCACAAATTTATACAAAAACCCCTTGTTGCGTTGAAACAACACGTTGTCGATTTTGATCCACTGTGAGCAAACATGGCACCACTTTGAACACAGCTTTCTCATTGACAAATGTTCATGCAAAATGATGAATACACTGTCTTCTGATATATTCAACTCCTCTGCTATCTCATGCAACTTCAATTTACAGTCAGCCAAAAAGAGTTTGTAGATTTTTTTGGTGTCTTCAAAGACAACTACTGATTTTGGGCAACCTGAGTTCAGCATCATTTGTGTCTGTATGACTACAATTATTGTCAACATACCACCTCTTAACCATTGTTTCCAATGGAGCAGAGTCCAGATAACATTTATTAAGCCATTGCTTTGCTTGAACAGTATTTTTTCTATCAGAAAGCAATGCTTTATCAATGCATGAAATTCAGATTTTTCTATTGTTTTTAAAATTTGCAACAGTAGATTCTCTTAAATAACTGTAATTTGTAAAGTAATAATCCGATTAGGCTTAACTTTTGTCGCATGTCATTTGAAGGTTAGTACTTCATAAAAATCATATGAAGTTTTTTATTAGTGGCACTTTTCATGTGTCAGACCTGGGACTTATTGAGTGACGTGTTATCTACCAACATGGTAATATAATATTTACTCTCAAAAAAAAAAAAAAAGAATAAAATAAAAGAATTATTCTTACAACCATAAATAAATAACCAACAATGGGTTGATAAGCCATAAAAAAGCAAATCAATTAGTTAACACACC
The DNA here is from genome assembly GCA_037127315.1 of Ascarosepion bandense. NCBI lineage: Eukaryota > Metazoa > Mollusca > Cephalopoda > Sepiida > Sepiidae > Ascarosepion > Ascarosepion bandense. The sequence continues at coordinate 818,284 of JBBBDQ010001147.1, forward strand.
ACAAGGACAAAATAATAACTGAAATTCTCATCAGTGTCTATTTAAGAGCGCTTAGAATTCACTGTCGGTTGGTCATCCTGGCCTCTATAATTCTCCCTCACTATCTTCCCATCTGAAAGGTATTTATTCATCTTCTCCCCCAGGTCATGGGTTAAATAGTACGTATTTGGAAAAATTATTATTTTCAAAATATTGATATTCACTTACAAAAAAATATTCTCACAATTCTAAATATGTTTTGGCTGTAAATAACTCACAAAGAGTCTGTGCCATACGTGATACACAAAAGAGACATGACTGACTGGGCAGAAGATATCCTGCAGTAGGTTGCCATTGCATTTTGTGGTAGACTGGCTGCCAGCCAAGGCTATAGAACCCAATCTGTCATATTATAGAAACCTATAACTGAGAGAAGAGATGGATTAATACCTTACCCAAGGGTATTTGTGTGTAAGTGTATGCAAAAAATTCAATTGGAATTTGAACTCGGCTCCCTGATTTGTCGTTCCGAGCCGATATCCACTGCACCACAATGCACATCCACAATGAGTAGATAATCCATAAAAAACAAATCAATCATTTAATGACTTATCTTTCTGAGGCATAAATCTCAAAGAGGATATTTTTTATCATTTCACCCCAAGCAAGGTGAAAATGTCACTAGTACGCAGGGTTTTACAGAGAGTGAAAATGAGAGAAAAGACTGAGTATAGGGAGGATTGAGGAAAAGAAAAGATGAACTGGATTCAAGAAGATAGAATATGGCGATTGGCATTGCATTTAAATTTATGTATTCATTTCACCCCAAGCAAGGTGGGAATGCCACTAGTACACAGGGTTTTACAGTGAGTGAAAGTGAGAGAAAAGACTGAATATAGGGAGGATTGAGAAAGGACAAATGATAAACGGGATTCAAGAAGACAGAAGATGGTGACTGACGTTGCATTTAAGTTTTTGAATATCGTAGTAATCAAAGAAAGCAAATAAATGGAATGGAGTTCCACTGTTGGGAAGTGCAAGAAAAGAAACTTTTAGAGTGACAGTTACATTTAATTATTTTAGTGATAAAATATGGATGACCGAAAATGACCATATATAAAACATAAAGGCAAAAATCAGTCAGTAAAGTGTTATGCGTGATACACGGTGGGGCGATCACGACTCAAAAGAGACATGACTGTCTGGGCAGAAGATTATCCCGCAGTAGGTTGCCATTACTTTCTGCGTTAGACTGGTTGCCAACCAAGGCGATAGAACCCAATCTGTTCTGTTATTTGACTCATAGCTAGAGGGGGAAGAGAAGTATCATATTATTGAGTGGTAATTAATGGGGGATTAGTTTATTACTTCAAAACAATATAAAACTGATCCCACACTTTGTGCCCATTAGAAGCCTTAATCATGTTTTCAACTATTATTTTGAGTCAGTCAGACAAGTGCTACACATGATACATGCTTAGGGCGATCATGTCTCAAAAGAGACACAACTGTCTGGGCAGAAGATTATCTCGCAGTAGGTTGCCATTACTTTCTGCGGTAGACTGGTTGCCAGCCAATGCTATAAAACCGAATCTGTCCTGTTATTTAACCCATAACTGGAGGGAAGAGAAAGTGAGTAAAAAGACTGAGTATAGGGAGGATTGAGGAAAAGAAAAGATGAATGGGATTCAAGAAAATAGAAGATTGCATTTGGCATTGCATTTAAATTTTTGAAGATTGTTGCTATCTAGGAAACAAGTAAACAGAAGTGTGTTCCACAGGCACGAAGTGTGAGAAAAGAAACTGTTGAAATAGAAGTGTTGTAGAAAAATAAAAATGATGAGGGGCGTCAAAAAGGGCAGGACCCTTGACCCTCCTCGCTGGCAGGCCAGCTGTTTTTCTTTCTTCTTCAGTGGCCTCAAGGAAATGGATTTTGAGTCTCTCTTTCTTGGCCGTTACACAGGCCAGTTCAAACAGACACCAACAAAGCCGCTCCTGCTTCCTCTTCGTCAGTCTTACTGTGAATCTATGCCTGACTTTAACAGACATGCAGTCCATCAAAAAACCTTACTGTCACAGCAGTGCTGGCACCCTCTTTTTATGCCATTCCAAGACAGCCCCAATTTTTATGTGTGCAAATATCGTCTCATTTTGGACGATATAGGCACACATAAATTGTGCCTTCAATAGCGGCCATCTTTCTTTTTTGTTATTATCTTGCAGGCAAGACATGTTCATGCTCATTTCGAATTTTGAGGTAAGTCATGTCTTTCATTACAAGTGGTGGTTGTATTTAGCTATTTCAACAGCAAACAGGGGAGATGCCAAATTAGTAGTGTACTTAAATTAATTGTGGTAGGAGCACCAGAGAAATGTTTAACTGTCATAACAGCTGATATCATGGTAATAAAAAGACCAAACAATGGCATGAAATACTACAAACATTTTATTTCCATGTTAATAAAGTGAGCACTTTACTTGCGTAATGGTATTTATTTGTACAGCCACATCACTACAAAATTGGACAAAAAGGTCAAAGTTTGATGTGGGTTATTTGGCAGCACTATAGAAAAATTGCTTGGTGTTAGATATTGGTTAATAGCAAGTGATCTGACACACAAGTAGACTGGTGTAGTCACTCCAAAAGAAAGAAAAACCTATTGAGTGATTAATGGAGAGATATATGAGTGAATAGAATCCACTCATGCAAATGTGTTGGGCATTGTCCATTATAGTATAGTGGACTAACCCACCTGCTGAATTAGATAAACTCTTCTATAAATGAGTGAGTGAGTGAATTTTGTTTAATGGCATAGCAACCTCTATGGGTCATTTAATGCCAAAAAAGTGGGGTTTTAAGGTATTTTTTTCAATGTTCGGTTATAGTGAGAAGGTTAATTTAGTCAGATTTTAATAAAAATTTTGTTTTTATTTTTTATTTTAGAAAACTGAAAATGTATTCTAGTTTTGTATTCAAAAATGTTTTATTGAGAATTTTTTCCTTCAAAAATGTGTTGTAATAATTTTTTCTTCAAAAATCATTATTTTTCTATAAAAGTCTATTTTTATATAAATCAGTCAGGTGCCATACGCGATACACGCTTGGGCGATCATGTCTGGAAAGAGATATGACTGACTGGGCAGAAGATTATCCCGCAGTAGTTTGCCATTGCTTTCTGCGGTAGACTGGTTGCCGACCAAGGCTATAGAACCCAATCTGTCCTGTTATTTAACCCATAACTGGAAGGAAGAGACGGATTAATACCTTTCCCAAGGGTATTTGCGCGTAAGTGAATATAATGGATTCAACTGGAATTTGAACTCGGCTCCCCGGCTTCTCGTTCCGAGCCGATATCCACTGGACCACAACACACATCCCCATATTTATGTAAATATATTTCTATGAAAGCATTTTTATACTTTCATACTGTTTTGACTTATTAGAAGGTAAGTTATTTGATTTTTACACTTGGCATTTCTCTTTTTGGGGATATCTTAGGTGACAGACAATGACTCCAGTTCTCTCCTGAAGAAGTAGATACTACCTGAAGGAAACCCCAACAACCTAGGGGTTGGGCTAATATTGCTAATATTGCCAGAATATGTGCAAGCCAATGATAGTTTGCCTGACCCTTTTCTTTCATTAAATCTCAGGCAAGTCTGTTCAAGACCCTTGGGGATTAGTTTTTTTTTTTAAATCATCTCATCCCAAGCAAGGCATTTGTTATAGGAAATGTCAGGAGGAGGGTAATAGACGAATGAGGATACCGAGGATGGGGGTGGAGTAGATAAAAAAAAGCTTGAGAGAATGGATTATAGTTTGCATGATAGGAGATGTCTATTGAACTTACATTTAAATTCCTGGAGTTTGTAGCTATTGGAGAAGCAAGTATATGGAAGAGAATTCCACAGGTGGCAAGTGCGTGATAAGAAGCTGTTAGAGTAGAATTTGCATTTACATTTTATCGGCTTCACTGTAAAAGGGTGGGACCTAGTTGCTAATCTAGTAGCTCATGTAAATTCATACCTAGGGGGCACCAGTGATCTAAGTTCATCAGAGCAGAAGCCGTGAAAGTATTTATAGAAGAGGCACAGGGAAGCCACATCACGCCGGTGAGACAGCAACTGCAGCCGAGCTGCCATGTTGGTATCAATCAAATTATAGATTCTTTGTTGGATTTTGTCAAGAACCCTGAGGTGAATAGCAGGGTCACCCGACTAGATGTCGCAGCAGTATTCAATACAAGGGCGGATGGTACACGCTTGGGCGATCATGAGTCAAAAAAGATATGACTGACAGGGTAGAAGATTTTCCTGCAGTAGGTTGTCATTACTTTTTGTGGTAGACTGGTTACCAGCCAATGCTATAGAACCCAATCTGTCCTGTTATTTGACTCATAGCTATAGGGGGAAGAAAGGCATTATATTATTAAATTGTAATTATTGGGGGATCAGTTTATTACTTCATCAACACTTTATGTCTAGTAGAAGCCTTAATTATGTTTTCAACTATTACATTCAGTCAGCCAGTTAAGTGCCATACATGATATATGCTTTGGGCGATCATGTCTCGAAAGAGACATGACTGACTGAGCTGAAGATTATCACGCAGTAGATTGCCATTGCTTTCTGCGGTAGACTGGTTGCCAGCCAAGGCTATAGAACACAATCTGTCCTATTATTTAACTCATAACTAGAGGGGGAAGAGATGTATTATATTATTAAGTGGTAATTAGTGGGGGATCAGTTTTCTATTGTTATGAAGTAATAAACTAATCCCCCACTTTATGCCCAGTAAAAGCCTTAATCATGTTTCCAACTATTCTATTCAGTCAGTCAGTTAAGTGCCATCCATAATACATGCCCAGTCAGTCATGTCTCTTTCTGATTGGGCAGAAGATTATCCTACAGTAGGTTGCCATTGCTTTCTGCAATAGACTGGTTGCCAGCCAAGGCTATAGAACACAATCTGTCCTATTATTTGACTCATAACTAGAGGGGAAAGAGATGTATTATATTATTAAGTGGTAATTAGTGGGGGGGATCAGTTTTCTATTGTTATGAAGTAATAAACTAATCCCCCACTTTATGCCCAGTAAAAGCCTTAATCATGTTTCCAACTATTACATTCAGTCAGCCAGTTAAGTGCCATACGTGATACATGCTTTGGGTGATCATGTCTCAAAAGAGACATGACTGAGCTGAAGATTATCCCACAGTAGATTGTCATTGAATGCACCAGTTCCCGTCCAATCACTGAAGTTAAACAACATCAAGCCTGGTCAGTACTTAAATGGGTGACCATTTGGGAATACCAGGAGCTGTAAACGTAAGGACCAAGAACGGTCCACCGGTCCTCCAGGTTTGGGGGTTGGGTGCAGGGCTAACAACCCTGCCCCATAAAAAACAGTTTGTTATAGAAATAGCAAGAAAAAAAAAAGTTGCTGCCCTATGCACCATCTGGGATGGATAAATGATGATGAGGTTGTCATTATTTTCCATATTATAGAACTCAATGTATATTGTTATTTGAGATATAGCTGGAGGGAAGAGATGGATTAATATCTTACCCAAGTGTTTTTGTGTATAACGAAGGCAATGTATTTAACTAGAAATTAAACTTGGCTCTTCAAGTTTTTGTTCTGGACCAACATCCACTGCACCATAGCGTACATCTTTGGGAATACCCAATAATAATACTAGCAGATTACCAAAAAAAGGGGTGCACAGGTGCATAAAGGATAACACCTCAGAAATAGAAATTCCAGATATTCATTTACCAGCAAATACCTTTCTATGCTAGGATCTGCCATGACACATACACTCCACCTCTTTTACAAATACTTTCATGGCTTCTGCTCCGATGAACTTAGCTCACTAGTACTCCGATATATGAATTTACTTGGGCCACAAAATTAGCAACAAGGTCCCACCCTTTTACTGTGAAACCAGTAAAATGTAAACGCAAATTCTACACCGTCAGCTTTTTTTCTCGCACTTCCTGCCTGAGGAATTTCATTCCTCTTACTTGCTTCCCAGACAGCAACAATCTCCAAGAATTTAAATGTAAAGTCAAAAGTCATCTCCAATCTCACTAACCAGCATCTTCTCTCTCATGCTCCTTTCTCCATCCACTCCAGTCTCATCAGTATTCTCATCCTTCTCTTACCCACTTCCTGACACCTTCTATAACCTGTCACTCTTTATCATAACTTTCCTCCTATGTAACCCCCTGCAAAACAGTGGCAGTAAAATGCCTTGCTTGGGGCGATATGATTATAAAAAAAAAAAGAGAAAAAAACATTCATGTGATTTTTCATTGTAGGTAATGTTTCATCATTTTAGAAACTGGCTAAAGAAAAATAAGTATGTAAATATAATTTGATTTAAAAAAACAAAAAACATCCATAATAAACTTTATTTTTCCTAGGGAAGAAATATACATCTATTTTAAAAATTAATTTTTGTTTTTGAATGAATCAATAATGAACAAATTGCACAAAACAGTCTGTGTTAAACACTCATCTGTGATAATATCATTCCAAGATTGCAGTTTTTATTTTAGATAAAAGCATATCAACCTTATCCCTTTCGAATGAATAAATAATGAAGATATTACATTTAACAGTCTGTGTTAATCACTATCATTTGTGATAATATCATTCCAAGATTTCAGGTTTTATATTAGATAAAAACATATCAACCTTATCCCTTTTGAATGAATAAATAATGAACAAATTACATGTGATATTACATTTAACAGTCTGTGTTAATCACTGTCATCTGTGATAATATCATTGCAAGATTTCAGGTTTTATTTTAGATAAAAACATATCAACCTAACCCCTTTCGAATGAATAAATAATGAACAAATTACATGTGACTTTTGGAGTTAATCACTGTCATTTGTGATAATATCATTCCAAGATTTCAGTTCTTTTTTTATTGATAAAAAAAAAAAATCAATCTTTTCCCATTCAAATAAATAAATAAGAAACAAATGACATGTAACGGTCTGCATTAATCACTGTCATCTGTGATAATATCATTCCAGGATTTCAGTTAATTTTGATAAAAAAAATCAATCTTGACCTTTTGAAATGAATAAATAATGAATACATTTTATATAACTGTCAAAGTTAATCAGTGTCATCTGTGATAATATCATTCCAAGATTTTCAATTTTTTATTTATTGATAAAAATATCAATCTTTTTCCCATTTGAATGAATAATTTTTTTTTTTTTTTTTTTAATTGTGTCACCCCAAGCAAGGCATTCCACTGCCACTATAGCGCAGGGGATTACATAGAGGGATTGGGTATAGGAAATGTCTAAAGGAGGGTGATAAACGACTTAAGATGTATATAGGAAGAGAATTGGAGAGAGTGGGTGTGAGTTAGTGTGTTAGGAGGTGTCTATTGACCTTACATTTAAACTCCTGGAGGTTGTAGCTGTTGGGGAAGCAAGCATGGGTAGGGAATTCCACAGGCGGGAAGTGTGAGGAAAGAAGCTGTTGGAATAGAAATTGCAGTTACATTTCATCGATTCCACTGTTAAAGGGTGGGACCTAGTTGCCAATCTAGTATCTCATGCAAATCCACATCTGGGGGGCACCAGTGATTTAAGTTTGTCAGAGCAGAAGCCATGAAAGTATTTATAGAAGAGGCACAGGGAAGCCACGTCACGCCGGTGAGAGAGATACTGCAGGCGGTCAGCCAAGTCGGTGTCAATCACATTACAGATTCTTCGCTGTATTTTGTCAAGAACCCCGAGGAGAATAGAAGGGGCACCCGACCAGATGTGGCAGCAGTACTCAATACACGGGCGGATGGTGGATTTATATAATTGCAGGATAGATTCAGGCGGAAAGAATTTCCGGGCCCTGCACAGAGAGCCGACTTTCATAGCTGCAGATTTAGCAATGGATTCGACGTAGTCATTCCACTTGAGGTCCACTGAGAGTGTCAGGCCAAGTAGGCGTAGTGACTTACTCTCTGGGAGGCAAGCCTGTTCCATGCTAATGAGAGGGATGTGCGGTTGCCTGTGATGGTTAATTGACAGCAGCTTCGTTTTGGAAGAATTGAATTTTACGAGCCATTTCTTATCCCAATCCACCACGGATTGGAGGTCCTTCTCAAGCTCGGCAGCGAGGTTTGCCTTGTCACCAACACCAGTTTTTTGATCGAGGTGAGAGTAAACTGTGGTATCATCGGCGTACATGCCTACTTGTGATCTTATGGTATCAGGGAGATCATTAATATAGATTAGAAAGAGTGTAGGATCTCGGATAGAGCCTTGGGGTACACTCGCGTTGCTTTTTATTAATTAAAAAAAAATCAAATTTCCCCCATTTGAATGAATAAATAATGAACAAATTACATGTAACGGTTTGCATTAATCACTGTCATCTGTGATAATATCATTCCAGGATTTCAGTTATTTTTGATAAAAAAAAATCAATCTTGACCTTTTGAAATGAATAAATAATGAATACATTTTATGTAACTGTCAAAGTTAATCAGTGTCATCTGTGATAATATCATTCCAAGATTTTCAATTTTTTATTTATTGATAAAAAAATATCAATCTTTTTCCCCATTTGAACGAATAAATGAGGAACAAATTAAATTGTAACTGTCTGAATTAATCACTGTCATCTGTGATAATATTATGTCAAGATTTCAGTTTTTGTTTGCGTGCTTGTTTTAAAAATGAGTTCAATGCAGAGCATGACATCTATACGAAACTCTAGACCTGTTGATGTTTGTGATGAATGGTAATTTGAGGTTGCTTGAATAAGTTGTTTTTAAATTTTTAAGACCAAAAACTTGATCATAAATGAGACCAGGACATGCTTTCTGGCACAGTGGATATCATCTTTGAACAAGAAATCAGTGAGGCAAGTTCGAATTCCATCCGAATTTGTTGCATTCACTTATGCGCAAATACCCTTTGGAAAGTTATTAATCCATCTCTTCTCCCTCCAGCAGATTGGGTTCTATAGCCTTGGTTGGCTACCAGTCTATCACAGAAAGCAATGGCAACCTCAATTGCACTAGTGTGTATCATGTATGGAACTTAACTGACTGACTGAAGACCAAAAAGAACAAGAATCTTTTAAGGAATTCTGCTTTTGGCATTGATTTCTTTTGACATTTAACTGAACCGATTCTCTTTTTATATTCCCAGCAACAAGCACTAATCACTCTACACTTTTGCAGTCGGTAAGCATTTTTTGGGAATGTGGGTGGGAAATGTCTTTGTTTCTCTTTACAATCAGGCAAGAAACAATACAAAAATTTTTGACAAGGTAGAATGGCAATGAGGCATAATGCTTAAAAAAGAAAACATGAAGAAGGAAAGAATAAAAGAGTAAATTAGCAACTAATTAGATTGCCTTTATTGTGGGTGGAGGCAATGCCCAAGGTGGTTGGGGGCTGGGGGAGAAGTCTGTTATTTTAATTTTTTTCAGTTCCAAATGAGAAAATAGGGTTTTTTTTGTTACTATCCTTCTTTCTCGTCTGATTCTTTTAAACCTCAAAGAAATGTTTTAATTTCTTCCTCATATTCTTTCTTATTTTCAAGCTGAGTATTTATTTCCCTAAAAAAGAGTTGAACTTAATAATCTACACTTGTAAACAATATCTAATCCATAAGAACGATACAAACTTATTGATCTACACCATAAACAATGTTTAATCCATACATGAGATACAAACTTATCCACTCTCTTAAATTATATTGATCCACCCTCGTGAGCAATGCCCAATCCCTAAAAGAGATACTAACTTATTGATCAAGCCTTGTAAAAATGTATAAACCATAAGAAAGATACAAACTTATTGATCTATACCATAAACAATGTTTAATCCATACATGAGATACAAACTTATCCACTCTCTTAAATTATATTAATCCACCCTTGTAAGACATGCCCAATCCCTAAAAGAGATACTAACTTATTGAGCAAGCCTTGTAAAAAATGTATAAACCATAAGAAAGATACAAACTTATTGATCCACCCTCGTGTACAATCCCTAAAAGAGATACGAACTTATTGATCAACTCTTGTAAAAAATATTAACGCGATAGGGCCCAACTTAGCAGCTCGACTCCAGCCACTTTCTCAATGGTGGGGTGTGGCTTCCCTCTGTCTATTCTACAAATATTTTCATGGCTTCTGCTCCTACAAATTTAAGTCACTGGTGCCCCCTCCACAAGAATTTACTCATGCAACCAGACTGACAACAAGCTCCCACCCATTTATATTTAGATGGACCAAATTCAGGCGATAATTCTACTCCATCAGCTTATTTTCTCGCCTTTCCCGCCTGTGGAACTCCCTTCCGTATACTTGCTTTCCTGTAGGCTACAACCTCCAGGAATTTGAATGCAACATCAATTCCCATCTCTTATCCACTTGACTCTAGTCCTTTCTACATCACCCCGTTTATCTTGATCTTCTCTTTTCTCTCTACCTTCGCAACTGTCTTCACAAATGTGTTCCCATCGTTCTCTTGGCCCTTTCTCTTTTATCGTCTGTAACTGCTTTGTCTTTCCCTTTGCTCTACGTAAACTTTTACTCTTATGTAGCCTCCTGCGCATCAATGGCGGTAACACCTTGCTTGGGGTGAAACGATTAAAAAAAATACCTAGGTTTATAGTATCAGTTTAATACTTTATAGCAATATAAAATTGTTCCTCCATTTTATACCCAGTAGAAGTCTTAATCATGTTTTCGTCTATTATATTCAGTCAGTCAGTGTTCTCGACAGGCTCCAAAAAGAATCTATAATGTGATAGATCCCAACTTGGCAGCTCAACTCAAGCCACTCTCTCACTGGCAGGATGTGGCTTCTCTCTAATCTACAAATATTTTCATGGCTTCTGCTCCAACAAATTTAAGTCACTGGTGCCCCCACCACAAGAATTTACTCGTGCAACCAGACTGGCTACAAGGTCCCACCCATTTACAGTTAGATCAACCAAATGCAGCCAACAATTCTAATCCAGCAGCTTATTTTCACGCACTTCTCACCTGTGGAACTCTCTTCCGTATTCTTGCTTTCTTGACGGCTATAATCTCCAGGTATTTAAATGCAAGGTCAATACCCATCTCTTATTCACTTGACTCCAGTTCTTTCTACATCACACTGAGGATCTTGTTCTATATTCTTTTTCTTTTTCTCTCCCTTAGCAAATGTCTTCACACCTGTGTTTCCGTCCTTCTCTTACCCTTTCTATGACACCCACTGTAGCTGGGCCGTCTTTCTCTTTGCTCTCTTCTTGCCTAAACTTTTGCCCTTATGTAGCCCCCTGCACATTAGTATTGGTACCACCTTGCTTGGAGTGAAATGATTAAAAAAAAAAAACCATTAGATACAAACTTATTCAATCCCATAAACAATGTTTAATCTATACAAGAGATAAAAACTTATTCACCCACTCTTGTAAACTATAAACCATAAAAAAGATACAAACTTATTGATCCATCCTTGTAAACAATTTTGTTGTGCCGTGGCTTGTACTATGTGACATCCAGTCGCCTGGATGCATAAAAGACAATGTACGTTTAGCACGTCAAGTTGTCATTATCATGGACTTTGGGAAGTAACACCTACTACTGCGAGAGACTGTAAATATTGTATATACTCTTTGGTTGTACCCTTCTGGTAATAAAGTAGTTTATCTACATTTCACTGTGTATCTCTTCATTCCACGATACAACAAATTTCTACCTAGCTATTAAAAAAAATGGACAATTCTCAGTCTTGTTTTTTTTCTTTATTGCCTTGAAGTCAGAACACTAGAACCACTGTACAGTATCCCTTTAGCATGTGAACATAATTTCTGTTTTGTCAACTTTTTACTTAATTACTGTCTTATACTTTTGAATATATAAAATGAATATATAAAAACAGTAATAAAATAAAAGATAATAATGAAATAAAATAATGAAATAAGATGAAAAATAAGGTAAAAATAAATAAATACAAATGAAAAAGTGGATCAATCATAATCTTGATCTTTGTTTTTGAGCAGATATTTATTTCTATGTCTGCATCAACTCACTTCTCTTGTTTAATAAATCAGAATTATTGAAGTGTTTTAAGATGACAAGTTTTTCTAAAAAGCATAAATTACATTAATTTTCTATTCCATTATAAAATTTAGTGTTTATAAGGAAATCCTAGTTAATAATTGGGGTTTTGTTGTTTTTTTTTTATTGCCAGAAATATTTTGAGAGGGTAATGCTTTTGCTGTATTTAACATTGCTCAAAGTAATTTTATAATTGGAGTAATTTATAGCACTGTTATTTTTTTTTATTTTTTATTTTTTTAATCATCTCACCCCAAGCAAGGCATTCCACTGCCACTATTGCGCATGGGGCTACATAGGGGAAGGTAAAGAGAAGGAGTGGTTAGACATAGGGAATGTCAGGAGAAAGGTGACAGATGAGTAAGGATAGCGAGGATGAGGGTTGGGCAGATGGGAAGAGTGTTTGATAGAATGGGAGCAGGTTAGTGTGTTAGGAGGTGTCTATTGACCTTACATTTAAACTCCTGGAGATTGTATCCGTTGGGGAAGCAATCGTGTGGAAGAGAATTCCACAGTCGGGAAGTGCGAGGAAAGAAACTGTTGGAGAAGAAGTTGCGGTTGCATTTTATCAGTTTCACTGTAAAAGGGTGGGATCTAGTTGCTAATCTAGTATCTAATGCACATTCGTATTTAGGGGGCACCAGTGATCTAAGTTCATCGGAGCAGAAGCCGTGAAAGTATTTATAGAAGAGACACAGGGAAGCCATGTCGCGCCGGTGGGAGAGAGACTGCAGGCGATCTGCCAAGTCGGTATCTATCACATTACAGACCCTCCTCTGAACCTTATCAAGAAGCCCGAGGAGAATAGCAGGGGCACCCGACCAGATATGGCAGCAGTATTCAATGCACGGGCAGATGGTAGATTTATATATGTGCAGGATAGATTTAGACGGAAAAAAACTTCCGGGCCCTACACAGAGAACCGACTTTCATAGCAGCGGATTTAGCAATGGATTCAATATAGTCATTCTATTTGAGGTCCGCTGAAAGTGTGAGACCAAGGAGGCATAGTGTTTTACTCTCTGGGAGGCAAGCCTGGTCCATGCTAATGGGAGGTAGGTGAGATTGTCGATGATGGTTAATTGAGAGTAGCTTCGTTTTAGAAGCATTAAAATTTACTAACCATTTCTTGCCCCAGTCCAATACATTGAACATTGTTTATTAATAGCAGGAAATATTTATGTAAGTGCTAGTACTTGCATACATATATATATATATATAATTAATTTAATTAAACATTATTCTTAATGGATACTCAGATTTGAGTAGATACTGTTTTTTATAAATAAAAACTTCTTTAGTAATTATAAATTATAATGCTGGGATGCTATTTTTGAATTTTTTTTATTTAATTTAACCTGAACTAAAGCTTAAACATAAAATTGTTGAGTAAATTATTAAAATTTAAATTAATAGGTAGAATATTTTTAGGGCAAAAGATATACACTTTGTGACTATGGGTCAAAGGGAAATCGTTTGTTGTTTTTAGTCTAGGAGAAAACAAAATACATTAATAATAATAATAATAATAATAAGAAGAAGAAAAATTGAAGCAAACAGGCCAGACATTATTGTTAAAAACCAGAAGGAGAAAACTTGTCTATTAATTGATATGGCTTGTCCAGCGGATTGTAACATAGCAATCAAGGAATTTGAAAAACTGTCAAAATATAAAGACCTGGAAATTGAAATAGGAAAAATGTGGAAATTGAAAACAAGAGTTGTGCCAGTGATAGTAGGTGCACTTGGAATGATAAAAAATGGAACAAAACAACACATTGAAAGAATCCCTGGAAACCCCAGCTTAAGAGATATACAAAAAATTGTCTTATTAAGTACAGCCCACACACTAAGGAAAACTTTGTCTATGTAATGCTGGAGATGATAGGGAAGATAGAAAAACATGAAATGGAGCCATAACAACATGCCATTACCTGCCTTAGGTCTCCCCGCAGACTTGGTTGGTAGTGAGACCAAAGCAGAAATCGAAATATGATGAAAAATGACATAATAATAATAATGTAAGAATGTCTACATAGAAGAATCTATATTAATTTGGGTCAATGTATTTGAGCAGATATTTATTTCTATATTTGCATGTAATCATTAATTCAATTCTTTTGTTTAGTAAACTAAGGTTATTTAAGTGTTTTAAGACAAGTTTTTCTAAAAGACATAAATTACATTTATTTACTTTTCCATTATAAAATTTGGTTTTTGCAATAATATCCCTGGTAATGATTGGGTTTTTGTTGTTTTTCTTTTTTGAGTGGGTAGTGTTTTTACTAGATATGTGTGTGTGTGTGTGTGTGTGTGTACATACACATACACACACACACACACACACACACACACACACACATACCTACCTTCTGAATGGAAATGCCAGATTACTTGCATGTCTAATTTGATTACAGCGATGATGGCTTGCGTAGAAGCAGCGACACTTTTTGAAAGGACGGACAACAAATGAATCATGCCTATTGTACTGTGAAATATCTAAACAGGTTTTTGTGCTTAAATAAAGTTAAAAAATAAATAAATAAATAAATAGCCCCCACCCCACCCCTGCTCCAGGCTGAAGTCGGAGTTTATTTTCTTCTATTCTACCCTTCTATTTAATTCATATTTGGGGGTTGTGAGTGAGAAAAAGAGAATTCATGCCATACCCAAAAGAATAAACAAAATAATTGATCAGAAATTGCAATCAATTGGAACATATATATATATATTTTTTTATTAACATATATATATATATATTTTTATTAACATATATATATATATTTTTTTATTAACATATATATATATATTTTTTTTTTTTAATAAGATTTCTCAGATAATCAGAAAGCTGAATGCATGGTCATCAGCAAAAGAAATAGGGAGGGGCCGAAAATGCCAACTACACATTGGGGACACTAAAATCAAACAAGTGCAGAAATTTAAATACCTGGGGAGTGTTCTAACAGAAGATGGAAAGTGCGATACAGAAATCCAAAGGTTTATTGGCATGGAAAAGGATGCCTTTCAGAAGCTGAGTAGAGTATTAAGAAACAGGAAAATTTTGCTAGAAACAAAGAAAATAATATTGGATTGTTATGTGATGTTTGTTTTTCAATATGGCAGTGAATGCTGAACAATCTCATCAAAGATGAAGTAAAGACTTGAAGCAACCAAAACGTGGTTCTACAGAAGGATGCTTAGGATACCATGGCCAGAACATGTGAGCAATGACAAGGTTTTTGGAGAAGATGAACATGAGGAGGAAACCGGGACTTAACGTCAGGAAAGGACATCTAAAATTTCTGGGACATGTAGTGAGGAGGGAGGACTTGGAGAACCTGATGCTCACAAGATGGATAAAGGGAAAGAAAGACAAGGGAGAGCAATGCATGACATACTTGATGGACTTGAACAGGTGGATGGTAAAGCAGGGGTCGAGTAGAATAACAGGAGAAGGGGTATTAAAAGCCACAAGGGATAGGAAGCTGTGGAGTGTCATTGTCACCTACATCCTGAAGGGAAATGGTCCAGAAGAAGAAAAACAAAAAGGAAAATAAACGAAAATACTGCTTACAAAACAAAAGGAACGTATACTCAAATTTGGGTGTCCATTAAAAATAATGTAATTATTTTAGTAGACACTTAATGTATTTATATTTCGTCTCATAAATGAAAATAGATAAAATATACCGTTTAAGGAATAAAAGGAACATTTACTCAAATTTGGGTATCCATTAAAAATAATGTTTAATAAATATATATTTTTTATTACTTTAAATGTTATTTTTAGTGGATCCTCATACTTGAATAGACATTTATTTTGCACTCTCTTCAATAAGTTCATATTTTTTCTTCAATAAGATTTCTTAAATATTCAGGCCGATAGATGAAATTAAATAAAGAGAGGAACTACTTAAATAAGAGTACCCACTAAAAATAGTATTTAAGTAAAATGAACACACACACACACACTATGAAAGGAAAAATATAAAACTTGCACCAGTAAAAAGAGCATATATAAAATAATATTTATATATCAAGCACAATTTTGGAAAGAAGAATTTTCATTACCATAATTCTGACATAAAAAAGCTACTATAATTTAAACAAGAAAATATTTCACTACAGCAAAATTGTATAGAAAGTGCCTTAATCGCTAGATCATCCACAGTAAATTTGTATCAAGGGTCTTACAATGTTTCACTATTCTTGACAGATCTTTTGTAATCACAATGTGGGTTATTAAATAACAAAGATGAGGAAAATAAAAAGAAAAAAATATAAATAAAATTTGCTATATTTGTTTTTGTTTTTTTTTATAATCGTATCGCCCCTAAGCAAGGCATTATACTGCCACTGTTATGCAGGGGGTTACATAAAAGAAAAGTTATGATAAGGAGTGACAGGTTATAAGGGGTGTCAGGAAGTGGGTAAGAGAAGAATGAGAATACTGATAAGAGTTGAGTGGACGGAGAAAAGAGCATGAGAGAGAGAGAGAGAGGATACAGGTTAGTGAGATAGGAGATGGCAATTGACTTCTCATTTAAATTCATGGAGATTATATATATATATATATAAGCCAAAAGCTTAGAACCAACTTAATAAAAAAAATTATCCAAATGTTAGAGATTTTTTGTTTTTATTTTCACCTGAAATTAAAGCCAAAATAGATTAGAACGGCTCATGATTAAACATAATAGACATTCATTGTCTCTTATATTTAAAGAGTATATGTGTAGAAAATTATCTGCTGCCTTGATACACTAAATATATATATATATATATATATATATATATATATATAAGGGATGTGTGTTGTGGTGCAGTGGATATCGACTCGGAATGATAAATTGAAGAGCCGAGTTCGAATTCCAGTTGAATTTGTTGCATTAACTTACGCATAAATATCCTTGGGAAAGGTATTAATCCATCTCTTCCCTCCAGCTATGGGTTAAATAACAGGACAGATTAGGTTTTACAGTCTTAGCTGGCAACCAGTCTACCGCAAAAAGCAATGGCAACCTACTGCGGGATAATCTTCTGCCCAGTCAGTCATATCTCTTTCGAGACATGATCACCCAAAGTGTGTATCATGTATGGCACTGAAAGAATGAGGATCAAACGTATTTCTTTTATGTCACCTATGTACTATCAAGATGTGTTCAATCATGGACCGCCACTATTTCTGATCTTTTGTTGATCGAGCTCATGACTCTATAGATGAGCCTTTTAACCATGATTCCACACCACTGTTTGAGATTGATCAATATTGGTCATTGGTATTTTAATCTATATTTAGTTTGGGGATAATTAATATCAGTCATTTATGTTTGAATCTATAAGCATTTATTTAGTTCGGGGATAAGTAAACATTGGTCATATATTTTTTTTTTTTTATAATTGTATCACCCAAGCAAGACATTATACTGCCACTGTTGTGCAGGGGGTTGCATAGGAGGAAAAGTTATGAAAAGAAGTGACAGGTTATAGGGGGTGTCAGGAAGTGGGTAAGAGAGTAATGAGAATACTGAAGAAATGAGATGAGAACATGAGAGAAAGAGGATGCGAGTTAGGGAGATAGATGACTATTGACTTTACATTTAAATTCTTGGAGATTGTCACTGTCGGGGAAGCAAGTTAACAAAAAAGAATTTCACAGGTAGGAAGTGCGAGAAAAGAAGCTGCTAGAGTAGAGTTGGTGTTTATATCTTATTGGTTTCACAGTAAAAGGATGGGACCTAGTTGCTAATCTTGTGGCTCGAGTAGATTCGTATATAGGAAGCACCAGTGAGCTAAGTTCATTGGAGCAGAAGTTGTGAAAGTATTTGTAGAAGAGACACAGGGAAACCACACTGCGCCAGTGAAAAAGTGACTGTATCCGAGCTGCCAAGTCAGGACCGATCACATTGCAGATTCTCCGTTGGATCTTTTTAAGGACCCCTAGGTGGATAGCAGGAGCACCCGACCAGATATGGCAGCAGTATTCAATTCACGGGCAGATGGTAGATTTTTATATGTGCAGGATTGTTTCAGATGAGAAAAACTTCCTGGCCCTGCACAGAGAATCGACCTTCTTAGCAGTGGATTTA
This sequence comes from Ascarosepion bandense, assembly GCA_037127315.1. NCBI lineage: Eukaryota > Metazoa > Mollusca > Cephalopoda > Sepiida > Sepiidae > Ascarosepion > Ascarosepion bandense. Next base: position 836,453 of record JBBBDQ010001147.1, read on the forward strand.
TCTAATTGATTCTATGTAGACATTCCACTTGAGGTCTGTAGTGAGAGTAAACCCGAGGAGGCACAGTGTTTTACTTTCAGGGAGACTAGCCTGATCCATACTAAGGGGGTGTAGGAGTGATTGTCTGCGATGGTTAATAGATAGCAGTTTCGTTTTGGAAGCAATCAGATGTCTAACCGTACTGATGAGCTGTAATACAGCAAAACAGATATGTCTGCAGATATATATATATAGTATGTGATATATCAGTCAATCAAAACAAATTAATTATCAATAGATGGAAAATCAATATATTTATAAGGGGGTTAGATTATAAATTATGGGATCTAGTTATATTATAGTAGAAAATAAATGAACTATATTTTAAAATATATATTAGACAATGTTGACAGATGGAAGTTACTATATAGCGTTTATTTAGCAGGTTTAATTTAATTTAATAATTTGATATTTTTCCTGTCAACATAAAAAACACGGCCCATGTAAAGATTTACAAGTTTTGGTTTGATATATATTTTAAATCCAAACAAGAAGAGTATATAATTAAAATCCCCAAAACCAAATCCTATTAATATTAATATTATCAATATCAGGGCTTGATGTAAATAGTATTATCTATTTTACAGAGCCAACTATGTTTATTATATCAATAAATTTTGAAAATTACATTTTGTTGAATAGCTATTTCAGTAAGAAAACTCTTGCTTCATCAACAACGATTCAAAACCAAAATTTATAAATTTATAAATTTTTGTTTTGGACTGTTGCTGATGAAGTAAGAGTTGTCTTGTTGAAACAGCTATTCAATGAAATGTAATTTTTGGAATACATATATATATATATAAGAAAAATTAAGGCAGACACGTTATTTCAGGCGAACCATCATCAGCTTCCGTCTTTATTTGACAAAGGAATTTACATGATGCTGATATATATATATATATATTGTTATATTGTGTATTTAGACAGTAATCCCTCCTTTATGTGCAAGTTTTGTTAAAAATGACAGACAAGGTGCTATGGCTAAGAGTTTTTTACAATTGTTCACTGTGATCATATAATTTTTTCTTTTCAGTACACACACACACACACACACACATACACATACACATATATATAATGTTGCCATCTTGCTGTTGACCTCTGTGCCCACTTTAATATTTACACATATTCTATCGGTGAAATTGAGCACTTTAACCCATAAATAAAGCATACTTTTAAACTGTATTTTTATCATTATATATACAGTACTATGCAAATGTATTAGGACAAGATCAATTTTATTTTTTATGAAGTATCAAAATAAAGTTTAAAATCACCCGCGTCCTAACACTTTTGCATATGACCGGTAGTGTACAAAAGTATTAAGACAGGAGTAATTTTCCTAAAAAACCTCACTGAAATTCAAATACAGGGTGAAAAGCCAAGTAAATTGCTAATAAACATTGATTACTTAAAATTAGGTGTAAAAGAAATGTATTAAAAAGAAGTTATATTTAATTTTTCCTATTTTCTATTAAACAAGTTATTTTGAAACTACTCTATTGAACATCTATGGGATATTTTGGAGAAAAAATATTGATAAATGTAATGTTACTTTGCAAGACACACTTTGGGAACAAATACAAGCTGCTTGGCAGGAGATACCATTAGATACATTGAAGAAGCTTGTGATATCAATGGCATTTTCTCCTATATATATATAGTGCATTGAGGTAGTAGACAATTATTTAAACATATATTGTTAAATCTAACAGACAATGTTTATCATGTTTAATCATGAGCTGTTTTAGACATTGTATTTTAGCTTTAATATCTGGTGTAAATAAAGACAAAAATTTTCCAAAATATGGATATTTAGGACCATGGTACAATGGATATCGGCTCGGAACGAGAAACCGGGGAGCTGAGTTTGAATTCCAGTTGAATCCATTGTATTCACTTACGCGCAAATACCCTTGGGAAAGGTATTAATCCGTCTCTTCCTTCCAGTTATGGGTTAAATAGCAGGACAGATTGGGTTCTATAGCCTTGGTCGGCAACCAGTCTACCGCAGAAAGCAATGGCAACCTACTGCGGGATAATTTCCTGCCCAGTCAGTCATGTCTCTTTCAAGACATGATCGCCCAAGCATGTATCACGTATGGCACTTTAACTGACTGACTGAATATAACAGTTGAAAACATGATTTAGTCATATATGGACATAAAGTGTGGGATCAGTTTTATATTATCATGAAGTAATAAAATGATCCCCCACTAATTACTACTTAATAAAATAATACATCTCTTCCCTCTCTAACTATGAGTCAAATAACAGGACAGATTGAATTCTATAGCCTTGGTCGGCAACCATTCTACCGCAGAAAGCAATGGCAACCTACTGCGGGATAATCTTCTGCCCAGTCAGTCATGTCTCTTTCGAGACATGATTGCCCAAGCGTGTATCACGTATGGCACTTTAACTGACTGTAGTAACAAAAAATATCCAAATGTTGGACAATTTTTATCTTTACTTTATAAATACTTACTAGGATTATACAATCATGGATAAAAGTATTCTAAGACCTTTAAGTAACTTTTAAATTTGAAAGTTTTTTAGTTGTTTGAAAATTCATATTGCATGTTCATAAAAAATCTCTGTTTGAGCATTTGAAAAATGGTAAAATCGGTTATTGTAAATCGCCTGAAGACACTGAAAAGTAGAAACCTAGATATGAAAAAAAAAAAATATATATATATATATATATATATACATGCATTCTAACACTCATACCAGATTGTGCTTTGCCAAATAAAAAGGTTAACTAAAAGGTCAACTCTGTTACTTCTGGAAGAGAACACTTTTAAGGCAGTTTTTTAAATTAAATTTCTTCACTATTAAAATACATTAAAACCAACTGAAGTAATCAATGGCCTTGTGTCTGTGACCAAGGCAAGTTCTCAATTTGGAGGACATTGGCTGTAGCTTGACAGGGAGAAGGATGGGCTACGTCAGGTCTACTTGCTTAATACACACTATGCATGAATGCTTTCAATGCTAGATATGTGAAAAGAAACTGGCTGGATGTCAATATGCTGTGCAAGCAACTGTATGACACCATCCAGTCATATGTCTGATTATTACAGTACTTTACAAAAAAAAAAAAAAAAAAGAAGATTCAAGTAAACATCTCACTGATAAAATGCCTAAAGGTACATTTGAGAAAGGAAGAAGAATATATTTTATTCAGGAAGAGATGTGTTGAAATAACTTTGTGCCGCTCCTAATATCTTTGCACTTGAAAACATTTGCCTAATCTTGGAGATCAAAATACTTCTGTTGACTCAATTTCTCGACTTTGTCGCCATTAGGCTGTGTGCAAATGTTGGAATTTCATACACGCATACCTGAAATAACTTTTGTGCATGCTGTGTATTTTTGCGTGCAATAAGCATGCAAATAATTTAATAAATGCACTTCTCCCTTATCTTAAACTGTAATGGAATGCCACTCTTATGAATCTTATGGACGCATAATTGCCCGAGAGAGATAGACATCAGGGAGAATCTATTTTGTATATGATTTACAAAGCTATTTCTATTGTGTGTGTGTGTGTGTGTGTGTGTATATATATATATATATATATATGTATCAATATTGAGTTATTAAAAATCGCCTGAATACACCACTTATGGTAGAAACCAAAGTAGCGAAATAACTGGTCTAAAAATGAAAAATATTTAAAAATGAAAAAACAAAAAACATATATATATATATATATATATATATATATATATATATATATATAATATGTAAAAATATACTCAGTTATGATCTGAGATTAGAATGGTTAAATAAAAAGAGGACAATAGGAAAACTATTTAAATCACCTAGACTTTTTGTCCTGTGATGGACTTTATCAAGGCAAAAAAACGAAATGAGGTTTATTCCCTTCATTTTAACATTTCGTGACTTTGCACTACACATGAAAGAATTCTAAAACTAAAATATTTTGTTAATCTTTTTGAATGATTTGTGAGCCTTTTTATAGTTGCTAACACTGTTTGTTTGTAGATACGTAATTTGGAATAAAGCTCATTTTGTCTTTTTGCCTTGAAAAAGTCCATCACAGGACAAAATGTGTAGGCGATTTAAAAACAGTTTTTCTCGTCTTCTTTTTATTTAATATATACATTATATATATATATATATATATACACACAATATATATACACACACACAAGTACAGAAACCCAAATGAACAAGTATATTAATGTATATTTGTGCAGCAATCTTTCTTTTAGACATGTTTCATTAAAAAAGACTGATAATGAAGATTTTTCCAGTATTCTTAGTTTTCCTTTTTGCTAGGGATAAGAAATGTAAAAATGTTCCATAATTATTGACTTTACAAGCACTTTCAGCCACGTCACTGGCCATTTTCAAGGATGTTATTTTTCCATTGTTGTTGTTTTATTGTCATGTTTTGACTGTACTGTAATTTTTGTGTTTTTAAAAAGGAGAGTGTTCTTTAAATGTTCTATCCCATGATGTGTATGACTAGACATTGCACGAGCATCTGTCTATTTTTGAAAAACTTTACAAACTCCAGTTTCATTACACCCGAGCAATGCTAGGCTATACTGCTAGTATATATATGTACTAAGTGCGATTGGTAAATTGTCGCAATTATTTTATTATATTCTTTAGGCTGAGTCTGAGCTCCAGGACCATGGATTAGTTTAAAGCTTTCATTACACCTGAGCAATGCCGGGCTATACTGGTGGGTATATATATATATATATATATATAAATATATAAATTATAATAAAACACCTAATGAGCCCGACGGACTTACCTAGGTTTCACCTAAATGGATTATCAGTGAAAGCTGGTTAACGAGAAAACGAAAAGCAACATATAAGGAGGAAAATAAGACAAGCCACATGACCATGAAAGGAGACACCAAACGCAAGGAGCAGTAGGAACAATTTTATTGCAAAAATATTTTTAATTATTTAATTTTATAATTTTTTAATTCGAATAGAGGGGTGAAAGGCAAAGACAAAAACAAAAAGATACAAACCCACGATACAGAAACCTAATCCAACAACCAGGGCTTCCTATGCCTACATTTATTTGATATTTCAGTCTTGGAATTCAATCGATTATTAGTTTGTTAGTATAAAGCTATAGCTAGTTTTCCTCTACAAAATTGCTGGCCTGCTTTATATATAGTACGTCCCTTCAATATCTCCCATTTCAAGATAGGGTCTTTGTTAAGTTCTTATTTAATGGTCAATACGTGAGTTGATAAAGTAGTGCTATGTTTATACTTTTCATTATTAAAGTTACGAGTATGATTGTAATATCTTTTTTAAAATTATCTTGAGTAGCTTCTGTATATACTTTGAGGTCAGTATCCTCAGAGTTCTTATAAATTTTAACTCGATAAACTATGCATTCTTGCTGACATCGACCCTGTAAGGGACAACTATCCTTAATCTTACAATTACAACTTCTTGTGTCAGCACGCGTATCATCCCTAACTTTTTTCTTATTAAGTCCGCTAATGATTTTCTCCAAATTCGGCATACAACAATAACTAAGTTTAACATTGCTTTTGTTAAATATTTTATACAACTTATTATCTTTGCCAAAATGTTGCTCTAATAAATTAAAAAACATTTTGATGATTTTGGTTTTTACCGCTAAATTGAACAGGGGATATATACAGTAGTGTGCAAAAGTATTAGGACAAGAACTATTTTATCTTTTATGAGGCATCAAAATAATTGCGACAATTTACCAATCGCACCCAGTATATATACAGTACTGTGCAAAAGTATTAGGACAAGAACTATTTTATCTTTTATGAGGCATATTGACAGAAAATAAACAATTTAATTAAAGTAATTTTATTTGATTTACTCAACAAATGTTTTAACAAGAAAAAATACTTGTTACAAAATAAATTTAATATTTAGTATAATAGCCTTTTGCTTTGATCACAGCCTTCATTCTGTCAGGAATTGACGTCACAAGCTTCTTCAATGTATCTAATGGTATCTCCTGCCAAGCAGCTTGTATTTGTTCTCAAAGTGTGTCTTGCAAAGTAACATTACATTTATCAATTCTTTTATCCAAAATATCGCATTGATGTTCAATGGAGTAGTTTCAAAATAACTTGTTTAATAGAAAATAGGAAAAATTAAATATAACTTGTTTTTAATACATTTTTACACCTAGTTTTACATAATCAATATTTATTAGCAATTTACTTGGCTTTTCACACAGTATTTGAATTTCAGTGAGGTTTTTAGGAAAATTACTCCTGTCCTAATACTTTTGCACATTACCGGTAGTGTGCATAAGTGTTAGGACAGGGGTGATTTTAAACTTTATTTTGATACCTCATAAAAGATAAAATAGTTCTTGTCCTAATACTTTTGCCCAGTACTGTATATATATATATGTATATATATATATACACACAAACTGGAAAGTATGCATTTCATATGGCTTTCAATATCATTTCAATTGTTTATCTCTATATGTGTAATTGTATACACTCTTAGTTTATATGCAAACATACTTACAGAAGAGAAGGAGAGAGAAAACAGGAAAATGTATGAATTTCATATATAACTCTCAAAGCTATTTTTATTGTTTATATATATATATATATATCGTAATTTTGTTATTACAATGGTTTATAAAAGCATGATATAACTACACAAAAATTTTCATGTTTCAGAACATCAGGTGATATGTTAAAATAGATGCTTTTATAAACCGTTGTAATAACAAAATTACAATATTAAGCTCTACTCTCTATTGAGCACTCTTTATAAAAGTAAACATGTGAACAGTGGGTTTTTAATCTATGTGTTCTTTCACTTTTTTGTTATATATATATATATATATATATATATATATATATTTCAAACTTCTGTATGTGTGTGCATGTGTGTGTGTGTGTGTGTGTGTATCTTAGAAGTAATACAAACTAATGGATTGGCAGTCAACTGTTTGTTTTGAGTGATGGTTGAGTTTTGTTTAATGGCATATCAACACCTCTGTGGGTTATTTAATGCCAAAAAAATAGTGTTTTAAGACATTTTTTTTAATGTTCAGTGATAGTGAGAAGGTTGATTTAATCAGATTTTGATGAAATTTTTAATTTTTTTATTTTAGAAACTGAAGATGTCTTTTAGTTTCGTATTCAAAAATGTTTTGCTGGTAAAATTTTTTTTTCTTCAAAAATGTATTATGATAATATTTTTTTTTTAAGAACTGTATTGTTAGCAATATTTTTCCTTCAAAAATGTCTATTTTGATACTTTCATAGTGTTTTGACCCCAGTTTCGGGTTTAATTATTTGCCCATAGCTGGAACCCTAACAGGTGCTACCACTCCGGGTCAGGGTGGACCTGAGAACAACAGCAATTAATTGGTGGTTCCACGCCCCTCACAACCTCTCAATCAGAGGCCTTGCTGCCAGATGCAGTTTACAGTCATGCCCAGGACCCCCACTGTTTGTAGTGATTTACTTTATTAAGAGTGCTCGATACTTGATAGGACATATGATGAGGTAATAATAAGATAGTAACAAAACACAACAGATCTTGTGTTGTAAACTAGGTTTTTATTATAAAATTATAATAAAAATATTACCCGAGTGAGTATAGAATGAGGAGAGAAAAAAGAAAAATTTTTTTCCGTCCAAAACATTAATTTAAAACAGTGTTCAATATATGGTTTATAGAGCAGTGAATATTCATTATAAATTATGTTTTAGACCATGTACATAATTTCTTCTATATATGTCCTCTTCCCTACGATCATATGTTTGTTTTAGTGTTTGGATTTAAACACTTCCTCATTAATACCATTAATTGTTGATTAATGGTATTATCTGTTGGAATGTATTCCAACAGATAATACCATTAATCAACAATTTCACACTTACACACCAAATTCCTCAAAAGTCTAACGATCAAAACAAGACATTCACTTAATTACCAATAACCCCAACCAACCCCCATGACAACAACGAACCAAATATAAAGAGAGAATGATTCCAAACCTTTATTTCCCCTGAGGAAGTGTTTAAATCCAAACACTGAAACAAACATATGATTGTAGGGAAGAGGACATATATAGAAGAAATTATGTACATGTTCTAAAACATAATTTATAATAAATATATATATATATATTTGTGTACTTAGGCAGCAAATTTTCTTTTAGATATGTCAGATTAAATAAATTGCAAACATTGTGTCTGCTTATTTTTAATAAAATCCGTTCACACTCACGGATAATCTTTCGTGTATTATAATTGAAAGATGTCAGAAATGAGCTGTAACACTAACAGATTTTATGATCATTCATTTATAAAGGTACCCAAGTACTTTCAATCTCTTTCTGTTACCATAACTCAAACCCCTGAAGATGAAAAGAGACTGAAAGAGACTGAAAGTACTTGGGTACCTTTATAAATGAATGATCATAAAATCTGTCAGTGTTACAGCTCATTTCTGACATCTTTCAATTATAATAA